>CM074723.1:473665121-474130121 GCA_037306005.1 Rhinophrynus dorsalis | reverse complement strand
AGCATCACTTTTCAGTTCTCTAGCGCCATTACAGAGGAGAGATTTCCACCTCCCCTAGTACAAACTTCCTGTCTTATCCCTACATTATCCCCACTTACTGACACCGCTCAGCAATGCATTACCCACCTCCCCTAGTACTGACTTCCTGTCTTATCCCTATATTACCTCCCCCACTCACTGACACTGCTCAGCAATGCATTACCCACCTCTCCTAACACTGACTTCCTGTCTTATCCCTACATTACCTCCCCACTCACTGACACTGCTCAGCAATGCATTGCGCACCTCTCCTAGCACTGACTTCCTGTTTTATCCCTACATTACCTCCCCACTCACTGACACTGCTTAGCAATGAATTGCCTGCCTCTCCTAGCACTGACTTCCTGTCTTATCCCTACATTACCTCCCCCACTCACTGACAATGCTCAGCAATGCATTGCCCACCTCCCCAGCACTGACTTCCTGTCTTATCCCTACATTACTTCCCCACTCACTGACACTGCTCAGCAATGCATTGCCCACTTCCCCTAGTAATGACTTCCTGTCTTATCCCTACATTACCTCCACCACTCACTGACACTGCTCAGCAATGCATTACCCACCTCTCCTAGTACTGACTTCCTGTCTTATCCCTACATTACCTCCCCCCACTCACTGACACTGCACAGCAATGCATTACCCATCTACCCTATCACTGACTTCCTGTCTTATCCCTACATTACCTCCCCCACTCACTGACACTGCTCAGCAATGCATTACCCACCTCTCCTAGTACTGACTTCCTGTCTTATCCCTACATTACCTCCCCCCACTCACTGACACTGCTAAGCAATGCACTGCCCACCTCTCCTAGCACTGACTTCCTGTCTTATCCCTACATTACCTCCCCCCACTCACTGACACTGCACAGCGATGCATTACCCACCTCTCCTAGTACTGACTTCCTGTCTTATCCCTACATTACCTCCCCACTCACTGACACTGCACAGCAATGCATTACCCACCTCCCCTAGCACTGACTTCCTGTCTTATCCCTACATTACCTCCCAGCACTCACTGACACTGCACAGCAATGCATTACCCACCTCCCCTAGCACTGACTTCCTGTCTTATCCCTACATTACCTCCCCCACTCATTGACACTGCTCAGCAATGCATTACCCACCTCCCCTAGCACTGACTTCCTGTCTTATCCCTACATTACCTCCCAGCACTCACTGACACTGCACAGCAATGCATTACCCACCTCCCCTAGCACTGACTTCCTGTCTTATCCCTACATTACCTCCCAGCACTCACTGACACTGCACAGCAATGCATTGCCCACTTCCCCTAGTAATGACTTTCTATCTTATCCCTACATTACCTCCCCCACTCATTGACACTGCTCAGCAATGCATTACCCACCTCTCCTAGTACTGACTTCCTGTCTTATCCCTACATTACCTCCCCCCACTCACTGACACTGCACAGCAATGCATTACCCATCTACCCTATCACTGACTTCCTGTCTTATCCCTACATTACCTCCCCCACTCACTGACACTGCTCAGCAATGCATTACCCACCTCTCCTACTACTGACTTCCTCTCTTATCCCTACATTACCTCCCCCCACTCACTGACACTGCACAGCAATGCATTACCCACCTCCCCTAGCACTGACTTCCTGTCTTATCCTTACATTACCTCGCCCACTCACTGACACTGCTCAGCAATGCATTACCCACCTCTCCTAGTACTGACTTCCTGTCTTATCCCTACATTACGTCCCCCACTCACTGACACTGCTCAGCAATGCATTACCCACCTCTCCTAGCACTGACTTCCTGTCTTATCCCTACATTACGTCCCCCACTCACTGACACTGCTCAGCAATGCATTACCCACCAACTTCCTGTCTTATACTTACACTAGCAATATTGACACAGCGTTGCCCATACGGTTAATAAAACAGTGACTGTATTAATGCCTGGATTGTTGAATTTTCAGTTCTTAGCTCTTTCAGGTCCAAAAAGCTGTGCAATGCATTGCAAAGCACTCTCCATCAGTGAACATATGTGTGTGTGTGTGTGTGAGCGTGCTTTTGTGAGCCTGTGCGTGAGCATGTTGGAGCATCAGCATGTGAGAGTGTGTGTGAGCAACAGTGTGTGAGAGTGAGCGCATGTGTGAGCTTATGTGTTGTGTGTGTGTGTTGTATATAGTGTATTACATATAGCTTATTGCCTAATACCATTGTGTGTATTGTGTTTTACGTATTGTGTTGTATATGGCATTTTGCCTAGTTGATATAGAATATTGCATTTTGCCTACTGAGTACAGTATTTTTCCTACTGCGTATAGCATTTGATTTATATCGTTTGGCATATAGAGAATAGAACTTGGCGTGGTGTACAGCGTATTGTGTATAACCTTTGGTGTATAGTGTTTGGTGTATTGCGTTTAGCATATAGTGTTCGGCGTATAGTGTATTGCGTTTGGTGTTTACCATGTAGTAACATGTGATGTATATAGCATTTGACATATAGAGTTTGTAGTACTGAGTATAGCATTCGGTGTACAGCGTATAGCATTTGACGTATTGTGTATAGCATATGGCATACAGAGTAATGCGGTTGGCATATTGCATATAGCTCTTTGCATATATTGTTTAAAGTATTGCATATATAGAACTTTGTGTATAGCTTATGCCCTACAGCATATTAACTCTGGCATATAACGTTTGGTGTATAGCGCTTGACGTATACCATTTGACATATAGCTTTTGGTGCATTTCAAATGGCAATGGGCACATTGCATATGACATTTAGACTATTGTGGATAGCGTTTGGTATATGGCCTTTTCCATATAGCATATGGTGTATTGCTTTTTGAGTACAGCATTTGGTGTATGGTGTATAGCATTTGGCATATTGCATGTAGCGTTTGCCGCAGTGAGATATATAATTTGGCATGTAACTTCTGGCATATAGCGTGTGACGTATAGCGCATGGTGGACTTCTTTTGGCAGACTGTGTATAGTGAATGGAGTGTAGCGTTTGGTATGTAGTGAATAGCGTGTTCCGCAAAGCATGTCTCATATAGCATTAGGCAAAATGCATATAGGTTTTCGTGAATAGCATGTGCAAATAGTGTCTCATATTGCGTTTGGCGCATTGTGTATACCGTGTGGAGTATTACATTTGATGTGTGTCGTTTGGCTAATAGCATGTTGAGTATTGTGCATAGCGTTTGGCGTATAGAGTTTGGCGTATTGCGTATAACGTTTGGCTGACTGCGAGTAACATTTGGTGTATAGCGTTTGGTGAACTGCGCATAGCATTTGGCTGACTGCGAGTAACATTTGGTGTATAGCATTTGATGGAGTGCGTATAGTGAATGGCATTTGGCGTGTAGTGTATGGCATGTAACGTTTAGCGAACTGTGTATAGCATTTGGCATGTAGCCTTTGGGGAATTGCATGTAGCATTTAGCATATAGAGTATAGCGTTTGAAGTACAGCGTACAGTATATGGCGTATCACATTTTGTTTGGCGTTTTGTGTATAGTGTTTGGCATATAGCATTTGGCATATTACGTACATAGTTGTGTGTATAGTATAGCGTTGTGCATAGTATTTTGCATATAGCATTGTGTGCACATCATTGTGCGTATTGCGTTTAGGGCATAGCATTTTGCGTATAGCATTGTTTGTATAGCACTGTGCGCATTGCGTTTAACTTACAGCATTGTGTGTATAGCATTTTGCATTTTGTATTTTGTATTGTTTGTATATTTATTGTGTGTGTTGTGTGTGTATTGTGTGTATATACGTTTTTGTGTGTATATTGTTTGTGTGTTTTGCTGTGTGTATTTGTTGTGTGTGTTATGTGTGTGTGTTTATGTGTGTGTGTTGCTTGTGTGTGTGCATTTATTGTGTATGGTGTGTGTGCGTGTGTGGCATGTGTGTGTATATATATATTGTGTGTGTGTATGTGTGTGTATATTGGGTGTGTGTTCATTGTAGCCCCTGAATTTCCATGCAGTAAAATCACACCCCCATGGTTGGACCAATAGGACAGGCAGTATAGAGAAGATTTGCATAACTCCTCCTTACTGCCACCCCTGGGTGTGTTTGTCAGGCACACAGAAGTCTTCTTTTATATATAGGTTACCTCCCCACTCTCTGATATCTTTACAGCAATGCATTGCCCACTTCCCTGATCAGTAGTTTGGGGCTGAGTCTTGTGTTCATATGTAACAGCTGATTGGTGGCTTGGAGTTGGGTTTTGTGTTTAAATGTAACAGCTGATCAGCGGTTTGGGGCTTGGTCTTGTGTTCATAAGTAACAGCTGATCAACGGCTTGGGGTGGGATCGTGTGTTTCCATGTAACAGCTGCTTTGAGGCTTAGGGCTGGATCTTGTGTTTGTATATAACAGCTGATTGGTGGCTTGTGCTCTGGAGACCAGGAACTGTGATTCTCCATTCACTACTGTGGACATTGGACTGTGCATGAGTTAATCACTGGCTGGGGACTTCTGTGAGTAGCTGCTTGGCTGGATAGATTTATTTCATGGCAGTGCAGAGTTCCTTTCTAAGCACATTCAGCAGGAGGAGTTTGAAGTCCTGGATATGGCATCGAGAAACAATGTATAGAGTGGAGGCATCTGTTACATGCAAGGGGTTGAAAGAATCTTCTGCTAAATTCGGTGTCTTGTTACAAGCGAAGATTGGAGACGTTCTGAGCCTCAGGCTAACAGAAATGAGGTATGTACAAATTATGGTATGAAAGTTCATCAAGTGGAAGAAGGTGGATTTGAAATGAGTGTCAAATTCATTTATAAAATGTCTGAACTTATGTACAAAATTATCTAATCATGTTAACCCTCTCAGCCCCACGCCAAGGCGCTGGCAAGAGACAGGCAGAATTCCAGTAATAGTTTCAAACTGTGGCTCTCAATCTTTTTATTTTCTCAAAGCTCCTCTAAAATATAAAATAGAATTTTCTGAGCATCACTAATTTTATAGGTCATTTTCAAAGACAACAGCGGTAGAACCCTAAGTTTCAAATGAAATCCTTGTGGAGTGTGAGTTTTATCACTGTGAAGCAATGTGATACACTTCTATACACATCACACACTCTGATTTCCTATACAGATTGACACCAGGGTGGGAAAGAGGGAGAGAGAGGGATTTGGGTCCTAAAGAGGGGCTGTCCCTCCTAAAACAGAACACTTGGGAAGTACGCATTCAAAGCCTTAAACCCCACTGGATACAAGAAAGGTCTCATAATGCAAGGGAGAGGAGACCTCACTAGCACATAACACGTTAACATTGTATATCAATCTCCACCCTTTTTCCACTGGCCATTATTAAGTGCATTTGGTCCATGGAACCTTCTGGACTTCTTTGCGGAACCCTGGAGTTGCATGGAGCACAGTTTGAGAACCACTTGTCAATGGCTTAATAAGCGGAACAAATAATAATCCTTTATTTATATAGCGCACACAGATTACGCAGCGCTTTACACTCATATTGGTTCCTGTCCCCATTGGGGCTCACAATCTAAATTCACCTATCAGTATGTTTTTTGGAGTGTGGGAGGAAACCGGAGTACCTGGAGGAAACCCACGCAAACACAGTGAGAACATACAAACTCATTGCAAATGTTGTCCTTGGTGGGATTTGAACCCAGGACCCCAGCGCTGCAAGGCAACAGTGCTAACCACTGAGCCACTGTGCTGCCCACCAAAATGTTTAGCTATTCTTAAGTCTCGCCTTTGGGATCACAAAAATCGTTATATTGTGCATAACAAGTTCCATCAATATACCTTGAAAGTCAACACTCACAATTTTTAAAATTCTCCATAGATAAGTAGTGGCACCTTAAAGGAGCAGTAAACTTTTTTATGAAAAAAATATATATTGTAGGGATTTTCCTATTGAGTAAAATAAGGGTACTCCCACTGCCGAGAGATCCATATTTCCAGAGTTATTACAGTTTAAACCCATGTTTTTTACATTAGCAGTTAGGGTGACCACGGGTCCCGGAACGTCCGGGACTGTCCCTTATTTCAGGGCTATGTCCCGCGTCCCGGGTCATCTTCAACCGGGACAATGAAGTGTCCAGGAATGAAGCCAAGCCGCACTGGATGTCAGCCTGCAAGCGATGTGTCACATCATGGACGCCGCGAGGGAGCGCTTTGTAGCATAAATCAGCGCTCCCTCGCGGCGTCCATGATATGACACACCGCTTGCATGCTGACATCCAGGGCGGCAATGCAGCTTACCTGATCTGGAGGCAAGCGCTCTAGTAATACAGAGCGCTGGGAGATGACATCATCTCCCAGCGCTCTGCATTACAGAGCACAGCGCGCGGGAGCTTCAGCTCTGTGCCGGAGGAGGCACAGAGCGCTTTCCACGCCGCTGGACCACCAGGGACTCAAGGTAGGGCATGAAGGGGCAACTAGGGTGACCACGTCCCGGAATGGCAGAAGGGAAATGTGGTCACCCTATTAGCAGTGCCCTCTAGTGGTCAAATTCTAATTAGGTTTTCTGTTAGATTCTAATGGAGAGGAAAGTAAGGAAAGTCAGTGACATACAGTTCTCCATAGAATGTGATAGAAACTGCTGAGTCACTTCCTGTCAGTTAGAACTATCAGGAAGTAAATACAGTAAATTCACTTCCTGATTATTTGAACTGCTATAATTTTTGAATAAAACATCTGACAGCGATGGGAGTGACCTTGTTTTATTCAGCAGGAAATGCTCTATAAAATATGTGTTTTCGTATACTGCTTCCTTTAAGCTGGTGGCCATGACACACTTAAGTGCCACAGCACCCTAGTGAATAACTTAATTCTAATGTTATTACAGTTCAAAATACCACAATATGGTGGGGTTGTTAGTGTAGCATTCTGTGGAGGGTTGTAGTCCAAGGATCACCTCTCCCAATGCAAGAGAAGAAAATTGGACGCCTTATGACACCGTTGCTAACAGTTTATTTAAAAACAAACAAACAAAATATAACCAAGCACATCTGACCTGTAATAAGTTTTGGATGGAGCTTTTTCCAGTATCGGCAGTACACTTTTTTACTCAGATTGATAATATGTGTGACATATTACATATTCTCATGGTAGCATTTTATTGTTCATTTAACTTGAGGCAAGCAGTTGGCACCAGCCAAGCGAGGCCTGTCAAGCCTCTCCCTGATTCTTCAGTCTTAGGTGGTGATCTGAGAGGCAAGTGCCAAATACTGTGGGCCCTTGGAAGCCGGAGCTGAAAACATCCACCAGAAGGAGCTTGATGGGGTAGGGAGTCAACTCTTGCATTAGCTAATTGATGTTAACTCCACCTTTGGGAGTTGTAGCCTTGTAAACTAACTGCCTTTGTTGCCCAGATCCTCCAAGCAGCTTCTTATCCCACCCTCTGTAAGAAACGAGGCTACCAGTGTCAGTATCAATCCTAATGGTTGTGAAGCAGGGTGTGTTGTCACAGCATCCGATAGGAATCATCAACTGCCTCTCAGGAGATCAGAGCACAGATAAGGACTTTCAGCAGAGAATAATGAAGGCTTGAGGATCGTGAGCCTCCACAATCATAACTGTTTGCCTTTTAACTTTAATGTAACCACTAACATTACATTGAGAGTCAGTCTAAAGTGACAGGAGCATATTAACGTGGACCTTTCACCTTAACATAGTAACATGGTTGATACGGCTGAAAAAAGACACGCGTCCATAAAGTTCAGCCATTGCCGCGTCACTCCTGTTGATCCAGTGGAAGACAAAAACCAAACATTTAAGCCATTTCCAATTAAGCCCCAAGTAGGTAAAAAAAATTCCTTCCTGACTCCAAATGGCAGTCAGATATTTCCCTGGATCAACATCCTATCTGCTTTGAGGACAATCATCATAATTTTCAATATTGTTCTGTGCTAGATAAGTATCCATTACCTTTTGAAAGCAATTACTGTATCTGCAAGCATAGCATCTGGAGGCAAAGAATTCCATAACTTTATTGCCCTTACTGTAAAAAAAATCCTTGCCTTTGTTTTAGTCAAAAGCACCTTTTGTCTAGTCTTAAAGGATGGCCTCTTGTTCTTAATTCAAATTTGCATATTTCGAAACTGGATTAAAAACTGCTTATGTGTCATGTTATCCAAAAGCATATTTTGTGTCTATACTAAAAAACAGTTATTTTACACCAGAAATACTGGGATCAGCAACAGGAGGGAGGCACCAGCTTCAGGGAATACCAAGATTGTGCTTTCTCCTTTTCTTTCCCTTGTTAGTGTCACATCAAAGTACTGAAACAAATCCAGAACATTCTATTGGGTTATAAAAAGTATAAAATACACCATATACCTGATACATATGTCAAAATCAAAGAGATTCCAAATTCCAAGGGCCGTCATTGCCTTGAGAAGCTTCAATTCCTTACCAAGACCGGGCTAAGTGACAGAATATGTAGGTAGCAGAGCCATCTTACAGTAAATTAAAAAAAACAGACTGCAGTAGCAGTTGGTGGCTTAAACCCTTATGTGCCACTGTTCTCTGCCCCTCTTCTCCTCACTGTGATCGTGTATAGTATACATTATATCTGTCACTGTTCTCTGCCCCTCTCCTCCTCACTGTGATAGTGTATAGTATAGATTATATCTTTCATTTTTCTATCTCCCTCTCTACTCCTCACTGTGATTGTGTACAGTATACATTATAACTGTCACTGTTCTCTGCCTCTCTCCTCCTCTCTGTGATCATGTATAGTAAACATTATATCTGTCACTGTTCTCTGCCTCCCTCCTCCTCACTGTGATCGTGTATAGTATATATTATAACTGTCACTGTTCTCTGCCTCTCTCCTCCTCACTATGATTGTGCATAGCATACATTATATCTGTCACTGTTCTCTGCCTCTCTCCTCCTCACTGTGATCACGTATAGTATACATTATATCTGTCACTGTTCTCTGCCTCTCTCCTCCTCACTGTGATAGTGTATAGTATACATTATAACTGTCACTGTTCTCTGCCTCTCTCCTCCTCTCTGTGATCTTATATAGTATACATCATAACTGTCACTGTTCTCTGTCTCTCCTCCTCACTGTGATAGTGTATAGTATACATTATATCTGTCACTGTTCTCTGTCTCTCTACTCACTGTGATCATGTATAGTATACTATATATCTGTCACTGTTCTCTGCCTCTCTCCTCCTCACTGTGATCATGTACACTATGCATTTAATCTGTCACTATTCTCTGCCTCTCTACTCCTCACTAGGATCGTGTATAGTATACATTATATCTGTCACTGTTCTCTGCCTCTCTACTCCTCACTAGGATCGTGTATAGTATACATTATATCTGTTACTGTTCTCTGCCTCTCTTCTCCTCACTGTGATCGTGTATAGTATACATTATATCTGTCACTGTTCTCTCCCTCTCTCCTCCTCACTGTGATCGTGTATAGTATACATTATATCTGTCACTGTTCTCTGCCCCTCTCCTCCTCACTGTGATCGTATATAGTATACATTATATCTGTCACTGTTCTATGCCTCTCTCCTCCTCACTGTGATAGTGTATAGTATACATTATATCTATCACTATTCCCTGCCCCTCTCCTCCTCACTGTGATCGTATATAGTATACATTATATCTGTCACTGTTCTCTGCCTCTCTCCTCCTCACTGTGATCGTGTATAGTATACATTATATCTGTCACTGTTCTCTGCCTCTCTCCTCACTGTGATCATATATAGTATACATTATATCTGTCACTGTTCTCTGCCTCTCTCCTCCTCACTGTGATAGTGTATAGTATACATTATATCTGTTACTGTTCTCTGCCTCTCTCCTCCTCACTGTGATAGTGTATAGTATACATTATATCTGTCACTGTTCTCTGCCCCTCTCCTCCTCATTGTGATAGTGTATAGTATACATTATATCGGTCACTGTTCTCTGCCTCTCTCCTCCTCACTGTGATAGTGCATAGTATACATTATATCTGTCACTGTTCTCTGCCCCTCTCCTCCTCACTGTGATAGTGTATAGTATACATTATATCGGTCACTGTTCTCTGCCTCTCTCCTCCTCACTGTGATAGTGTATAGTATACATTATATCGGTCACTGTTCTCTGCCTCTCTCCTCCTCACTGTGATGGTGTTTAGTATACATTATATCTGTCACTGTTCTCTGCCCCTCTCCTCCTCACTGTGATAGTGTATAGTATACATTATAACTGTCACTGTTCTCTGCCCCTCTCCTCCTCACTGTGATAGTGCATAGTATACATTATATCGGTCACTGTTCTCTGCCCCTCTCCTCCTCACTGTGATAGTGTATAGTATACATTATATCAGTCACTGTTCTCTGCCTCTCTCCTACTCACTGTGATAGTGTATAGTATACATTGTATCTGTCACTGTTCTCTACCTCTCTCCTCCTCGCTGTGATTGTGTATAGTATACATTATATCTGTCACTGTTCTCTGCCTCTCTCCTCCTCACTGTGATAGTGTATAGTATACATTATATCAGTCACTGTTCTCTGCCTCTCTCCTACTCACTGTGATAGTGTATAGTATACATTATGTCTGTCACTGTTCTCTGCCTCTCTCCTACTCACTGTGATAGTGTATAGTATACATTGTATCTGTCACTGTTCTCTACCTCTCTCCTCCTCGCTGTGATTGTGTATAGTATACATTATATCTGTCACTGTTCTCTGCCTCTCTCCTCCTCACTGTGATAGTGTATAGTATACATTATATCAGTCACTGTTCTCTGCCTCTCTCCTACTCACTGTGATAGTGTATAGTATACATTATGTCTGTCACTGTTCTCTGCCTCTCTCCTACTCACTGTGATAGTGTATAGTATACATTGTATCTGTCACTGTTCTCTGCCTCTCTCCTCCTCACTGTGATAGTGTATAGTATACATTATATCAGTCACTGTTCTCTGCCTCTCTCCTACTCACTGTGATAGTGTATAGTATACATTGTATCTGTCACTGTTCTCTGCCTCTCTCCTACTCACTGTGAATGAGAGGCAGACAGAGAGAGAGAGAGAGAGAGAGAGAGAAAGTGCACAATTCTCAACACTTCAAATGTCCAAAGACAGAGAACTTTTGTTTTACATGGTCTTGCTGCTACCAGGTGGATGACAAAACCCCCTAGAACAGTAGTTCTCAACCAGTGTGCCATGGCACTTTGGTGTGCCATGGACATCATCTCAGGGTGTCCCACTTTTTCTATGAAGGCTTTGACAAAAATGTTAAAGTTAAGTTTCTAATGTTTATTTTTGGAAATTATTATGCACAGCATGCTCTGTGTTGTCATTCTGACTGATTCCTAAGAAGAATTGTAAATTTATTTTTTGCACCCTTCATTAAGAACTTGTGTGAAATTACCTATAAAATCCTAGGTGTGCCCTGAAAATTCCAGATTGCAAATTAGGGGTGCCTTGAGTGAAAAAAGATTGAGAACTATTGCCCTAGAAGCTGATTGGCTGGGAGGTGTGCAAACACATATTCCAGCCAATTGTAGCACGGGAACCAATTTGAACAGAGACTAGCCATATAAAACCCAGTCTGTTCAAATTTTCCACAGAAAAAGTATCTTTGGGGTGGGGATTTTTGCTCTACATTCCTGCTGCATTCATCAGTGGCAGCATACCATTAAATCTTGGAATGCCATCATACATTTAACCCTTGGAATGCCTGTGCAATGCATTGTGTAACTATCATGGTACCCGTGTTATTGCGACATTTTGACACTAGTAGCCTGATGCTTTCCTATTGGCTAAGTGTTATTGCTCCACCCAGTGGTAGCCTTTAAGTACTGTGATCTGTCACTGTTACAGGGCCCTTTTGTGGTGTTCCGTTGCTTAGTGCCTTGCTGCCGTTATACGTGTGATTTCCTGTGTATAACCCGGTTCGCCTGGCTACTCTCTATTAGTTCCTGTTCCTGCTCCGTGTACTGACCCGGCCTGGCTGACGTTCCTGCTCCATGTATCGACTTGGATTGGCTGACGTTCCTGCTCCGTGTACTGACCCGGCCTGGCTGACGTTCCTGCTCCGTGTATCGACTTGGATTGGCTGATGTTCCTGCTCCGTGTACCGATCAGGCCTGGCTGACGTTCCTGCTCCATGTATCGACTTGGATTTGCTGACGTTCCTGCTCCGTGTTGACCGTTGTGGAGTCCGTTGCTCTCCCGTGACTCCTGTGCTACCGGATCCGGTAGAGAGTTGCCTCAGTGCTCTGTCTCTGGTGTACTAGCCCAGTCGGTTGCTGTATATACTGCACTACCATTCTGTACTGTGACCCACTAGTGCCTTGCTGCCTCCTTACTAGTGATGAGCGAGCACCCCAATGCTCGGGTGTTCGGGTGCTCTGACCGAGCACCCCCTGAGGCTCGAGTGCTCGGCCGAGCACCCGAGCCCCATTGAAGTCAATGGGAGGACTCGAGCATTACACCAGGCACCCCCTGCTCTGATGAGGGGAGGGTGCCTGGTCCATAGGAAAAGGGCAGAAAAGGATGGAAACACCACAGAAATGGTTCAGGGACAGCATAGGGAGGATGTCTGGATGCATCTTGGACTCCAACATCGCTGCTGGGAACGATCTTTCACCCGAAGTACGCCATTTTTACACACTGACCGTAAAACACACAAAAAGGAAAATAAAAACGACTTTAGGCGAAAAATTGTTACCAAACAGTATTTGCTGTTTATTTACTTGTATATCATCTGCAAATTCTCCCAAAAATTTCCTCGATTTTTCTGAACTGAGGCCATGATTAAGAGGGAAACGTGCGCAGAGGCAAATTCTCCCAAAAATTTCCTTGATTTTCAGAACTGAGGCCATGATTAAGAGGGAAACGTGCGCAGAGGCAAATTCTCCCAAAAATTTCCTTGATTTTCAGAACTGAGGCCATGATTAAGAGGGAAACGTGCGCAGAGGCAAATTCTCCCAAAAATTTCCTTGATTTTCAGAACTGAGGCCATGATTAAGAGGGAAACGTGCGCAGAGGCAAATTCTCCCAAAAATTTCCTTGATTTTCAGAATTGAGGCCATGATTAAGAGGGAAACGTGCGCAGAGGCAAATTCTCCCAAAAATTTCCTTGATTTTCAGAATTGAGGCCATGATTAAGAGGGAAACGTGCGCAGAGGCAAATTCTACCAAAAATTTCCTTGATTTTATTGAACTGAGGCCATGATTAAGAGGGAAACGTGCGCTGAGCTGACCATCTAAAACATTATGGGTGAGGGTCTGCTGCAGAGCTGACCATCCTAAACATTATATGCGAAGGCCCGCTAGTGAGCTGACGCTATAAAACATTATATGAGAGGGCCCGCTAGAGAGCTGACCCAATAAAACATTATATAAGAAGGCCCGCTGGTGAGCTGACCTATATAAAAATTGTCAAACAGGGCCCGCTGGTGAGCTGGCCCTATATAAAAATTATATCACAGGGCCCGCTGGTGAGCTGGCCCTATATAAAAATTATATCCCAGGGCATATGGAAGAGGAGGAGGAGGATGAGAAGATTAAGAGTCAACCATATACCCGTTTTTTGGGTGGAAGGGGTGAATGGGAATACAGAGTATTCCCATTATTGTAAATAACATATATAAAGTGAGTTTATGTTCCCCCGGGGCTTTCCTCCAGTGGAGTGGAGAAGTCAGGGGAAATCCAGGCCTTGTTCATTTTTATAAGTGTCAACCTATCAGCATTGTCGGTGGAAAGGCGGATACGCTTATCTGTTATGATGCCACCAGCAGCACTAAATACCCGCTCAGACAGAACGCTGGCGGCAGGGCAGGCCAGCACCTCCAAGGCGTAGAGTGCCAGTTCATACCACGTGTCCAGCTTGGACACCCAGTAGTTGTAAGGCACAGAGGGATCATTCAGGACGCTGACACGGTCTGCTACGTACTCCTTCACCATCTTCCAAAACTTTTCCCTCCTTGTGACTCTAGGCTGCGCATCAGGGTGAGGGTGCTGGCGGGGTGTCATGAAGGTGTCCCACGCCTTGGAGAGTGTTGCCCTGCCTTTGTCAGAACTGCTGTGTGCTCCCCTTTTCTCCCCTTCTTGGTTGGCCAAGGTAGCACGTACTCTGCCGCCAGCGTTGTCAGATGGAAAATTTTGGAGCAATTTTTCAACAAGAACCTTCTGGTATTGCACCATTTTGCTTGTCCTCTCCACCGGAGGAATGAGAGATGAGAAATTCTCTTTGTAGCGGGGGTCCAGAAGGGTGAACACCCAGTAATCCGTGTTGTTTAAAATGCGTATAACGCGTGGGTCACGGGAAAGGCAGCCTAACATAAAGTCAGCCATGTGTGCCAGAGTACCAACAGGCAAGATTTCGCTGTCCTCACCAGGAGGATAACTCTCAATATCCTCATCCTCTTCCTCCTCTTCTGCCCACCCACGCTGAAGAGATGGAACTAAAGTTCCATGGCTACCCTCTGTAGCGGAGGCAACCGTGTCTTCCTCCTCCTCCTCCTCCTCCTCCTCCTCCTCCGCCTCCTCCAATTGTCGCTGAGAAGACGAAGTGAGGGTGCTCTGGCTATCACCTTGTGTAAGCTCTTCCTCCCCCATTTCCACCTCTTCCACATGCAAAGCGTCGGTTTTAATTGTGAGCAGCGAGCGTTTCAGTAGACACAGAAGTGGGATGGTTACACTGATAATAGCGTTATCGCCGCTCACCATCTGTGTCGATTCCTCAAAATTGCGTAAAACCTCGCAGAGGTCTGACATCCATTCCCACTCCTCACTTCTGATTACAGGAAGTTGAACGGAGAGGCGACGACCGTGTAACAGCTGGTACTCCACTACTGCCCTCTGTTGCTCACAAAGCCGGGCCAACATGTGGAAGGTGGAGTTCCAGCGCGTGCTCATGTCACACAGAAGCCGGTGAGCTGGCAATTGTAAGCGCTGCTGCAGCTTCAACAGGCCGGCCGAAGCTGTAGATGACTTACGGAAATGTGCACACACGCGGCGCACCTTGGTCAAGAGATCATGCACATTGGGGTAGGTTTTTAGAAATCGCTGCACCACTAAATTAAATACATGCGCTAGGCATGGTACGTGTGTGAGCTTGCCGAGCTCCAAAGCCGCCACCAAGTTACGCCCATTATCACACACAACCATGCCTGGTTGCAGGTTGAGTGGCGAGAGCCACTGCTCGGTCTGGTGACTAA
This sequence comes from Rhinophrynus dorsalis, assembly GCA_037306005.1. Taxonomy (NCBI): domain Eukaryota; kingdom Metazoa; phylum Chordata; class Amphibia; order Anura; family Rhinophrynidae; genus Rhinophrynus; species Rhinophrynus dorsalis. The sequence continues at coordinate 474,114,924 of CM074723.1, read as the reverse complement.
TCCCCTGCAACAGCTCTGAGGCCGTGTGCTGTTTGTCCCCAAGGCAGATCAGCTTCAGCACGGCCTGTTGACGCTTCCCCACTGCAGTGCTACACTGCTTCCAGCTACTGGCTGACGGGGGAGTGGCGCTGCGTGTAGAGAATTCGGAGGTGGAAACGGAGGAGGAGGAGCCAATAACGTAGGTGCTGGTGGAAACCCTGATGGAGGTAGGGCCCGCAATCCTCGGCGTGGGTAGCACCCGTGCCATCCCAGGGTCCGAGTCGCTCCCAGCCTCCACGACATTCACCCAGTGTGCCGTCAGGGAAATGTAGCGTCCCTGGCCACAAGCACTTGTCCATGTGTCAGTCGTTAAGTGGACCTTCCCAGTAACTGCGTTGGTCAGGGCACGGGTGATGTTACGGGACACATGGTGGTGTAATGCGGGGATGGCACACCGGGAAAAGTAGTGGCGGCTGGGGACCGCGTACCGAGGGACAGCTGCTGCCATCAGGCTGCGGAAGGACTCAGTGTCCACAAGCCTAAATGGCAGCATTTCGATGGCCAGTAATTTTGAAAGGTGTGAGGTTAGTGCTATGGCCTGTGGGTGGGTGGCTGGGTACTTTCTCTTGCGCTCAAATGCCTGGGGTAACGACATTTGGACGCTGTGCTGGGACAGGGAAGTGGATGTGGTCGCTGATGGTGCTTCAGATGGTACAGGTGCAGGGCGGGAGGTATGCGGGCCTGCGCCTTCGACAGGCGATTGGCCGGCACCGAAAACAGGGGAAGAGGAGGCAGTGGTGTGGCCTGCAGACACAGATGGGCGATCCAGGCGTTCCTCTCACTTACTACGGTGCTTGGATGCCATGTGTCGGATCATGCTGGTGGTGGTGAGGTTTCTAGTGTTCATGCCTCGGCTCATTCTGGTGTGGCACAGGTTGCAAACTACAATTCTTTTGTCGTCCACACTTTCCTTAAAAAAACGCCATACCGCGGAACACCTACCCTTTGGCAAGGTAGATTTACGCAAGGGGGTGCTCCGTGGAACATTTGCGGGCCGGTTTGGTGCGGTCCGCCTTCTTTCTGTAGCCACACCACTGCCTCTTCCAGCCTGTTGCGGTGCTGCAGATGGCTCACCCTCAGGACTGCTGTCATCGCTCGGCTCTACACCTTCCCAGGTGGGGTCAGTCACCTCATCGTCCACCAAGTCCTCCTCCACTTCCTCACTCTGATCATCCTCCTCAAGTCTTGATCCCACCACATACTCAGTCATTGACAACTGTATAACATTCTCCTCAACAAGGTCTTGAGACGGAAATAGTGGTTGATTTAATGGCAACTGTGTCTCATCATCATCATCATCATCCACTACTTCCTTTGACCTTAAATGCCGATCACATCTGTCATCTTCTTGTGATTGGGTAGCCTCTAGAGGTTGTGAATCAGGGCACAAGATGTCATGTTCCTCTGCAAGCGTGCTTGGAGAGAGGGTCAAATGAAGGATTGGTGATGAGACGAGCTCCTCACTATATCCCAGTGTGGGATCACTTCTTTGACCAGACCGTCTATGGTGGGAGGAAGGATGATCAGAGTGAGGATTATGTTGACCAGACTCTTGGCTACTGAGAGTGGACTTGGTGGAAGACAGGGTGGTGCTTAACCGACTGGAAGCAGTATCAGCTGTCATCCAACCGACCACCTGTTCGCAGTGGTCGGACCTCGAGAGTGATGTCCTGCGACGCCCTGTAAAATTAGACATGAAGCTAGGTATGGTGGATGTCTTTCTTTCTTGTGCTCTGGCACCAGGCACAGTTTCTCCGCGTCCTGACCCGCGCCCTGAACTATCAGGATCACGTCCACTTCCCCGTCCCTTTTTACCCGCCTTCTTCATCTTACACGGAATATGTGACTTTAATATTTGAGTTTGAAAACTTAACAGTATTTCTTCCTATTCTGCAACTGTGCAGAGTACACAGAATAGGCTGCTAAACGGCGGTGACACACACTGAATGGAAAATGTGACTTTAATATTTGAGTTTGAAAACTTAACAGTATTTCTTCCTAGTCTGCAACTGTGCAGAGTACACAGAATAGGCTGCTAAACGGCGGTGACACACACTGAATGGAAAATGTGACTTTAATATTTGAGTTTGAAAACTTAACAGTATTTCTTCCTAGTCTGCAACTGTGCAGAGTACACAGAATAGGCTGCTAAACGGCGGTGACACACACTGAATGGAAAATGTGACTTTAATATTTGAGTTTGAAAACTTAACAGTATTTCTTCCTAGTCTGCAACTGTGCAGAGTACACAGAATAGGCTGCTAAACGGCGGTGACACACACTGAATGGAAAATGTGACTTTAATATTTGAGTTTGAAAACTTAACAGTATTTCTTCCTAGTCTGCAACTGTGCAGAGTACACAGAATAGGCTGCTAAACGGCGGTGACACACACTGAATGGAAAATGTGACTTTAATATTTGAGTTTGAAAACTTAACAGTATTTCTTCCTAGTCTGCAACTGTGCAGAGTACACAGAATAGGCTGCTAAACGGCGGTGACACACACTGAATGGAATATGTGACTTTAATATTTGAGTTTGAAAACTTAACAGTATTTCTTCCTAGTCTGCAACTGTGCAGAGTACACAGAATAGGCTGCTAAACGGCGGTGACACACACTGAATGGAAAATGTGACTTTAATATTTGAGTTTGAAAACTTAACAGTATTTCTTCCTAGTCTGCAACTGTACAGAGTACACAGAATAGGCTGCTAAACGGCGGTGACACACACTGAATGGAAAATGTGACTTTAATATTTGAGTTTGAAAACTTAACAGTATTTCTTCCTAGTCTGCAACTGTGCAGAGTACACAGAATAGGCTGCTAAACGGCGGTGACACACACTGAATGGAATATGTGACTTTAATATTTGAGTTTGAAAACTTAACAGTATTTCTTCCTAGTCTGCAACTGTGCAGAGTACACAGAATAGGCTGCTAAACGGCGGTGACACACACTGAATGGAAAATGTGACTTTAATATTTGAGTTTGAAAACTTAACAGTATTTCTTCCTAGTCTGCAACTGTGCAGAGTACACAGAATAGGCTGCTAAACGGCGGTGACACACACTGAATGGAATATGTGACTTTAATATTTGAGTTTGAAAACTTAACAGTATTTCTTCCTAGTCTGCAACTGTGCAGAGTACACAGAATAGGCTGCTAAACGGCGGTGACACACACTGAATGGAATATGTGACTTTAATATTTGAGTTTGAAAACTTAACAGTATTTCTTCCTAGTCTGCAACTGTGCAGAGTACACAGAATAGGCTGCTAAACGGCGGTGACACACACTGAATGGAATATGTGACTTTAATATTTGAGTTTGAAAACTTAACAGTATTTCTTACTATTCTGCAACTGTGCAGAGTACACAGAATAGGCTGCTAAACTGCGGCGAAGCACACTGAATGGAATATGTGACTTTGATATTTTAGTTTGAAGACTTAACAGTATTTCTTCCTATTCTGCAACTCTGCACACTACACAGAATGTGCTGCTAAACTGCGGCGAAGCACACTGAATGGAATATGTGACTTTGATATTTTAGTTTGAAGACTTAACAGTATTTCTTCCTATTCTGCAACTCTGCACAGTACACAGAATGTGCTGCTAAACTGCGGCAAAGCACACTGAATGGAATATGTGACTTTGATATTTTAGTTTGAAGACTTAACAGTATTTCTTCCTATTCTGCAACTCTGCACAGTACACAGAATGTGCTGCTAAACTGCGGCGAAGCACACTGAATGGAATATGTGACTTTGATATTTGAGTTTGAAGACTTAACAGTATTTCTTCCTATTCTGCAACTCTGCACACTACACAGAATGTGCTGCTAAACTGCGGCGAAGCACACTGAATGGAATATGTGACTTTGATATTTTAGTTTGAAGACTTAACAGTATTTCTTCCTATTCTGCAACTCTGCACACTACACAGAATGTGCTGCTAAACTGCGGCGAAGCACACTGAATGGAATATGTGACTTTGATATTTTAGTTTGAAGACTTAACAGTATTTCTTCCTATTCTGCAACTCTGCACAGTACACAGAATGTGCTGCTAAACTGCGGCGAAGCACACTGAATGGAATATGTGACTTTGATATTTTAGTTTGAAGACTTAACAGTATTTCTTCCTATTCTGCAACTCTGCACAGTACACAGAATGTGCTGCTAAACTGCGGCGAAGCACACTGAATGGAATATGTGACTTTGATATTTGAGTTTGAAGACTTAACAGTATTTCTTCCTATTCTGCAACTCTGCACACTACACAGAATGTGCTGCTAAACTGCGGCGAAGCACACTGAATGGAATATGTGACTTTGATATTTTAGTTTGAAGACTTAACAGTATTTCTTCCTATTCTGCAACTCTGCACAGTACACAGAATGTGCTGCTAAACTGCGGCGAAGCACACTGAATGGAATATGTGACTTTGATATTTTAGTTTGAAGACTTAACAGTATTTCTTCCTATTCTGCAACTCTGCACAGTACACAGAATGTGCTGCTAAACTGCGGCGACGCACACTGAATGGAATATGTGACTTTGATATTTTAGTTTGAAGACTTAACAGAATGTGCTCTAATCTGCAACTTTGCACACTAAACAGAATGTGCTCTAATCTGCAACTTTGCACACTAAACAGAATGTGCTCTAATCTGCAACTGTGCACACTAAACAGAATGTGCTCTAATCTGCAACTTTTCACACTAAACAGAATATTTTTTTTTTTTTTTTTTTTCCCCCCACACACAATAACCTGCTGCCCCCACACACAGTAGTCCTAAAAAGGACTTTTGGTTCTTTTTTTTCACAATTTTGGTTTTTTTCCTCCCTACACTGCCTTTCCCTTCCTATCCTCAGCTCTCCCTGGCTAAGACTGAGCCGAACTCGATGGTCAGGTGCTATACAGCACCCGACCACGGGTTCTGGCCAGCCAATCAGTGTAATGCCAGCAGCCAACATGGCTGCTGGCATTACACCGATGTCAGAGCCTCCCTGCACGTTTATTGGCTGTGCAGCAGCCGCAAAACGTGCGGGGAGGAGACCCGAACATGGCGGGCGAGCACATGCGGTACTCGTACGAGTACCGCCATGTGCCGAGCAGAGCGATGCTCGAGCCGATCCGAGCATCGGCCGAGCATGCTCGCTCAACACTACTCCTTACTCCATACCTCGGGTTGTTGCTCAGCTTGTTGATCCATATATGCTTGGCTTGTCCCATTGTCACTGGGGTTGGTCTCACGGGCGCCTCAGTTAGTCTCCGCTCCTGTTCTGTCGTTCCACAAGCCAAGCGCCCGTTCAGGGCCTTCCGTTTATACACCTGGGTAGGAGCTTTATTGTGGCACTATTACGCTGGCTTGTCATTCCACCATTAGTAGGTTGGTCTCTGGGAGCCTCTATCGGCTCTGTCACCTGGCAGTTGCCAGCAAGCCGTGCGTATCACGATAATACCCGGTACCGTTACTGTGGGTCACAGTTGGAGTATATTCAGGGCGTTCCGTGATTCATCTGGTTGCAGTATCACTATAGTCTGTGTTACCTCCTGGGCCTTGAGCAACCATCCTGGTCTAGTCGCCATTTTTTGCACTTATCAGCATTTGAGTGCTTCCTGGGCCTCGCTATTAGGGCCTCCCAGTCTCCTGGCCTAATAGCATTAACCATTTGTGTCTCACAGAATCACATGAACTGTTCCCGACCTGTGTCAGTATATTTACTACGTGTTATATGTATACTGGACCCGTGTGGGCAAATGTAATTTATTAACCTGTCCTGTGTCAGTTCTGTTCTTCCATTACTGGACCCGCGAGGGTTAATTCAGTTTGCTTATTCAATAAAACTGTGTTTTACCAAATTGCTTGCCTCTGAGTGTACTGAAAACTGTTACAGTACCCATCTGGCATATGGCATATGATTGCTGCATAATGTCTTGGGGAGAGCAGCTATAATTTGGACATTGTCATTCATTTACGGTGCCGTTCTATTTGAGACAAAGAAGAAGATGAGAAGACAGAAGATAAGAATGAAGATTAGAAGAAAGAAGAAGAGAGAAGATTATGGCAGTAGACTTACTGGATGACCAGGGTGCTGAAGACCCTGCTGGACATTAGACTCGTGCACTGCAAAAATTTTCGGTAAAATTCGATTTCGGACAAATGTTTTTTTTTCCCATTCGAAGGATCTGAATTTTGGACCGTACCTGTTCGACTCGGGCGAAATTTGGCAATAGTCCAAATTATTTGTCCGAATTTTAAAAAAAATTCAAAATATTCAATAAATAAATAAAATGATACTTTTCTAAAGTTGCACCCATTATGTAACACATTATTACTGCCAAAGCTTTAAAAAAAAGTTTTTTTTTTTGTTTTGTAATTTTTTTATTTTTTTAATAATAAATTAGAATTTATATATGTATATATCACATCAAATTAAAGCCCTTTCTGCCCTTTAAAAAATGATATATAATATGTGTTTGTGCAATAAATGAGAAAGATAGGAATTATGGTTGAACACACACAGCAAAAATACCAAAATTGCTTGTGTCCTTAAGTGGTTAATATCTGCACTTTGCATCAACTGTAAAGCACCTGTTTTACCACATCTATTTTTAACAGTATGTAGCAACATTGTAATAGCTTCAGTTGGGAAAGCGCCGTCCGAATTTCCGAAATTTACACCGAAATTTCGGACTAGGTCCGTTTCGTATTTTTTTGTGGACGGACCTTGGCTTTCAGAATACGCCTTATTCGTCCGAATTCCGAAATTGGCCGAACCGCATCGCACAAGTCTATTGGACATCAGACTTACAGGTAAGTGTTTATTTTCATGTGAGTCAGTTAGCTTTAGAGCGATTAACACTGAGTGTCAGTGGGCTATGCAACACTTTGCAATGCATTGCATACCCTACTGGCACTCATAGGAATTATTTTATTTACATTAGACCCATTTTTCAGTACTTTGGCTGTAGTGATATGGAGCTTAGGGCCCCATATCAATATATCCACTGGTCACTTAGGTTTTTTCAGCTTTTTTTTCACTTCAACTCCAGCGTCAGTACTGTAAAACATGTGTTAGGGGACTCTGAACCTACTTTTTGTACGTGCAGATTTTGGTGATAAAGTGGGGTCGCTTAATGCATGTTACTGTGCAAGGCATGGAATTGACTCGCTACTTTAATATGTTTTTCAGTATGCTCTTTATAGAGGTCTGTGCCAAAGGAGGTACAGACCTGTCCTGCCACTCCTCTGGACCACCAGGGAGGGAAATGGGGGCAATGTGGAGAGTTGGAGTAAGTGTGGAGAGGTGGACATTGGGGCAATGTGGAGAATTGGGAGCAATGTGGAGATACTCAATGGGGGCAATGTGGTCAGGATGGGCCCTTGGCAATTTTTGCACCAGGACCTGGTGACTTCTAGCTACGCCTCTGTTAAGAAGCTGTGATAAAGAGGAGGTAACTTCTTCAGTAAGATTTACTCTGCAATCCCTATGTTATCCCTATTTTATACAATGGATCCTACACACTATCATCTACCCCAACGTCAGATATGATGTTAGCGCGCAGGCTCCGTACAGTGGGCTTTATAGTGGAGTTGTTCACACTAATGGTGATATCCGATATGGGTGGGGGGAAATATTATAGGCTCTGTTTTCGATAAGTTTAGTTTTAGGTGGTGTTGGGACATTGTGGAAGAAATTACAGATATACAGTTGGTGACATAAGAAAGCAGAGTGGATGGGAGATTGGAAAAGAAGATGTATATTTAAGTGTCATAAGCATAAAGGCGATACTGAAGGCGATAGGAGGTTATAATTCTCCCAAGGGAGAAGATATAGATGGAAAACAACAGAGGGCCTACGACTGGGCAGCTCATTTGAAAGAGGACTGGAAAACTGTTACCATAAATGGAAACCCAAACCAACATTTGCTTTACTTGATATGCGTTTCTGGCTCAAACCAATTTCATAGTTATACAACAGTGTGATTTTGGATCAGATTCCCTTTTTCAGAAGGCAGATGTGTTCATACTTGATTATACAGTGAGCATTTACTACTCTTGTTAATCATGTAAGAATGAAGGATCTTAGCCAGGAACAATGCTGGCAATGAACAACACACAATTGCAGTTGACTTTTTACATGAGTCCGATTTTGCATTCTTATGCTTAAAAGACTATTTACAAGAGGAACTGTTTACAATTGGGATATATGGTAGAACTAATAGTGATTAGTGGTGGTGATTTAGACAAGGTACGCACCTTAGGGCTGTGTGGATTTGTTTGGGTTTTATTTGTGGACTGATCAGTATATTGGGGTGCTCGGTGCATGTGCAGAGTCTGATTATCCAGAAGTGATATGAGAAGACATGTTAGTGGGTACTACTGCAAGAGAATCTGGAAGGCTGCGGCCTATGTGCACCAAAGACACAATATATATAAAGAAGGTATGTAGCATACCATAAGATTCTTTTGGCTCCTTGACACATGATTTGAAACCACAAAACCCTTAGAGTTATTTTCATCTATATACTTGAATTTTATTTCAACTCTTGTTTGTCTACCCCACAAAATGGTATTTTAAATAAATTAGATCATTATGTAAAGTCTTGGTGTCTCTCTTTATATCTAATAGAAATGTATTATGTAATAGAAATGTAATTTATACTAGGTCAATAAAACACATTTACTTCTTGTCCATTTACTGCCCACCAAGAATAGAAAGAGGGATTTTCTTTGGAGGCGTTTCTGGTCGAAACAGGTTTATTGTTAATATCCCCTCTAAGACCTGTTAAAGGGATAGTAATACTTCGTTTTAACTTTATTTTATTTTGTAGGCATTAAAAAAACATGAAGAATGATATAAGTCTTATCTCTCAAACCTTATGGTTTGAGAGATATTCACAAGCAAAGTTTCCCCCTCCCGCCCCTTTTACCTAGTGTAAGCCATCTCTTCTCAGATGTGGAATCCAGTCCATAGACCAGACAGATAACAGCAGGGGACAATCTTCTTCCTATGAGAACAATGAAAGCCCTGCCCCCCTTGACAAGCTTTTCAGGTTTTTCCCTTATCTTAATTGAAGATTGTCCCTCTCTGCAGTCTACCTGGGCAGCTCCCTTCTGCCCTGGCTAAGAAGTGTTACATCAGTAAAAGGGGGGGAGGGGGACACTTTGCTTGTGAATATCTCTTAAAACATAAAGGTTTGAGAGACAAGACTTCTATCATTCTTCATGTTTTTTTAATGCCTACAAAATAAAATAAAGTTAAAATGAAGTATTACTATCCCTTTAAAGCCCCAAATTATCACCCTTATTAAGTACGTGGTGACATCAGTGGAGAGGAGTTCAAAGGAGGACAAGAACGCTAGCCTAGGGTGTATACCAGTGCGGGCTGACAAATCCAAGAGGTGGACCCAAAGTGGACTTGATGCCTCTTAAAAATGTGAGTGATTTTCTTTAATTGAATATATAGGTAATCACTACAATAAAAGAAGCTGGTGTGGCCACCTGAAAAAAGACAGTGTAGTGCATGAGGCACCCAGCAGATTACATAATAGAACAATATGTGAACATACTTCATTCACCAGAAAAATATATAACGATAGCTATAAAAACAATTAAAAACACATAGACAGACCTGCTCAAATATAATCATGTCCCAAATATGAGTCAACACCAAAAAATGCTAAATGGGACTATAAATAAATAATGAAAGTCCCAGTGATCACCATGTACAAGACTAAAAGTTAGTACAGGATATGTATAACAACAACGTTTCTACACTATTAATATACACAGACATATCGTCCAACAGTTCTATCTACACTATTAATATACACAGACATATCGTCCAACATTTCTATCTACACTATTAATATACACAGACATATCGTCCAACATTTCTATCTACACTATTAATATACACAGACATATCGTCCAACATTTCTACACTATAAATATACACATACATATCGTCCAACATTTCTACACTATTAATATACACAGACATATCATCCAACATTTCTACACTATTAATATACACAGACATATCATCCAACATTTCTATCTACACTATGAATATACACATACATATCGTCCAACATTTCTACACTATTAATATACACAGACATATCATCCAACATTTCTATCTACACTATGAATATACACATACATATCGTCCAACATTTCTATCTACACTATTAATATACACTTACATATCGTCCAACATTTCTACACTATTAATATACACATACATATCGTCCAACATTTTTACACTATTAATATACACAGACATATCGTCCAACAGTTCTATCTACACTATTAATATACACAGACATATCATCCAACATTTCTACAATATTAATATACACAGACATATCGTCCAACAGTTCTACACTATTAATATACACATATATATATTGTCCAACATTTCTACACTATTAATATACACAGACATATAGTCCAACATTTCTATCTACACTATTAATATACACAAACATACCGTCCAACAGTTCTATAGTATTAATATACACATACATATCGTCCAACATTTCTACACTATTAATATACACAGACATATTGTCCAACATTTCTACACCATTAATATACACATACATATCGTCCAACATTTCTATCTACACTATGAATATACACATACATATCATCCAACATTTCTATCTACACTATTAATATACACAGACATACCGTACAACATTTCTACACTATTAATATACACATACATATCGTCCAACATTTCTATCTACACTATGAATATACACATACATATAGTCCAACATTTCTATCTACACTATTAATATACACAGACATATCGTCCAACAGTTCTATACTATTAATATACACATACATATCGTCCAACATTTCTACACTATTAATATACACAGACATATCGTCCAACATTTCTACAATATTAATATACACAGATATATCGTCCAACAGTTCTATACTATTAATATACACATACATATCGTCCAACATTTCTGTCTACACTATTAATATACGTAGACATATCGTCCAACATTTCTACACTATTAATATACACATACATACCGTCCAACATTGCTATCTACACTATGAATATAAACATACATATCGTCCAACATTTCTATCTACACTATTAATATACACAGATATATCGTCCAACATTTCTACACTATTAATATACACATACATATCGTCCAACATTTCTATCTACACTATGAATATACACATACATATCGTCCAACATTTCTATCTACACTGTTAATATACACAGACATATCGTCCAACATTTCTATCTACACTATGAATATACACAGACATATCGTCCAACATTTCTATCTACACTGTTAATATACACAGACATATAGTCCAACATTTCTATCTACACTATTAATATACACAGACATATCGTCCAACATTTCAAATAGCCAAATAGGGACACATATTTTAGTTCATGTTGCTGGTGGTGTGGCAAGTGGGTGGGACATGACCTAAATTTTTAGTTTTTTCATGACCTATTGACACCTCTTTGGGTAACTGAATAAATGACCTAAAGCAAGAACAAAGTATTTTATTTGCACAGATTAATTTATACACACATATCCTGAAATTTAAACAAACATCAATGTGAGTTGTATTGCTGTGGAGCAATGTGATACACTTATATACATACCACACAGTCTGATCTCCTAAACACAGGGACACCAGGGTGATACACTTATATACACACACCACACAGTCTGATCTCCTAAACACAGGGACACCAGGGTGATACACTTATATACACACTACACAGTCTGATCTCCTAAACACAGGGACACCAGGGTGATACACTTATATACACACCACACAGTCTGATCTCCTAAACACAGGGACGCTGGGGTGATACACTTCTATACACACCGCACAGCCTGATCTCCTAAACACAGGGACACCAGGGTGATACACTTCTATACACACCACACAGTCTGTTCTCCTAAACACAGGGACACCAGGGTGATACACTTCTATACACACCGCACAGCCTGATCTCCTAAACACAGGGACCCCAGGGTGATACACATATACACACCACACAAACTGATCTCCTAAACACAGGCATACCAGGATGGAAAAGAGAGACAGAGAGATTTTGTCTCAAAGAGGGACTGTCCCTCTTAAATAGGGACACTTGGGAGGTATGGACCCCTAAAATCTCCTAAAGAGGGACACTTGGGAGGTATGGACCCCTGATATCTCCTAAAGAGGGACCCTTGGGAGGTATGGACCCCTGTTATCTCCTAAAGAGGGACACTTGGTAGGTATGTACCCCTAAAATCTCCTAAAGAGGAATACATGGTAGATATAAACATACAATGGGTGCACAGTAGTTTCAAAAAGCAAACAATAATAAAGTGCTGTGCACACAATATAGAGTGCTATGCGTCAGTACGATCAATGCGTTGGAGGCCTCTTTAGCATTCAAAGGGTTAAAATACCATTGAATTCAACAGGAATTTGGGGAATTTAATGTATTCCAGTACTACATTAGCATCAGTGTAATGCTTTGGGCCTTTAGCGTAAGGTCAGCTTAGGCCAAGGACGTGAACTTCCCTCCATGACCTGTATTACGTGCCTTTATCTAATATATCTGTTTCCCCTGAAGCTAAATTATCTCTGGGTGGAAGGAAAGGTGAAGTGTTCCAAGAATGAAGCTGGGTGATTAGTGTTTCTGTCATAGGGAGCTAAAGGAACTACTGTGATTCGTACTGTGAGCTACACTAATGTGTGGGAGGTAGTGAGACTCATCCAGGCTGATGTACCAAGGGGAAATGGTGTCATTCTGGAAAAAATATTATTGCAATATTATTATTTTTTCCAGAATTAGCCCATTTACTGGATTCCTGCTACTCCAGACTAGGGCTACCACCTTTTCCTCAAATAAATATCGTCCATAGTTTTAGGTTGTGAGGGCGGAGCCACAAAAGGGAGGAGCGCCGGCGGGAGCCTCAGCCGCTGGTCTCACTTGCAGCGCCAGCATACCTGCTCCATCCCAGCTGTCTCCAATGCACCAGTCCAGCCAGCCAATGAAATGTATTTGCTATTTGGTCAGCCAGCCAATGAGGACCATATAGCAAATATATTTCATTGGCTGGCTGGACTGGTGCATGTTACTGCATTCTGGAACTCTTTGTTGTCCCGGTGGGGGGTTACCCGGGACACTGACCCCCAATAAGGGACAGTCCCAGGCATTCTGGGACGTGTGGTCACCCTACACTCTGACCAATCACTGTCACAGTGCCTGTGTACCACCACCGTCCCCGTTGTCAGCCACACACAACACGCATCAGCCAGCCAGTGAGGACCATTTCTGTCCAAATACTCTCCTCTCATGGGCTTGTGATGGTGCGTGTTTTCAGTGTCACTCTGACGACTTTGAGTGAGCCACCTAAGCAGCTGGCATATAGGGCTGAGTGGAAGAGACTGTCCGGACGAGTCGCACACACAAATACCGGCTTTTCAATTGCTGGTATAGTAGTTATACCGGCACCGGCTCCAGTGTACCAATTACCGGCTGTGCCGGTAAAATACCGGCTGGGTGGCAACCCTACTCCAGACTGGCACAGATACCCCTTGTAGTTATTTTGCAGAGAGAGAGAAACCCTGCAAATGACTGATAGGGATCACTTGCATTGCCTGGTTCCCGTTACAGAGGGAATTCAATCTTGTCTCGCCAATCTCCAGCCAATGGGGATCGAAGTGAAAAAAGAATAAACAGGTGGCGACCAATCAGTGAGCCACCTACATTTTGACCTGGGGACCGGGAGGTTTGGAGGGAACACAATCAGAGGGCCGCCTACATTTTAAACATTTAGACTCTCTGACTGCCCCGACTTGGAGACTTTAATGTGGCCGGGCATCGAGAGTAGGCATGGGGCCGTGAGCCATAGAGGGATGGGAAAACTGGGAACCACAGAGGTTTGCACATTTAAAGAAACAGTAACTATTTATTAGAGGGAAAAAAACACGATACAGCTTGTTCAATTGAATAAAATAAAAAGGTACACTTAATTCCAAAGTTAAAAAGGTAACTTAATTCCAAAGTTATTAGAGTTTAAGCTGCTGAATTTTTACATTAACAGTACTAACTGCTGTCCAGTTTAACCCTTTGAGCGCCAGAGAAGGTAAGAAATACATTGCTTTGCAATGCGTTGCATACCCCTCTGGCACTCAAAGGGTTAACTGCAGCTCACCTGGGGGGAGATTAACTACGGTTTGATAAAAACGTAATAAAGAAAAGGTAACGTCTCTAGTTTGAGGATATGTACAATTCCTATGTTATTCTATGGAGCCAATACACTACATACACTACATACACTACATAACCTTCTCAATGTCCAGATAATTAGATTATTGCATTCTATGGGAAAGGTGAGTCATTGACTGCAGTTCTCCACAGGATGTGTTAGTAAGAGTTCCAAAACATCCCGGTGGTCTGAACTGTTATACATTTTGAATAAGCAACTTTCAGCATTGACAGTGCCTTAAAATATGTATTTTTCTTCTTATCAAAATGTTGGTGTTCCTTTAATAGTCTAGTCTAGAACTCAACTAATTATCATACATTGCTCATATTTTTGCCTCAGTGACTAGTATTTTCAGTGTTAAACACACCTCAATTCATTGCAAATGTATTTCCAGATAACTTGCTTGAAGGAAGATTTCTAAATATGTGAACAACTCCATTGAGAAATGTTTTAACATCTTAGATCGGTGGTAGTCAACTGCTGGCACTCCACCTGTTGATGACTACAACTCTTATCATCCCCAAAACAGCCGTTAGCTACTCCTACCATTTATGACAGCATCCAAGAGGTTAACATAGGAAGCCTTTGTAGATTATGTTCAATTTAGAAATGAAAAGCAAGTGACAGCTTTCAGGAGAAACTGCATCATTCCTTATCCTTGTTGAACTAACTCCAACTATTTTTCGGCAGATATCCACAGACCTGCAAATCAGAAACTCTGGATCAGCTGATCTTTTAAAGGTCATCTACGCTGTACGGGTTTTGGATTGTGTATGGGTATTGGATTGTGTATAGGTTTTGCTATGGCTGCCTAACACCAATTTACTAAGCTACTTATAGCTAGAATTATTTCCTTAAAGGGATAGTAATACTTCGTTTTATCTTTATTTTATTTTGTAGGCATTAAAAAAACATGAAGAACGATATAAGTCTTATCTCTCAGACCTTTATGATTTGAGAGATATTCACAAGTAAAGTTTCCCCTCCCGTCCCTTTTACCTAGTGTAAGCCATCTCTTCTCAGATGTGGATTCCAGTCCATAGACCAGACAGATAACAGCAGGGGACAATCTTCTTCCTATGAGAACAATGAAAGCCCTGCCCCCCTTGACAAGTTTTTCAGGTTTTTCCCTTATCTTAATTGAAGATTGTCCCTCTCTGCAGTCTACCTGGGCACCTCCCTTCTGATCTGGCTGAGCAGTGTTACATCAGTAAAAGGGGTGGGAGGCGGATACTTTGTCATTGAATTACTCTTGTACTACAAATCTGACAGAATTGAAATAACATTCTCCAAAGTCCAAATACTATGATGATTAATTAGAGCTGCTTTGCTTTTATTATGAAACATTATTATCACTTTAAAGTAAAACTAACACCTTATAACATGTTAGGAGATTATGAACGAGCATTTAAAATCACCTTTATTTTCATTAGCCATTTTTTAAATTTAAACTAGAGTTTAAAACTTTTTTAACTTTATTTATGTGTCAGTTTATGCAAATTAGGCCGTACTGGCTGGGTGTGCCAGATATTATCATTCAACTTTCCTTCCCAACTGCCACTTCTTACCAGTCAGTTGTGGCTAATTTGCATGAACGGACATAAGTAAAACTAAACATCTCATAATCTGTGTTTTTTTTAAATAAAAATTGGCTATCATAAGTATAGATAATAATGAAAGTCCTTTCAAATTTACCCAAGTCATTATAGAGTGTTAGTTCCACTTTAGCAGTTCTTGTGTCAAGGAGAGAACACGGGGAAATTGTTTTAGACTTTTCAGGGCCATCCATTCTTTTGGCTCTTGTTTAACTCTATGTACTATGCAAGGTGCAGAGGAAATTGGGGTAACTTTTCTCCATTCCCCTGCACATGTTACAGGGGAGGCTTTTGGGACTTGCAGGCACTAAACTGTATGTGCCTATATGAACTAATGTGGTCATACAATCTGTGTTAAGATACTGGAATTAGAGACTAATGTCAGGATAGATTTGCTCGCAAATTTGGAAACAGTGACCAGTCTAAAACACAGTAGCAAAAGCAAACAAAGTCCTGTCTTGCATAAAAAGGGGTACTGAAGCAAGAGTGGATAACATTATTTTGCCATTGTACAAATCATTGGTAAGACCTCACCTTGAGTATGCAGTGCAGTTTTGGGCACCAGTTCTGAAAAAGGATATACTAGAACTAGAGAGGGTACAGCGAAGAGCAACAACATTAATTAAGTGAATGGAGGACTTGACGTATGAGGAACGACTAGACAAACTTGGTTTATTTACTCTAGAGAAAAGACGACTAAGAGGAGACCTTATCACAATGTACAACTATATGAGAGGTCAATACAAGGATCTCTGCGGTGAGCTATTTATTCCAAGGCCTGATCAGGTGACCAGGGGACACCCCTTGAGATAGAGGAAAGGAGGTTTAGACTTCAGCAGAGGAAGGGTTTTTTTTACGGTAAGGTCTGTTAAATTGTGGAATTCATTGCCCAAGGAGGTGGTTATGGCAGATACAATGGATACATTTAAGAGAAGATTAGATAGATTTCTTTCAAGCAGGACATACAGGGATATACTGAATGTTAGAAGGCAAAACAGGGAATTCAGATAAAGACTATCTTATCTGGCAGCAGGAAAGCCTATACAATTCTCATTTCTCTGGGTTATGAGGCAAAGGTTGAATTTGACGGACTTTTTCAACCTAATTTACTGTGTTACTATATTCTCCTCTCCACCAATTTATCATTATCAGAAACAGGTTAATTTACCGTTTGAGTGCCTGAGTGGTGTTCAACACATTGCAAAGCAACGCGTTTGACATCTCCCTGGCATTCAGATGATTACAAGGACAGAAATTCTATAGGACACACTTGACACCAAGAGATATTTCAGTGTAGTCGTCCTGATAAAACACTTTCTAAAGAAAATTCATAAAGGAGCAGAAAGTTTATTAAGGAAACATAAGGCAGAAGGATTTTCCTGTACAGTAAAATAAGGTTATTCCCACTGCAGGAAAACTTTTCATCTAAAAGTTAATCCACCTCAAACTTGTTTTTTTTTTGTTTTTTTTTATATATATAGTGCCACAAGTGTATGCAACACTTTACTATTAAACCGTTTAAGGACGCTCTAGAGGATTGCAACTTGGAATGGATGCATTACTTTAACCCTTTGAGTACCAGAGAGTTACGCAATGCATTATTCTGCAACGCGTTGCGTACCCCTCTGGCAGTCAAAGGGTTAAACAATGCACAAGTTTCCATGTTTTCTGGGACATATTTAATGTTTAATTTTTCTTCTTTTCAGGCAACTATTTGCAACAAGGAAGAAGATAAGAAGACAAGATTGAGAGAAAGAAGATCGAAGATAGAAGACTGAAGAAGAAGCTGGACATTGGATGACAGATAAGTGTTATACAGATCAGGATGTTAAAGGGATAGTAATACTTAAAATGTCAAAAAAATATGTTGTAGGGTTTATCCCCCTGAGTAAAACAAGAGTACTCCCACTGCTGAAAGGTGTTTCATTCAAAAGTTATTAATTTTCAAAGTTGAATTTTTTAGGTGCAATATCACAGTGGCCTGAGATTGTACAGTGGCGCTGTTGCTACACGATCTTATGGACAGCTCTGGTCAGTTGACCATAAATCTCCATAGGATAGTGTAGCAACAGCGCCACTGTACAATTTCAGGCCACTGTGATATTGCACCTAAAAAATGCAACTTTGAAAATTAATAACTTTTGAATGAAACACCTTTCAGCAGTGGGAGTACCCTTGTTTTACTCAGGGGGGTAAACTCTACAACATATTAATTTTGACATTTTAAGTATTACTATCCCTTTAAGCTAGCGTTAGGGGTAGTATTGTTGCACTTCTCTGTTAGGGGTAGTGTAGGGTTAGTGTTTGGGAGCGTGACTGTGTATTTAGCGATCATTAGCCCTTTTTCCTTGATGTTCCCACTACACACGCTATTTAGTGTGAGTTTTAGGAACTAAAGATACATGACGAACGTTTGGCCACAAGTCCGTGTCTGTGGCCCAACTTCTGCTGTGATTTCAGTTGGTAGGGCAATTGAATAGCTCCATTAGCACTTGGGCTGTTAGCCAATTTTGCCTTACCGGCCTGATTTGAATTGCCGTAATGCTAAAAACATATTTATGCTAGTGAATGGTGCATGGTGTAGCCTGTGCGACGTGGCACTCCTTGCACGTCAGGAACATAGCAGACCGCTGCAGTGGTGAGTCTCACTGCCACAATTTTCACAGGAGTGGATTGGGGACTTGGATTCATCTCTGCCCACTCCTGTGAAAATATCACAGTCTCCCACATTGGCGTGAGCCTGTGTTTCCTTCCCTGGTAATGTGTCAGATGGCATGGTGGTGGCTACGTCCTCTTTACTCAGCATGGACTGGCACTGGCCTGGACACCTATGCTACTTTCCCTAATTGGGCTCCGCCTCCTTCTGCTCCTTTATATACCTTCCTATGCCTGGGAGTCATTGCCCTTACGTGGTGTTTCTGATAGCTTCTGCTTGATCTGTTGTGATCTGTGCCTGTCTGAGTATTCGCTACATGTATGACTCAGCTTGTCTGACTAACCGCTGCCGTGCTGACCTCTGGTTCTGTCAGTTTCGCTCCGTGTATGACCCCGGCTTGTCTGACTACCTTCTGCCGTGCTGACTACTGGTTCTGTCTGAGGATCTGCTCCGTGTATGACCCTGGCTTGTATCTACCCGCACCTTTCTGACCTCTGAGTCTGGCTGTGGGTTCGCTCAGTGTGTCTCTGGTGTGCCTCCCTTGGCCTCTGGCCTCAGACTCACTTTGTGTAGTCCCCGGTGTCTGTATTTCTCTGTGTAGTCTCCGGTGTGCTTCCTATTGGCTTCAGCCACTGTCTGGCTCCGTGTGTCCTCAGTGCACGTACTCTTTGGCTCCGGCCTCTACCCGATTGTAGGATCCGGTGTGTCTTCTTTGGCACTGGTTTCTATCCCTCAGTGTGGTCTCCATTATCAGGTCAGTGGCTCTGGCTACGATCTGTGCCTGTATAGCCCCGGTGTGCCTGACCTGTGGCTGTGACTGCCTACTCACTCCCCGTTGCCTCTATCTGGAGATCTAGAGTAGTCCTATGCTCTAATAATACATACAGTTAATAATCCATAAGAACCGCACTCACAGAATAACCTATCTTGAGAAAGGCCCAAGGTGGGGCCAAAATGTTGATGACACAATAAACTAGATCTGCTTTTTTCACCAAGAAGCCCTGTGAGTGTGGTTATTCTGGATTAACTATAATATATAGATAGATATGAGATAGATAGCTAGCTAGATAGCTAGATAGATAGATAGATAGATAGATAGATAGATAGATAGATAGGAGATAGATAGATAGATAGATAGATAGATAGATATGATATAGATAGACAGATAGATAGATAGATAGATAGATAGATAGATAGATATAGATAGATAGATAGATAGATAGATAGATAGATAGATAGATAGATAGATATAGATAGATAGATATAGATAGATAGATAGATAGATAGATAGATAGATAGATAGATAGATATGAGATAGATAGATAGATAGATAGATAGATAGATATGATATAGATAGATAGATAGATAGATAGATAGATAGATAGACAGATAGATAGAGATAGATAGATATGAGATAGCTAGATATGAGATAGATAGATAGATAGATAGATAGATAGATAGATAGATAGATATGAGATAGATAGATAGATAGATAGATAGATAGATAGATACGAGATAGATAGATAGATAGATAGATACAAGATAGATAGATAGATAGATAGATAGATAGATAGATAGATAGATATGAGATAGCTAGCTAGCTAGATAGATAGATAGATAGATAGATAGATAGGAGATAGATAGATAGATAGATAGATAGATAGATAGATATAGATAGATAGATAGATAGATAGATAGATAGATAGATATAGATAGATAGATAGATAGATAGATAGATAGATAGATAGATATGAGATAGCTAGATATGAGATAGATAGATAGATAGATAGATAGATAGATAGATACAAGATAGATAGATAGATAGATAGATAGATACAAGATAGATAGATAGATAGATAGATAGATAGATAGATAGATAGATAGATATCTGACTGCTGAATAGTCTATATATATAAAAGAAGACTTTGTGCCTGCCAAAACACACCCAGGGGTGGTATTAAGGAGGAGTTACTGTTCCCATTGGGTGATTCAATCATGCAGGGAGTTGGCCCGCCCCCACTATGCAGCCCACCCACCACTATCAAAGTCAGAAAAAAACAATATGGCCGCCACTTGCTCCTACACCACAGACAAACACACATGCCCCACTCACACAGCACCACACAAACACACACACATGCCCCACTCACACAGCACCAAGCAGACATGCCCCCACTCACACACACAGCACCACATACACCACATACACACACAAAGCCAGAAATACATATGGCTGACACACACACACAGTCACTCACCCTGACTCCCAGAGGCCTCAGCAGGACCTGTACTGCAGCACCAGAGGAACAAAATTGCACTCAAACGGTTAAGGTAGGTCCTCATTGCTCAATTATTTCTTCACTGTCATCATTTGCTATGCAAGACACAGGACAGACAGCCATCAGATTCACACTTAACCCACTGACTGCCACAGGGTTGTGTATCAAGTTTTACCCCTCAGGGAGTGTGTTCAAACTCCTCACACTGTAAACTTGCATTTCTCTCCCACTTCTCCTCCTTCCCCAGCCTATTACTAACACTTTTCCATAGTTATGTTAAGCCCCGCCCCCTACTCGCGATTAAGCCCCGCCCCCTTTTAACCCAGATTGCCCCATTGCTCTCTCCACATCAGCACCACATGAGGGACTCCACAAGTAAAAATTCCCAGGTATAACACATACATGCCTCACTCACACAGCACCATATACCCATACACACACACAAAGCCAGAAAGAAAGATGGCTGACACACAGTCACTCACCTTGACTCCCAGTGGCCTCAGCAGGACCTGTAGTAAAGCCACTGAATGGTGCTGCATCAGCAGGGGAACAAAATGGCACTCAAAGGGTTAAGGTAGGCCCTCATTGCTGAATTACTTCTTCACTGTCACCATTTGCCATGCAAGACACAGGACAGACAGCCATCAGATTCACACTTAACCCACTGACTGCCACAGGGTTCTGTATCAAGTTTTACCCCTCATGGAGTGTGTTCAAACCCCTCACACTGTAAACTTGCATTTCTCTCCCACTTCTCCTCCTTCCCCAGCCTATTACTAACACTTTTTCACATTTATGTTAAGCCCCGCCCCCTACTCGCGATTAAGCCCCACCCACTTTTAACCCAGATTGCCCCATTTGTCTCTCCACATCAGCACCACATCAGTCCCCTCTAGGGACTTCACAAGTCAGTGTTCCCAGGTATGAACACACTTCCCACTGCTATTTAACTCTGACATGCCTCTCTATACCTTAACCCTTTGAGTGCCAGAGGGGTACATGTGTTTCTGCTCATATATGTTGCGTGTCTGTGTGTGTACATCTCTGTTACATATGTGTGTCCATATGTGCATCTCCAGTGTGTCTGTGTGTACATGTCTTTTGCATGTTTCTGCCGCTCACTGTGTGTATGTGCATACCTCCCAACATTTCACAGGGCCAAAGAGGGACATGTTAGTTTTAGGTAATATTATTGGGGGTGTGGCTGGTGGGCGGGGCATTAGTAAGAATTTTTAGGTTATTTCATGACCTATTACTAGCTATTTATGTAACTGAATAAATGATTTAGTTCAAGACCAAAGTATTTTATTTGCACAGACTAATGTATACACACATATACTGAAGTTTATTGCTTTATTGCTGTAGAGCAAAGTAATACACACCACACAGTCAGGGCTGGTGCAAGGATTTTTGCCACCCTAGGCAAAACCTAATTTTGCCGCCCATTTCGCTCCGCCCCTTGTGTCCCACCCCTTTATACCCTGCCTACTTATACCCAACCTCTTTTCATGATTGTCCTCTCTCTGCCCCCTGAGCCACTCTGCCCCTGTTCTGGAGATGCCTGTAAGAGATGCCCCCCACCAGCTCCAACTTGCCCCTTATCAGCTTCACTTTGGCCCACCAGCTCCACTTTGCCCCTATCAACTCCAACTTGCCCCCATCAGCTCCAACGTGCCCCCACCAGCTCCATTTTGCCCCCTCAGCTTCACTTTACCCCCTCAGCTCCAACTTACCCCCATCAGCTCCAACTTGCCCCCCATCACATACCTGTATCTCCCGCGCAGTCTTCTCTTCAGTAATGCAGAGCGCGGCTGGAGATCATGACTCCCAGCGCGCTCTGCATTACTA
Organism: Rhinophrynus dorsalis; assembly: GCA_037306005.1. Classification (NCBI taxonomy): domain Eukaryota; kingdom Metazoa; phylum Chordata; class Amphibia; order Anura; family Rhinophrynidae; genus Rhinophrynus; species Rhinophrynus dorsalis. The sequence continues at coordinate 474,092,214 of CM074723.1, read as the reverse complement.
AAGATCCGACCAGATGAGGGAGCGCTGTAGCAACACAGACCTGACTGTGTTGTGGTTCCTGGCGTGGTGTGTGGGCGCACCTCTTCTCCGCTGCATGCCTGCGCCCCCAGTACGTGTGCGCCCTAGGCCGGCGCCTAACTCGCCTATAGGTGGAGCCGGCCCTGCATACAGTCTGACCTCCTAAAAAGAGGGACAACAGGGTGGGAAAGAGGGACAGAGGGATTTGGCCCTCAAAGAGGGACTGTCCCTCCTAAAGAGGGACACTTGGGATGTATGGTATGTGTCTGCCTGTATGCTGCATATGTCTGTGTTTATCAGTGTGTCTGCATTTCAAACACGTGCGCCCAATGGTCATAACATGACGGGCAACGCTGTCCCATGTTGCTAGTTAATATAATAAAGCTTAACAGATTTGTTCACTCCCTTTCAGAGTCCTGATTTCCACCCAGATAGGAGGCTACATCTCGTTGAGACTGAATTTAGCAACTCTTTGTCATTTTTTTTCTGTAGCACCAAAACGTAGGTGTTAAACCTTTCTATTAACTCCCAGAACAGCAGGCACACAAATAATTTGACTGGCATTTATAAATATTCCCGACTTGTCTAGGCTCAAAAGGCGTTGGCCAATATAACAGATGTAGACAGGGCAAACGCGACCTTGCATAACTTCCTTTTACATGTTTAGCGGATTAGCTGCTGTTTTTAGGCTATTAGCCAATCCTCATTTTGCCATGTGAAGCAAATCTGAGTTAACTCTTTTGCTGCCAAAAATGTTTGGTTAACCATCATACAGCGAGTGGGGATATCTGGAAATTAGGTCAGGTGTTCCCAACTCTTTCCTCAGGGGGATTCTAACAGGCCACATCTTTAGGATTTTCCAACTTGTGCACCGTTGAGTTAATTAACCTTTAGAGTGCCATAGAGGTATACAATGCATCTCTCTGGTACTCAAAGGGTTAACCGACTGAGCCTCTGATTGATTAACCCATGCACAAGCAGGGAAACCCTAAATACATGAATAGGGAATATAGTTGGGAACCAGTGCATTAGGTGCAAAATCATGTGCTTGTACTTTGGGATATGTACTAAAGCAGTGAGCAGCAAACATGTCCTCAGAGCCCCCAAACAGTGCACGTTTCAGGATGTGCTCACATGTACACAGGTGAAATAATCAGTGGATCAGTCATTCTAAAGGATCTGAGTTAATTACATTTGCTTGCGTTCAGATGAGGAGATCCAGAGTACATGCACTGTTGGGAGGATATGCGCACAGGTTTGTACTCCCCTGTACAAGAGTATGTTCGTTACAGAGTGGGCAGGAAATCAGGGTAATTTTTCAGTGACTTCCTCTACTGATTTTAAAGTCATAATGAGAAACAAGGAGCTGTATTCAATAAGCTAAAGAGGTACAGTTATGTAGCAAACCAATTGTACCACAGAGAACACATGAAAATTCCCCAAATCATTGGGAATAGTACCCAATTTGTCCCCTAGAGCAGGGCTTATAATTTTAAGTCCTTTGCTACTAGCCAGACCTGAAAAGTTACTCGCCACTGCAAGCCAAAACATACCCATCAGGGCTGAATTTCTACTCGCCAGGGCTAAATTCTCACTAGCCGTTGGCTAGTGGCGAGTGGAAATTTTGAGCCCTGCCCTAGAGTGCTGTATCTCTAGATTACTGAAGGGAGACACAATATCCACCCCGAAACATCTATCAACTATCCTCACCCTTTTGGCATACCTGGAAACTTGTTCATCTTGAGCCGCCAGAGAGGACTCCTGTGCTCCCAACAGAGGGATGTCAATGAAGCGATTCACAACACAAAGGGGGTGTGGCTTACATAAATGGGTGGGGCTTAATCATATTCATGTCATAAAGTGGGTGGGAAGTGGCCAGAACAGGGTAGGAAGGAGGAGAAGAGGGAGGGAAGTGGGAAGAACAGGATGGGAATGAGGAGAAGTGGGAAGAACAAGGGGGAAGAAGAGAAAACAGGACGGAAGTCGGAAGAATGGGGGGTAGAAGTGAGAGTGAAGTGGGAGGAACAAGGTGGGATGGAGGAGAAGAGGGAGGGAACTGGGAAGAACAAGGTGGGAATGAGGAGAAGAGGGAGGGAAGTGGGCAGAACAGGGTGGGAAGGAGGAGAAGTGGTAGGGAAGTGCTAGGGACAGGGTGGGAATGAGGAGAAGTGGGAAGAACAGGGGGAAGGAGGAGATATGGGAGGGAAGTGGGAAGCATGGGACGGAGAAGTAGGAGTGAAGTGGGAGGGACAAGGTGGGAATGAGGAGAAGTGGGAAGGAAGTAGGCAGAACAGGGTGGGAAGGAGGAGAAGTGGGAAGGAAGTAGGCAGAACAGGGAGGGAAGGAGGAGAAGTGGGAGGGGAGTGGGAGGAACAGGGTGCGAAGGAGGGGAAGTGGGAGGGAAGTGCTAGGAACAGGGTGGGAAGGAGGAGAAGTGGGAAGAACAGGGGGAAGGAGGAGATATGGGAGGGAAGTGGGAAGAATGGGAGGGAGAAGTAGGAGTGAAGTGGGAGGGACAAGGTGGGAATGAGGAGAAGTGGTAAGGAAGTAGACAGAACAGGGTGGGAAGGAGGAGAAGTGGGAGGGGAGTGGGAGGAACAGGGTGGGAAGGAGAGAAAGTAGGAAAAACAGGGGGAAGGAGGAGATATGGAAGGGAAATGGGAAGAATGGGGGGAGAAGAGGGAGGGAAGTGGAAGGAACAAGGTGGGAATGAGGAGAAGAGGGAGGGAAGTGGGCAGAACAGGGAGGGAAGGAGGAGAAGTGGGAGGGGAGTGGGAGGAACAGGGTGGGAAGGAGGAGAAGTGGGAGGGAAGTGCTAGGAACAGGGTGGGAATGAGGAGAAGTGGGAAGAACAGGGGAAGGAGGAGATATGGGAGGGAAGTGGGAAGAATGGGAGGGAGAAGTAGGGGTGAAGTGGGAATGAGGAGAAGTGGGAAGGAAGTAGGCAGAACAGGGTAGGAAGGAGGAGAAGTGGGAGGGGAGTGGGAGGAACAGGGTGGGAAGGAGGAGAAGTGGGTGGGAAGTGGGTGTAACAGGGTGAAAAGGTTGTGTATGGCTGTTTGGTTGTGTGTCACAGCGGGGTGGATAGTCCTTGCATGGTTTGCAGAGATCGTTAACTGATGTGGTAAAGTTCTGTGTATTTTATCCTCGGGCAGAAAGCTTTGTGGGAGTTTGCCCAGCACTTACGTAACGGATTGGTGACATTACCCATTGATACTAAAGTGTATGGCCAATGGGGTAATTCCTTGTGAGTAAGCTGTATGTGCTGAGGAATGGTGGAGTCAGCTGTAAGTGCTGAGGAATGCTGGAGTCAGCTGTAAGTGCTGAAGAAGGTGTTGATTCTAGCATGAGCCCATGCAATTTGACCATTCTTGGTTTTAAGGAATGAGGATTGGCAAGGACTATCAGATAATGATTGACTAATAATTAATTATTATTATTATGGTTGAATAAGAGCAATAATATTAATGTGATTGGAAATAGTTAAATAAAGCTGTGGCCTGTTATCTCCCAAAAATATGTGTCTGTTTTTATTTTGGCATCATACCTTCTTCTTCGAGACCAGGATATTCCTGAAGACACTGGATATAATTCTATGTGAAGGAGGGATAGCCATCATTGGTGCGTTAATCATCTCGTTATTACTGTTGTCGTTACCAAAGTGATATGTAAGTACCAAACTTATAAAGTATCTGTGATATTTTATTTCTGGTAAAGCATAAAGTGCACTCTTTTCTTTCTTTTCCTTCTTTCTTTCTTTCTTTCTTTCTTCTTTCTTTCTTTCTTCCTTCTCAGTAAAATGAAGGTAGTCCCACTTAAAGGGCAAATTTGCATTTTTGGAGAGTTTGGACGTAACTTCTTATTTGTATAATAAATGTTGGTTTAACCCCTATGTATTTTGGTCAATGATCTAAGACACATATCAGTTTCACAGAGCCTCATTCTCCCTTCCCATCCCCAAGTCCCAAGATCTGGCCAGTCCACTATGGTAGTATCCTACACCTAGTCCAGTTATAAATTGATATTATGCTTTTTATAAGTTTGAATTTTATTGCCATTGTCTGTATAGTCTTTGAATAGGAGGCTGTAGCTTCGAAACGCATCACTATTGGCATTATTGTATTTTTTTTCTATTTACATTTTTCAGTTATAAGTGGATCCAGATTTTTATTCCATACAGGAGTTGTTAGCCGTAGTAGAGTGGTAGTGATACCCTGCTTGTATTCTCCGTTTGTTTCCACAACCGGTTACCAACAAGAAAACCTGTGAATACCTGGTTGATCTTTTATATCTACATTTGAAATATCCCCTGGTGGTTTGCTCTCCTTCTGGCTGTTTCTATCAAGGGTCCTGAGGGTCCTCCTTGTATGCTGGGAAGCGGCATCTACGATCTATTGAAGATTGACTGAGTGGGGGCAGTCTGGAGTCCCTCATTCATTTTACTGACCACTTGTAGTGGTTATATATATTGTGATTACCGGGGTGTTCTGGCAAAGGTCTAATTATTATAGATTATTGCACTAGGAAGTGCCCCTTTCTCTTCTTTGCAGTCATAAATTTATCAAGTTTATTCTGAAAAGGGTGGGGTCATCTGGGTCTTATATTGCTGGATGGTAGGGACATTTCCAAGAGAGGGAGTGAATGGACAAACGGGGGAACAGAAGTTCAGAGTGACAACAACAGGTTGAAGTGTAATCTAGAGGAGGTCAGAGTGACAACACCAGGTTGAGGTGTACTCTCGAGGACGTCAGAGTGACAACACCAGGTCGAGGTGTAATCTAGAGGCCGATATCATTCTTAGATGCTGGAGGTGCCTCTAGAACAGGGCTTATAATTTTAAGTCCCTTGCTACTAGCCAGACCTGAAAAGTTACTCGCCACTGCAAGCCATAACATACCCACCAGGGCTGAATTTTTACTCGCCAGGGCTAAATTTTCACTCGCCATTGGCTAGTGGCGAGTGGAATTTTGAGCCCTGCTCTAGAATATGTGATTTCTGTTCTTCTACTGCACATGATCACTTTGGTTGTGCTAAACATTAAGAAAATAAAATACAATTAGAGTATTTGTTCTCTCTGTTTGTTTTGATGCAGTGTAACGGCGTGATACTATTACCAATGGCAAAACTGGCAGTAACAGTAAAAAAAAGACCAACCAATAAACTAACATATGTACCTCATCTATTCTAGAGCTGGTGAGGTACATGGAACAATGAGCGTTGTTGGCCAGAACATATATTGGCCAAATGCTCATTGTCGTTTCCACAACCTGCGTTAAATAGTACAAATTGTGGGAACATCAAAGGAAAAAAAGCCAACCCTTGTTGTTTGACAGTGTCAAGCAATGAGAGTGAGCTCAAAACAGTCACCCTCCCCCACCTCTCATACATTAACCCTACACTATCCCTAACATGAATACTTAAATAACACTGTCCCTAACACTATCCTAACACCAAGAAATGTTACACTTACCTGTTATTCACTGTCCGTCTTCTTCTTTAATCTTGTCTTCTTTCTTCTCTTCTTCCTTTCTTCTTTCCTGTATTGTTAAAAAAAGAAAATCCTTCGGATCTGTATCTGTTTAAATAAATAAATAAATAAAGTCCCCCAAAAGATGCAACAGTTAACACTGAGCGCCGATGGGTTAGTTATCCGGTGCTCAAATGGTTAAAAATAGGTGGCATCTTCTTTTCCGGTCTAAAAATAAAATGTTTTTTTAATTTGTCCATTTCAAATAAATGTCTCCAATGTCCTCTCTTTGCCTCCATCGCTGCTGTCTCTGCTGGTGACGGAAGGCATTTACAGTGGCAGACCTCCTTTCCTATCTCTTGAGCCATTGACTGAGTCAGACTGCCGGGATTTTCAAAATAATTTGCAGCCTCCAATTGACTGGGGTATATTTTTACACAACTCCCAGCCAATCAGCTTCTAGAGGGGGATGATGAACCAATTATTTTGAACCAAGACTAGCATACAAAATCCAGTCTTTGTTCAAATTTCCAGCAGTCTGACTGGGGCAACGGCGCGAGAGGAAGGGAAGTGGGGACTGCCAATGCAAATGCCTTCGGCCTCCAGCGGAGACAGAGGCAGCAGAGGCAAAGAGGGGGACATTGGAGACCTATATTTGAAATGGACAAATTTAAAAAATATATATATTTTTAAACCGGAAAAAGAGATGCCACCTATTTTAAACCCTTTGAGCGCCTGAGGTCTACTCTGGCACTGTAGCATCTTTGGGGGGGCTTTATTTTTTTTATTTTTTTTAAACAGATAGAGAACTAAAGGATTTTAACAACACAGAAAAGAAGAAAGAAGAGAAGACTGAAGCAGAAGATGGCCAGGACCCTGCTAAACATCAGGATTACTGGTAAGTTTTCAATTGTCGGGACATGTGTTAACTCTTTGTGGATTAACCCTATGAGTGCCAGTGGGTTATGCAACTCTGTACAATGCATTGCATACCCAGTTGGCACTCATAGGGTTAATCTTTTGCTTTTTTTTTTTTTTTTTCCCCAAGCAAAAGTATGTGTTGGAAACCAGTTTTCCAACACATACCGGTGGTTTTCACCACATGTTAGGGACTCTGCGCCTCCTTTTCATGGCGCAGGATTTTCACCATGAAAAGTGCGGTCCTTCACATGCACTGAGGCCACCATATGGAATGGGACAGCTAATTCTCCTTTGTTTACGTGATGTCCAATGGGCACATATTTTGCGCCCATTGGACATTTTTGCACAGCGGTGGTTGTTAAAGCTGAACTTTCACCTCAGTATGATTATGTCTTTATCCCTTCCTCTTTGTGCCCTGTATGTAGTGTTTTATTTCATTTCGCTTAAAAATCCATCTAAGTTCAGCAATAGATAAATTAATTTGCTACCTGATAATGCAACTTTCGGCTCAAGCTGTACCGCTGCGCACCATATGGTGCAGCAGATACTCCCACAGGGCTTGTCTCTGAATCCGCCAGCCAGCCCCTGAATCCTCTGTCAAGCCCGTCTAAACCACGTGATCTGGCGCGCTCCAAGCAACTTGCGCATTCAGGTCTGGCAAGGAAAGTGCGAGTGCGTTCGTGTAATGCTGTCCCACTATTTAAGCAAGCTGCGTAAAGCTTGGTATTCACAGAAGTGACTAGATACGCTGCAGTGGCAAGGCAGCAGTAACCATCTCATGTCCATAGCGTTAGCGCTAATTTGGACTTCTGCAATACATTTTTTTTAAATTTTCCAAAGGACAATGTTAGGATCACACTGAAAATACACTAAATGTTTTACAACACAGTCTAATTATGTATGTTCACGCAGTTTGTTGATACCTCTTTGGCAATATCGTGGGTGCTTAGCGCTAGTGCCAAGTTGGACTTCAGCACTACTGATTTAAAAAACTCTCGGTGCAGGATGTTGTGCATGCGGCCAGAGGAGCGAGGCGTCATGCACGTGTACATGCCACTGGAACAAAAAACAAAAAAGGTTACTATGGGCCGGCTATTGTACTGTGATTGACATACACAGTGAAACCTAACGCATACGAAGATACTATTCAATGGCAAGATGGCCGCGCTCTCCATGATCCAGAGGCTTAGATTAAAGGTGCTTTTTAATACATACATATATATTATTTGGTATACATTTTCTGGTACACATTATAGACTTACACTAATACACCTAAACTTCATATAACATGAAAGTTCCGCTTTAATAGAATTGCAGACTGTGCTATCAAAACCACCACCGCTGGTTTTAAAAAATAGCAGGGTTAATTGTATCGAGCCCTAAGTGTGTGGATTACGGAATCCACAGGATGTGATCTGTGACTTATCGCAACCAAAGAGGGAGTTTTTTAAAGAGCGTTCTTGTTTTTTTTTTTTGTGAACGGATCCTTAAAATTTCCTTATTATTAGTGTTGGTATTTATAGTTACATTTATAACTGCACTGACAGTAAAAGACTAAGAACAGGTCATACGTGACCTTAAATATTTGGTGAAAATTCTTTCTCTAACTTGTCACAAATAGCGACATTTCTTTATAAATTCGTTTCAGGGATAGTAATGGTCAATTTTAAGTTGATTTAATATTGTAGACATTAAAAAAAAGATTAACATCAATGTAAGTCTTATCTCTCAAAACTTTATGGTTTGAGAGATATAACTTGCTAAAGTTACCTTTTCCTGGCTGTTTTACTCAAGTCTGCCATCTAGCTGACAGCTGCAGATTCCAGTCATTTGACCAGACAGAGGCTCTTCAGCAGAGCTGAAATCACTCTACTTAGAAATAAATACTTCATTGGAACGGTCTACAAAGTGTGCTTGCAAGCCAGGCACACTTTGTAGACTGTTCTAGATTAAGTATTTATCTTTAGATATCATTATATCGGTGCTGCTGAAGAGCCACATCTGGTCAAGCGACCAGAATCTGCTTCTGACAGCTTTACAGCTCGTCAAGCAGAAAGGGGAGGGACCAGAGAACTTTATTTTCCTATATCTCTCAAACCGGTATACGAATAAGTGGAAGTACTCTCTTTTAATTGTATATACCATATAGTTAATACTTTTTTCTGACATGACTATCCCTTTAAGCCACTTTTTACACACACTACACAAAGTTATGTCCACCTAAACTGTCCTTAATACTTTTATAACTACCAGCGACAATCTGACAGCCATTTTGATGCTTCTTTTCCATTACCTCCACTATTATAAATCTTCCCCCAAAGAGATCTAAAACGCTGTTCATTAAGATAATGAAGTTATACTCTGATGGTAAGAATGGTGTGCAGTTGTACAGGTGCAGTGTGCATCTCTCTAAACATAGCTATGTGTTATTTCATTGTGCCCAGGATGCACTGTCTCAGTTGCTGCCTATAGAGAGGTAATTATGAAGACCAACTGTCATCAATATCAACAGAGCCATTCCTTACAAAACGCTGCCCGTAGTCGGTTATACACACAAAATAAAGGCACCATAGTGGAAAAATAAAATTCCCCGAATTCACAATGATTTATATTGGGTTGTTAACTCTTTGAATGCTATAAAATCCTCCATAAAAATGCATGAAAGATCTCTCTGTCATTCCGGGGGTTTCATTCTCCATTTAAATCAACAACAATTTGTAGCAGAAATGCTCCAATTTTTTCTTGGCACATTTGGCCTAATCTCTTTAAAAAACTTTAAGTTTGAGCTGTGATAACTTTTAATGATTCATCTCTCAGTGGTGGGAGGGCCCTAGTTCTATGGCTTTAGAAAAACATAACATAGTGACATAACATAGTTGATGAGGCTGGAATATACATGAATCCATCAAGTCCAGTCCATGCCAAATCACCCCTGTTGATCCAGAAGAAGACAAAAAAAAAAAACATTGAAGTCATTTCCAACTAAGTCCCAAGTGGCTGACAAATTCCTTCCCGACTCCACATAGCAGTCAGATATTTCCCTGGATAAATAACCTATCTACTCTGAAGCTATCTGTCATAATTCTCATTTTTGTTCTGTGCTAGATAGGTACCTATTACTTGTTTAAATCAGTTACAGTGTCTGCAAGCTCATCATCCCGAGGCAAAGAATTCCATAACTTTTCTGCCCTTATTGTGAAAAATCCCTGCCTTGGTTTAGTCAAAAGCACCTTTCCTCTAGTCTTAATGGATGACCTCTCATTCTTAGCTCAGCTCTTTGAGTAAATAGTTAACTGGGGGGTACTTTGTATTGACCTCCAATATAATATGTGTTAATGGTAATCATATCATCCCTTAGACATCTTTTCTCTAATGTAAACAAACCCAGTTTGGTTAGTATTTCTTTATAACTCAGATCATCCAGTTCCTTTGTCAGTTTTGTTGCATGTCTCTGTACTTTTTCCAGTTCAGTAATGTCTTTTGGTGCCCAAAACTGTACTCTATATTCTAGATGAGGCCTTCCCATGGATTTATATAGAGGTAGAATTATACTCCCATCCCTCGCATCTACACCTTTTTATACAGGATAGTACCCTATTTGCTCTTGCAGCAGCTGATTGACTCTGCACACTGCTGTGAAGTCTATCGTCTATCAGTACTCCTAAATCTTTATTCAAAGGGATAGTAATACTTAAAATATAAAAAACATATGTTACAGAGTTTATTCCCTGAGTTAAACAAGGGTGCTCCATCTGTTGAAAGGTGTTTTATTCAAAAGTTATTACAGCCCAAACTTGAATGTTTTAGGTGCAGTAGATCAGTGGCCTGAAATTATACAGTGCCGCTGTTGTTACACCATCCTATGGACAGCTCTGGTCAGTTGACCATAAATCTCCATAGGATGGTGTAGCAACAGCGCCACTGTACAATTTCAGGTCATTGTGATACTACACCTAAAACATTCAAGACTGATCTGTAATAACTTTTGAATAAAACACCATTCAGCAGTGTACCCTTGTTTTACTCAGGGGGATAAACCCTACAAAATATATTTTTACATATTTAGTATTACTATCCCTTTAATGAGGATTCCCCAAGTTGTTTCCCCTTTAGTGTAGATGTAGCATGTTTGTTTCTACAGCCCAAATACATAACCTTACATTTATCTAAAAAGCACCACAATATATAATAAGTGTTTACTACCCAATATGACAAAAACCCAAATGTTACTTGGTAAACTATGCCTGTTACATTAACTTGACCTCGATCAGGAGTTGAAAAATGAGTTGAACTTATGACCTGCTGATATGAAGACCAACACCTTCACCACAAGACGTATTCCAGCATCTCAGGGAAACCTGTCACCCACTAATTTCCCTGTGGCTCCAACAGAGCTGTCTTACCTGTCAGATTTGCCAAAACCCTTTGCAAACTGCTATTCATCAGGACTGAACACCCAAAGAAACAATGTATACCAGAATCATTATGAGTTTATGACATTGATCAAAAGCATTTATCAACAGTCCTACCCAGCCCCGAGCAATGTTCTTACCTCATTAAACCAGGTGTGAAAATAATTAATTTTATCATACCTAGAAAATGGGTTTTACATTTGGAACAATCATTTCCTCTGGATGCTTTCCTGTGTAGATAAGTATTTTAAAGAACAGGCTTTGTGAAATCTGGGAAGAGAACCCGAAGCGTTTTATTCTGTTGACATTGCTGATGGTAACAGTGATAAACAGCAAGACAAGAAGATCTGGGGGGAATTCACTAAGCAGTGATAAAGAGGTGATAAAGTAGAGATAACTTCTCCAGTGATATCACTTCTCCAAGTCCTGTGTTATTCTATGGAGCCTATTCACTAAGATTTGTCCAACTCTGGCGATCTTAGTGCATAGGCTCCATAGAATATCATAGGAATTGGAGAAGTGATAAACTGGAGAAGTTATCTCCCATTTATCACCGCTTAGTGAATCTCCCCCCTGGAGGGATTTTGAAACAAATCAACTGCTCTTTAAAGGGATAGTAATGTTTCATAATAAAAGCAGCTCTAATTAATCATCATAGTATTTGGACTTTGGAGAGTGTTATTTCAATTCTGTCAGAGTTGTAGTTCAAGAGTAATTCAATGACAAAGTATCCCCCTCCCACCCCTTTTACTGATGTAACACTGCTCAGCCAGAGCAGAAGGGAGGTGCTCAGGTAGACTGCAGAGAGGGACAATCTTCAATTAAGATAAGGGAAAAACCTGAAAAACTTGTCAAGGGGGGTAGGGTTTTCATTGTTCTCATAGGAAGAAGATTGTCCCCTTCTGTTATCTGTCTGGTCTATGGACTGGATTCCACATCTGAGAAGAGATAGCTTACACTAGGTAAAAGGGGCGGGAGGGGAAACTTTGCTTGTGAATATCTCTCAAACCATAAAGGTTTGAGAGATAAGACATATCATTCTTCATGTTTTTTTAATGCCTACAAAATAAAATAAAGATAAAACAAATTATTACTATCCCTTTAAACTGATCAAGGACCTCACAGAGGCAACCCTTTTGTTTTATCTGCTCCCCCATCTAATGGATTTTGTGCTAATATTGTGTTACCAGATATTAGCTGACCACCTGTTCTGGGACCCTCCCTACACTTCCTAGTACAGACTCCATGAACTTTTTACTTTTGACCAATTGCCTTACTGACTTTTATACTTGCTGGCATGTTTCCCTATATCTCTCATTACCCCCATTTTTCCCCTACACCCTCCCTTACCTTCTCAACACTCTCCCTTCCTTTCTTCCTCTTCTCTAGCTCCCTGTTTCCCTTCTTGCTATTCCATGCTTTCTGTTCTTGATCTTGTCAAGTCAACAATTTTGTATTGCTTTGTTTCCGTGCCAAAGCCAATAGCTGTCATTTATTGTTGACTTACCATACTTATTTTCTCTTCTTTGTACACATGCAATTTTCCAAATAAAGTTATTTCAAAACTAAAAAAAAAAAATATATACATACATACAAGCCCCCCGCCTGTATGAAAAACTGCCAGCACCTATCATGTCTTCCTCCATTGGCATGATATCCAGGACTGACGGAAGGTGTTATAACCTAACCAAAGTAGCAAGGCAAAATTCATAGGGGCCATTAGAATCCTCTGGCTACAGTAAGATAAGCAGATGTTTGGTATTAGAAGGTGCTGCTTCTCCTTTAAAGGGATAGTAATACGTTTTAACTTTATTTTATTTTGTAGGCATTAAAAAAACATGAAGAACGATATAAGTCTTATCTCTCAAACCTTTATGGTTTAAGAGATATTCACAAGCAAAGTTTCCCCTCCCGCCCCTTTTACTGATGTAACACTGCTCAGCCAGGGCAGAAGGAAGGTGCCCAGGTAGACTGCAGAGAGGGACAATCTTCAATTAAGATAAGGGAAAAACCTGAAAAGCTTGTCAAGGGGGCAGGGATTTCATTGTTCTCATAGGAAGAAGATTGTCCCCTGCTGTTAGCTGTCTGGTCTATGGACTGCATTCCACATCTGAGAAGAGATGACTTACACTAGGTAAAAGGGGCGGGAGGGGAAACTTTGCTTGCGAATATCTCTCAAACCATAAAGGTATGAGAGATAAGACTTATATCGTTCTTCATGTTTTTTTAATGCCTACAAAATAAAATAAAGTTGAAACGAAGTATTACTATCACTTTAAAACTCCTTGACTGCGCATGCTGACAAGTCACGTCTTCCAGTCACACTCATATGCCATCCGTCAGGCCTCTGAATCCAAGCATGGCCCTCGCGATGGACCACACAGAATAAACCCCTGACATCAGCTCTGTCTCCATGCCATCACCATCTGTGGTTTTGCTTTGACTTGGGAAGATTTCAGGAAGTTTTTCTTAGAAACCCCTGCCTCCACACGCAACATGTGTCAGAAAAGGCTTTTTTAGCAAAAGTTATCACTAGGACATATTTTATTACAGGAGCTAATTAGGTGCCTGGTGCCAAGTCACAGCACTTTATCTAAACATCATTTTAATCTTAATTTTATATACACATGGAAAACTGGCACATTTCATGTAGGGAAATTCCCTTAAGTGCCTGAGAGACAGAAATAATCAGTAATCCAACAGAAATATGTCCCGGTGTATGTTGTACAAACAATCATGGAATCACCTGTTTTTACTACACAGTACATTTAATCAGTAAGGGAGACTGTCGTACTGTGGGACTGTAAAGGGAATCATATACCTTCTGCCCTTTCATAATAGTATACACAGTAAGCAGTCTTGTAATGAAACCCCTTGGAGGCCAGAGACGTCTTCAAAACAACGTCATTGCAATGTGCTGGACACATCATTAAAATCCAAGAGATTAACCCCTTAATGACAAAGGACTTACCAGGTACGTCCCACAAAAACTGTCACTTAGTGACAGAGGACGTACCTGGTAAGTCCCGGAAGCAGTACCGGAAGTCCGGGTCCCCCGTGCGGCTGCACGCCATTCAGGGACCCCGGAATCATTTAGTAAAAAAAAATTTTTTTCTTAGACGGGCGTTAAGGTGACAGCCGCATGCGCACGTGGCCGTCACTAAAGGGTTAAAAAAAAATATGGCTTGGTACCGTGTTAGCCATAGAAATACAGAAGGCAAATATAGTCAAATTGATACCTTTATTGGCTAACTAAGCAGACTTAGGATGCAAGCTTTCAAGACATCTCAGGTCTCTTCCTCAGGCATGCTATACCGATAAATATGAAAACATCCTATATAATAGTTTGCTAAAACGTGTGTAACTACGCAGTCATGCGCAGTAGAGTCTGCTGCGTGTGCTGCAGTCATGCGCCGTAGAGACTGCCAACACCGCGGCTGAGTCCAGCTCTGTATCAGCCTTGGTGCGGGCAGTCTCTACTGTGCATAACTGCCCCACGACCGGCTGGCAGTGGCCCATGTACTGGGCTCTTCAACTAGTGTCTTAAATACAAGTACACATTACATTGTTTAGAATGTAAAGCAGATAAGATCATCTCAGTCCTGATCCTGATTCTTGGTCTGGACTGAGTTTCTTATCTGATTTACATTCTAAACAATGCAATGTGTACTTGTTAAAGAAGTCCTTTGTTGAATTACTTAGCACCTTGGGTAACAAAGCTCAGAGGACACTGATGTAACACATCCTTGCATTGTATTCAGGAAGAGTACAATGCTTGCTTGCATTAGTCTTAATGGGATAGTAATGTTTCAAAACAAAAGCAGCTCCAATTAATCATCATAGTATTTGGGCCATGGAGAGTGTTATTTCACTACTGTCAGAGTTGTAGTTCAAGAGTAATTCAATGACAAAGTATCCCCCTCCCGCCCCTTTTACCTAGTGTAAGACACCTCCCCTCAGATGTGGAATCTGGTCTCTTGACCGGACAGATCACAGCAAGGGACAATCTTGTTACTGTGATCATAAGGAAAACTCTGGCCCCCTTAATGGGTTTTTCAGGTTTTTCCTTATGTGAAGATTGTCCCTCTCTGTCATCCATCCGGACAGTCTTGCTGCTCTGAGGTGAGCAGTGTTAAATCAGTAAAAGGGGCAGGAGAGGGACATTTTATAATTCAACTAGTTTTAAAGCCCATGTACACGGGCCAACAATGGCGGCTCTGCAGTACTGACTGCCCGAACGTGCCGTGGATGATACAGAGCGGAGATCTCCGAATTCAGACTGTAGTTCTCTCTTGGTCCCAGGAAGTTGCTCAGAGAGGACTCCGGTCTGAATTCGGAGGTCCCTGCTCCGTATCAGCCGTGGCGTGGGCAGTCTTTACTGCGCATGACTGTGTCGTGACAAGCTTTTTAGCAAATTATTATATAGAATTACTCTTGAACTACAACTCTGACAGAATTGAAATAACACTCTCCATGGTCCAAATACTATGAAGATTAATTGGAGCTGCTTTTATTATGAAACATTACTATCCCTTTAACTGTAAGCACTAAAGAAATCCTACCGGTTTCTATTATATCACAACTTATGAAGTCCTGAGAGTGCTTTACTACATTTTGAGATATATATATATATGCAATTCTATACTTAACCATGGACCAGACGCAATCTCAATTATTTGTAGGATAATTCCCTGTAGGAATTATCCCAAAATAATACCATAATCATACAAAAACTCATTAGGGAAGAGCTGGAATGACCACCCACACTTCTCTATGAAGAGAGAGCCCAGGAGTCCGAGCTGGGAGCATTGTATGATCTGATTAACGGCTTCAGTCCTGCAAAGTCTCCGCGATAGCACAAGTGACCAGAATAATATTCATTCAGGGAATTCTGACTAATCCAATTACAAAAGGACAGACAATGTCTGGGAAGGCTGGCCTCATTACAAGCTATTTTCTAGATAACATAACCTTTATTTTATGAGCTTGACTAGAAACACGGAAATAAGGGCACACACACTGATTAAAAACTGGAGCAAACCGTTTGTAGCAGAGGGAACAAATAAATACTAACCAAATTTCTATTGGTTTATCCCTTCAAATGCCAGATGGTATCCAGCACATTGTGTTGCAATGCATTAGATACGCAAAGAGTTAAACAGTGGTTTCAACCCCCTGAATCCTAGTGAGGTCTCCAACGCATTGCTTGGCAATGCGTTGGAATCCTCTTTAGCATTCATAGGGTTAAACCCCTCATTTAAAGGGATAGTAATACTTCGTTTTATCTTTATTTTATTTTGTAGGCATTAAAAAAACATGAAGAACGATATAAGTCTTATCTCTCAAACCTTTATGGTTTAAGAGATATTCACAAGCAAAGTACCCCCCCCCCGTTCAGCCAGATCAGAAGGGAGGTGCCCAGGTAGAGTGCAGAGAGGGACAATCTTCAATTAAGATAAGGGAAAAACTTGAAAAACTTGTCAAGGGGGCAGGGCTTTCATTGTTCTCATAGGAAGAAGATTGTCCCCTTCTGTTATCTGTCTGGTCTATGGACTGGATTCCACATCTGAGAAGAGATGGCTTACACTAGGTAAAAGGGGCGGGAGGGGAAACTTTGCTTGTGAATATCTCTCAAACCATAAAGGTTTTAGAGATAAGACTTATATCGTTCTTCATGTTTTTTAATGCCTACAAAATAAAATAAAGTTAAAACGAAGTATTACTATCCCTTTAAATCAATGGGAATTTTCACTTAAACCCATAAGGTGCAGATGGTTTGCTCCAGAATTGCTCTACTTATCTTTGTGTACGCAGCAACCAGTCTGCATGCATTAAACAGTTAATGACAGCAACACTGTTACCTCTTAACCCTTTGCAATGTGTTGCGTATCCCTCTATCACTCAAAGGGTTCATTATTAACTTCCACTAATGTCATTATGGTCAGAAAATCTTCATGGCCACTGTTTATTTTTCCATGTGCAGTTGTTGCCTGGACTGAATCTTTAACCCCTTAAGGACCACGTGATCCGGGGGCGGGTGGCCCTAGAGGACCTTTTTTTTTTTTTTTGATTGATGCATTCTGGGATGGCGGCACTGCGTTGTGCCGAGCTGTCATCCCAGAATTCCATTACGTGCCAGGACCGTCACCAGTCCTTAACGCACAAACATCTCCATTGGTCAGTAAGGGTTAATTAATCCTCACTGTCATGAACATGATCATACCTGGGAACTTTCAGTTGAGGGCTACCCGGAGGGTAGTCCTCTGTTCACCAGGGGGTGACAAAAATGACGCTAATCGCGTCAAAAAGGGGCGGGGCTTGCCGCGAGTGAGGGGGGGACTTAACCCTTTGAGTGCCAGAGTGGTACGGAATGCATTGCAAAGCAATGCATTCCTTACCACTCTGGCACTCAGAGGGTTAAAGGTGACACACAGAAGGCTGGGGACTGAGGATCAGCGGGAGAAAAAGTGGATGTGGCAGAGTTTCAATAGAAACTCTCCACATCCGGAGGAATCAGCCTGTACCCCGGAGACCCGGTAAAGCTCTGTCAGAACCGGAGTCTCCGGGGCAAATCCGGAGAGTTCCCAGGTATGAACATGATCTTGGACATAATTCTCGTAGGAGAGACTACCAGACTCCAAACTCCTCCCACTCCACTCCTGCAGACTTACCCACTTCGGATTAGAAGGAATCAGAAAAAGGAAGCTTGAGAAAAATATCCAGACAATTCCTGTCCACACATTCACCCTACCCTGCAACATTCCTCAGAGGCGTAACTAGAAGCCACGGGGCCCCGGTGCAAGAATTGCCATGGGCCCCCAACCACATTGGCCCCTTCAACCACATTGGCCACCTCCACATTGCCCCTCAACCTCCATATTTCCCCTTCCACAATGTATCTCAATCTCGACATGGCCTCTTACACAATGCCCCCATCTCCACATTGCCCCCTAATCTGCACATTGCCCCTTTCACATTGCCCCCAGCTCCACATTGCCCCTTCTACAATGTCCCCATCTCCACAATGCCCCCAATCTCCACATTGCCCCTTCCACAATGCCCCGCAATGCCCCTCAATCTCCACATTGCCCCCATTTCCACATTGCCCCCTATTGCCACAATGACCCTAAATCTCCTACCTCCCTGGTGGTCCAGTGGCAGATGACAGGTCTGTGCCTCCTTCTGCACAGCCCTCTTCTTCCACGCGGTCCTCTTCAGTAATGCAGAGCGCTGGGAGATGATGTCATCTCCCAGCGCTCTGCATTACTAGAGTGCCGGAGGGAGATTGCGGGCACCAGACGGAGGTGTCGCAGGGGGTGGCTGGGCCCCTGGAATGACGGGCCCGGTCGCAGGTGCGACCCCTATAGTTACTCCACTGACATTCATTCTCACTACTACATTGTGGTGTGTCCGTTAGTCCTGTTCCCTTCTACTCTGCATTCAAGAAGTGGAGAGGTAGACACATTGGTCATCTGCACATGATGTTAATGTAAATCTCAATTATCCTATATATAGGATATTATATTATATATAATAGTTCCCTAGGATGTTTGTCAGAAGCCTTCATGCGCAGTAGAGACTGCGCGCATCGCATGAGTGAGGCAACGCAAGACTGCATCGTGTGGAGCAGTGAGGTAGAGGCTGATTAACTCTTTGAGTGCCAGAGGGGTAAGCAACGCATTGCAAAGCAATGCGTTGCGTACCCCTCTGGCACTCAAAGGGTTAACATTGCCCAGACCTTGGCCCGTACACAGGCTTTTACACTAGTATTTTATAATGGACTACAATCAACTTAATAACAAGGCTAATGTCAGACTACCCAAGTATCGTGTATTTCAAATCTCTACATAGCTATAAAATGTTATACTTCACCCTGTCAATCACATATGAGGATTCACATTAGACAGCTATAGATACATATATTTATATATATATAAAGTTATCCCTGTTTTGGGTGCGTCGAAAAAAGGTTTCTGGATCAGTGGCAGCCACACCCTGGGGTGGGCTTGCTGCCAGCGGCCAGCCAATGGATTATGTGGGGCAGGGTTTGAATTGGCTTCACCCCCCTGCCTCCCCAATAAATACACAGTTACTGTGACATTTGCCGCAACTAGATACACAGTGACAGTGCAATGTGCCTGAATCAAATACACAGTGGATCATCTCTCCCTTCCTTCCATTGGCCTCGGCCTCCCTTCAATTCACCACTTAAATGGATAGTAATGTTTCATAATAAAAGCAGCTCTAATTAATCATCATAGAATTTGGACTTTGGAGAGTGTTATTTCAATTCTGTCAGAGTTGTAGTTCAAGAGTAATTCAGTGACAAAGTATCCCCCTCCTGCCCCTTTTACTGATGTAACACTGTTCAGCCAGAGCAGAAGGGAGGTGCCCAGGTAGACTGCAGAGAGGGACAATCTTCAATTAAGATAAGGGAAAAACCTGAAAAACTTGTCAAGGGGGGCAGGGCTTTCATTGTTCTCACAGGAAGAAGATTGTCCCCTTCTGTTATCTGTCTGGTCTATGGACTGGAATCCACATCTGAGAAGAGATGGCTTACACTAGGTAAAAGGGACGGGAGGGGAAACTTTGCTTGTGAATATCTCTCAAACCATAAAGGTTTGAGAGATAAGACTTATATCGTTCTTCATGTTTTTTTAATGCCTACAAATAAAATAAAGATAAAACTAAGTATTACTATCCCTTTAAGTGGCTCAGTCAGACAGTCATTTGGTTGCACACAAACTGTGCGCCCAAATGACTATATGAGGCTGAGCCACTTAAAATGTTGTCTGAATCATAAAATGGTAACGGGAATCTGGGATCAGAGTTAGGAGGAGATTTATTTATTTCCAATTTCCAGTTCCACGCTAACAAGTTAATAACGTGACCAGTATGGATACCCAGTAACCCATTCATACCCAGGCACCGGCGGCGGTGCATGCACAGCACAGCCGGCTCGCTTACCTCAATCAAGGGGGTTAAATACAGTGGGGCCAACCGTGCTGTGCTGGCTAGTAGTGGCTACACAAATTCAACTGGCACTGCTCTGCTGCTGCTCATGTTGTTCGTCTGGGACTGTGGTGGGCAGGGCTGCGGCTCCCTGCAGGCTGCACTGTGTGACTGGGAGGAGCCCGGCGACGGGGCAGTATTGTCTGTCGTGTTCCAGTCCGAAACTTCCAGGTGAAGTGATGTGAAGTGACTGAGGACTCTCTCAGTAAATGTAATACGCAGCGCCGGCGCCTCCTTCACACTGCCGACTCGGCGCAGCTCTCAATCTTAGGTGTAATGTCACAGGCTCACAGTTACAGCGCAGCATGCATACCCCCCCCCCCTGTAGTCCACCCGGCCAAACATGGATCAAGGCTGGCAGACCAATAAAAAATCCTATATAATAATTCACTAAATCTCGTGTAACACCCGACATGCGCAGTAGACACTGCTGCGCGTGCGGCAGTCATGCGCAGTAGAGACTGCCCGCGCCGCGGCTGATACAGAGCTGGACGCTCCGAAGGAGCATCCAGCTCTGTATCAGCAGTGGCGCGGGCAGTCTCTACTGCGAGTGACTGCCCCGCGACCGGCTGCCAGAGGCACTGTGGCCCGTGTAACAGGCTGTTCAACTAGTAAATAAATAAAAGATCACAAAGACAGGCGCCCCTCTGTGGGGTGCGCCTGTAGGCAGATGCCTACTCTGCCTTATTGCAAATCCGGCCCTGAGAGCCACATTTTTGGCGTAGTACAGATGGCCCTTTGTGAATGTAACAAATGATTGATCTGATTTACTATTCTTACATAAAATATCAGAACTCCTCTCATTCACCTCATGAAACTGAAACAGTCAAACGCACTATTAGTATAAATACAGCCCAGTGCAGTACACTGTGAGGCCTTTGTTTTAACATGGCTGAGTGACATTTCTGTCAGTGGAGACATTTTCATATTCTGCCCAGGTCAAACACGAGTTTGCTACCGCATGATAACAGCATCTGTCTAGAAACTAAATTAACTTCATAAAAACAAAATGTCTGGAAGATGAACGCAAAATGCCTGAATTGGGATGACTGAGCGGTGTGCAGGGAGTCAAGGTGAATGTCTGTATTGTGTTAGTCTCTGGGAAGGTAATGATAAGCAGGAGAAATGTTATGGGGACACCTGTTACTGAGACCTACAGCCTATGTAAACAATAATTACATTGAATAAAAACACACCAAAGTTCAGGTCAAGCCAGTTCACTCTGATATTAACTACATCTAATTATATTGTGAGCTCTCTAGTAGAGATGATCTTCTATTCAATGTGTTGTGGGGTCACACAGAGGTTATGAGTCAGCTGGTGAATAAACCCCATTGAAATACTTGATTCTTTGCAAAGGGTTACAATATATCTGTATTTTACCGGATATATAGAATACATATGTAAAATCAAATTGCCTGTACTTTTAATTATGTTTTTCACTACATCCATGACAATGAGCTCTCTGGATCCCTGCTTTCACAGAGATACCTCTCAGGCACTGTGAAATCAGGGATAACGATACAATGTAACACTACTCCTGAGGGACTGAGTGCTCTGTATCCTGTCTTTAATATACCTGAGGTAGGCTTTTTTTTACTGCAGGGATACTGTTATATTGAATCACTATCCCTGCTTTCACAGTGCTTGACAGAAATCTCTCTAGAAACAGAAATTCCTAAAAAAGGAGGTGAGCAAGTAAGTCCTGTGACTGTGTGAGGAAGACTTGCCAGCCACACCCTCAGTGAGAAAAAAAAATGTGGGTCCCACAGGGATGTGCACAGACATTTTGGGGGGCAGGGGCTCAAATGAAAAAAGGGCACTTCTCATAATTATTATTATTTTTTTTTGTTAAAAGGGCACAGGGCACTTTGGACAAAAAGGGCAGGTGCTCAAGCCCCCCTTGGCTTGAACAAGTGAGTGAAAAAGGGAATCAGAGTTAAGGAGGGATGGGAGAGATTGAGAAAATGAGCATTCGAATGCAGGTGGTGGGAGCAGGAGAAGTCCATGAAGGACATGGATGAGAGGGTAGAGGACCAGAGGAAATGTAAGGGAGGAAAGCAAAACAGAGGACATGGAAGGGTGAGCAGTCCGGATGAGATGGAAGAGACAGAAGTGGGTAGAGGCAGGGCTGGATTTACATCTCAGGAGCCTGTAGGCACAGAAATTTGAAGCGCCCCCCCCCCCCGTGGGCCAACTGCACTGGACACCTCCACAATGCTCCTAATCTCCACGTTGCCCCCCACCATCTCCATGTTGACCTCATATTGTCCGCTTCCTACCTCCCTCTGTTGTCTGTTTCCTACCACCCTGGTAGGAGATCTGTCATCTGTGCCTCCTTTGGCACAGTCTTGTAGCTGATGGAGCTCCCGCTCGGTCTCCTATTCAGGAATGCAGAGCACTGGGAGATGATGTCATCTCCCAGCGCTCTGCATTCCTAGTGGCAACGAGGGAGCTCAGCACGTACAGGACTGTGTCAAAGGAGGCACACAACTGTCCAGCCGGGGAGGTAGGAAATAGACAACGGGGGACGGAAATGGGGGCCAGCGAGGTGGCTACATTTAAAAAAAAAAAAATCTCAATGGCAGGTGCCCCTCGGTGGCATGCGCCTGTAGGCAGGTGCCTACTTTGCCTAATGGCAAATCCGGCCCTGGGTAGAGGAGCTAAAAAGGGGGGAGGAGTAGCAGGCCAAAGACATCGATGAGAGGGGAGTTGGCCAAGGGGAGGATAGGAGACTGGACCTGGGGAAACAGGCATGGCAGATTTAATTGGGCAAAAGACAATTGAGAGGGAGTGAAGTTCCATGTTCTGATGACTGCCCTGGACCACGACATGCTGTGAATGACATCTAAAGGTAAAGGAAAGTTTGTTTTATAATGAAATGTAGATTTGAAACAACTGTTTTACAACTTGTTTCAGATCTTGCAAAATGACCTGTTTTACATTTTTATACAGCAATTGTTACATATTGAAGTCGATGCTGAATACAATGAATTGTTAAAGCTAAACTTTTCCCGAAGATAACACCTTTTTAGGCTTGTGCCACTGTCTCACTAAGGAATGGATGGATAAGGTGGAGGGTCATAATGTTAAATTGCAAATCATCATTGCTAAAGGAATTCCTCCTACATCAGCCAAAGCCATGAGTTTGATGAATCCTAAAGTGGTGGAAGATTTTGACTGTACAAGAAGCTGAATGAGTTGAGTAGCCAACCAAGTGTTACTTCACGAGGGTCTCTGAGGTTCCAGAGGTGAAACAAGATGCACCTAACAAAATTAGGATCCGTGTATTTTTGGTATAATACATAAAGACATGATCCATAACGTAGGAGCCTATCCTGGAAGTAGACATTCTAAATCACGTGCAGGAAACCTTCAGCAGTCCAGCTGATGAAGACTCCAACTCTCATCGATGGCTGGTTGGGGAAGATGTGAATTGTAGTCAGCTGGGGACTCAAATGTCACCTGTGTGCTAGATGTCAAAATCAAGCAAGTCAGAAAATCTATGGCCTACTTCAGGAGGAGAGGGAAGAAGTGTGGCTGAAATCAGTAGACCTACGTCATTGGTGTCAATTGTCCTTAATGGAATCAACCATGGGCGGATTGTCCTATCGGGAGATCGGGCATCCCCCGGTGGGCCGCTAGATCAATCGCCGGTGGGGGAGATCAGAGGATCTCACCTCACCGTCCCATGATATTTTGAAGGAGAGGCCTGTGTTGCCACCGGCACAGGCACTCTCTGTGACAGCCTTCGCGTTCCTTGCTAACCCTATGCAATGCATTGTGTAACCCTCTGGCACTCAACAGGTTAATGCAGAGCGCCAGGATATGACATGATATCCTGGAGCCTGCTCTCCCATGCTGTACAGGGACCACAAGGGGGCGTTGTTAGGCCCAGGCTGCTATTTCCCTACAATCCGCCCCTGGTATCAACCTAAAAGCTTTAGGTGAACATCATTCACCTTATACATCTCTCATTGCACTCAGCTGGGTAGTACAGAGTGCTCTATTTGTGGGATCATCAAGGACAAAACTGGTATCCCTCAGGGATAGTAATGTTTCACAAAAACACCAGCTCCAATTAATCTTCATAGTATTTGGGCCATGGAGAGTGTTATTTCACTACTGTCAGATCTGTAGTACAAGAGTAAGTGAATGATAAAGTATCCCCCTCTCGCCCCTTTTACCTAGTGTAACACTGTTCACCTCAGATGTGGAATCTGGTCTCTTGACCAGACAGATCACAGCAACAGACAATCTTCTTACTGTGATTATAAGGAAAACCCTGCCCCCCTTGACAGGTTTTTCAGGTTTTTCCTTATGATCACTAAAGATTGTCACTCTCTGTGATCCATCCGGACAGTCTTGCTGCTCTGAGGTGAGCAGTGTTACATCAGTAAAAGCGGCGGGAGGGGGATACTTTATCATTCAGTTACTCTTGTACTACAACTCTGACAGAATTGAAATAACACTCTCCACTCTTCTACGAAAAAGGGGTAATTCGTCGACATTTGGACCTTCCAACAGGAATGGGTCGTTCGCCAAAAAAATTACGAATGCGACTAGCCCTGGTCCGTATGTTGCCGAAACTTTCGGAAATTCTGCAACTACTACCCACACTCAATTACTTTCCCCCCATACTTTCCCTCCATATCTCTAGCCCAGTTAGCTTCTCCGTTTCATGCACTACTTTCCCGCTTTGTCTCTATTCCAATTGGCTTCTTCGTTTCATGATGGGGGTTGGACTAATGACACAGACACCCAGGCAGAGAGCTTGTATTTCCTCATTGTGTTGTTGGAGCTCAAAGAGAGAAGAAGGAGATAGTGCCCAGTTGTTGTGTAGGCAGGCAGTTAGCATTAGGTATAGGCAGGCAGCCAGCATTAGTGCCTTATTGTCACTGCAAGGGAGAGTCATCTTTGTTCCTGTGCAAAAAATGTAATATATTAGGGATTTGTTTGAATAATTTTCAGAGTGACACATCAGCCAGTCTCACAGTTCTGCAGGCAGGCCTAGTACCTTATTGTGTCCACAAGAGAGAGTCACCTTTGCTTGTGTGTAAAATATTAAAAGTAATATTAGGGCTTTGTTTGAATCATTTTCAGAGTGACACTTCAGCCAGTCTCACAGTTCTGTAGGCAGGCCTGGTACCTTATTGCGTCCGCAAGGGAAAGTCACCTTTGTTCGTGTGTTAAATTATTTAAATTAATAATAGGAATTTGTTTGAATAATTTTCAGAGTGACACATCAGGCAGTCTCACAGTTCTGTAGGCAGGCCTAGTACCTTATTACCACCGCAAGGGAAAGTCACCTTTGTTTGTGTGTTAAATATTAAAATTAATAGTAGGAATTTGTCTGAATAATTTTCACAGTGACACATCAGGCAGTCTCACAGTCCTGTACTCAGGCCTAGTAGCTTATTACATCCGCAAGGGAGAGTCACCTTTGTTTCTGTGTTAAACATTAAAATTAATATAAGGAATTTGTTTGAATAATTTTCAGAGTTACACAGCAGCCAGTCTCACAGTTGTGTATGTGTATTGTGTAGGCAGGCAGGGTGCCTTATTGCTACATCCATACTTCATCTACTTCATCCATAGTACCATAAGTCTAAATGCCCACCTTACCCTGTTCCACCATCTCCATTTAGACCCTGGAAATGGTTCTAATCATTTAATTTTCATTTTTAAAGGTATTTTAAAGTCGCCGAATAATTCGGACTGTCACCGACTTTTGCCCGAGTCGAACAGGTCAGATCCGAATTGCGGAGTCGACAAATGAAAAAAAATGTTTTCTCCAACATCGAATTTTACCGAAAAGTCTACTGGTACATGAAGGAGGACTACCAGGTACTAAGGCATGATAAAGAGGTGATTAAGAGGAGATAACTTCTTCAGTGATATCCCTTCTCCATTTCCTATGTTATTCTTTGGAGTCTATGCCCTAAGATCTCTCCCACTTGACACATCTTAGTGCATAGGCTCCATAGAATAACATAGGAACTGGAGAAGTGATATCACTAGTGAAGGTATCTCCTCTTTATCACACCTTTATCACGCCTTAGTACGTCTCCTACAGAGCAATTCTGGGGCATACCAACTTCCTCATTGCGCCCGAATACAAATTCCTATTGATTGAAATGAGGTAATTAACACACAAGGAGTTAGCCTGCCCACAACTTCCTCCTCAACAAAAAAATACCCATGGCTGATAAACACACACTGTGAAACACATACATACACACACACACACACACATACATGTAGCCTCCTGGATATTTTCTGTTGTGGGTCTCCTAGGGACTTAGAAGGACTTAGTAGGCTGTTTAGAACTGTTTGATTGCACTTAGGATGTCAAAAGGAGGCTTGGATTTCAAGGAACTGAATGAGCATGCTCACAACATGAAAAAGAGGCTTGGAAAGAAGGAACATAATGAGCATTCTCAGAACATGAAAAACAGGCTTGGAATACAAGAAACTTACTGGGGACATGCAGAACAGACACAGGTACACACACAGCCCTCACCTGAGACTCTTCTATACCCAAATGTCCTCCTGCTCCACATACACACAATGCCCACTTCTGCATTTCCCCGTTAACCCTTTTAGTGCCAGAGGTGTACACAACGCATTCTTTGCAATGTGTTGCAAACCAATCTGGCACTCAATGGGTTAAACCCATATGCACTCTTAACTTGCAGGGAAGTAATGTACAAGGCAGGGAAGGATGATGGATGCCTATGCTACTCAAATGGTTAACCTTTGGCGTGCCAGAGAGGTATGCAAAACATTGCTTTGCAATGTGTTGAGAAACCCTCTGCCACTCAAAGGGTTAAAGGGATAGTAATACTTCTATTAAAGTTTAGCTGTAAGTCTTCTTTGTATTTTTTTAACATGTAGTGCAATATTTAATAACTTACAGTGTTGTAGTTCAAACGCTGTTGAAGGCAAAAGGATCCCCCTCCCGCCCCTTTCCCTGCGTCAATCAGCCTCTCAGTCTGGTCTGGACGGAGCACAGCAAAGGGCATTCTTCAGTAAGAAAAATCCTGCCCTCCTTTCTTAAAGGGATAGTAATGCTTATGTATTACTAATAGTAATGCTTATGTATTACTAATCCCTATATTAAATTAATATTAAAAATAAATATATTGCCCCCAGTGTCATCTCTCAAACCTTTATGGTTTGAGAGATGATCGCTTCTAAAGTTGCCCTCTCCCTCCCCCTTCTCCATAGCCAGCATTCTAGCTGACTGCAGGGAAGCCTATCGTACGACTTTCAGGCGGCTCTCCAGCACAGCCTGATCACGTTAACTAAAAAAGAAAACTTTCACTGAAATGGTCTTCCACGTGTGCTTGGTTTGTGCTTGGTTTGCAAGCACACGTAGAAGACCTTTTTAGTGAAAGTTTTTTTTTTAGTTAACACGATCGCAACTCTGCTGCAGAGCCGCATGATGATCTGTGACCGGATTTCCCTTCAGTCAGCTAGAATGCCGACTACGGGGAAGGGGGAGGGATAGGGCAACTTTAGAAGCGATTATCTCTCAAACCATAAAGCTTTGAGAGATGACACTAGGGGCAATATGTTTTTTTTTGTAGGGCTTTTCTATAGGGATTAGTAATACTTAAGTATTACTATCCCTTTAAGGGATGCAGGATTTTCCTCATACTTACTGAATGAAGATTGTCCCCCGCTGTATCCGTCCGGTACCACAACCTGATTCCAGCTCTAATGGGAGGCGGCCAGGATGGGCAGAAGTGGGATACTTCCGGCTTCAGTAGCATTTGAACTACAACGCTGTAAGTAATTAAATATAGTGTAATGTTTTTTTGAGATGGACAGTAGATTCCCAGGATCCCTAGTCTTTCCTCATCTCACAGACACCCAGCACTGCCTCTCCACTGCTGATACCCCTGCCAGCCCCAAGGCTCAGACCTGATCCCTCAGAATCAACAGTGGCTTATTCCTCCCGCACTGGATCCGGACATTGCGAGGCACATTGTGGGGAGAAGAGTGTCTCCTCTGTACCGGGGACAGTAACACAGGGGTGCTGGATCTACATTATTTATATCATAGGGACAACTTCTTTATACATTAACAGCACTCTATTTAACCATCTGAGTGCCAGAGCGGTAACTAATGCACTGCACCACAATGAACTGGATGCCTTTCCAGCACTCAAAGGGTTAACGCTGACATGACACACTGCTGTATACTGCATGTCTCTCTGTGGCTTAACATATTGGTATAAGTCTCTCTCGCCAAACACACAGAGGCATAATACTGCAATTCTGCCTGAAAGTAAAGGAAGTAACAAATACCACTGATTTAACGGTTTCAGGACCAGACGGGAGATGGCAACACGTTGTGAAGCGATGTCCTCTGGTCCTTAGAGAGCTACATTTGGCTTCTAACGCTCTGAATACTGCAGATATTCACTTCAATACAAGATCGTTACCTACACAGTACTGTAAATCTCCTACACTAATCCCAGGGTGGCCACAGTTCACACTTCTACATTCAGATCCTACAAATCCGGAGAACCAGCAAGAGCCAGAACCTCCACACACAGGGGGTGGCTATCACTGTGTCAGTGTCCCCTCTGTGTGTGTGTGTTGCGTGTGTGTATGTCTGTTGCGTGTGTGTGTGCGCGTTCATGTCTGTTGCTTGTGTGTGAGCATGTCTGTTGCACACATGTGTGTCTGCGCATGTCTGTTGTGTGTGTGTACATCTGTTACATGTGTGTCCACATGGATGCATCTCCAGTGTGTGTGTGCATGTCTTTTGCATGTCTCTGCCGCTCACTGTGTGTATGTGTCTGTGTGTTGCATATGTCTGTGTTTATCAGTGTGTCTACATTTCACACATGTGTGCCCAACGGTCATAACATGCAGGGCAACGCCGTCCTGCATTGGTAGTATGTGTATATATATATATATATATATATATATATATGTGTGTGTGTGTGTGTACTGTTGTTTTTTTGGTCTCTATTTTGTGAATCTGCCTATTGGTACTTGTTTTATTATACAATCAGATTACAGCTTTTTTGTCTTGCATGTATATAAGTTCTCCTAACCGCTGTATAAATGACATCTATCTAGGTAAGTCAGTCTGTTAAATTATGAGTTACGTTTTCCTCGGTTCCAATTCTCCTGTAACTCTTTGAGTGCCGGAGAGGCACGCAGCGCATTGCTCTTCAGTGCGTTGCGTACCCCTCGGCACTTAAAGGGTTAATATACAAGCCTCGAAGTGTATTACTAGATAATTTAAAGGTTTATGTGGGACCATGTCACGGCTGTAAAAGAAAGTGATGAGCGACTGGGGCAAGTTGTGTTTTCTTTCTGGTGATTAGGTGTAATTTGTTCTGTATAATGAGTACTACAGACACGCTTTGTATGCACGGTTACAAGTAATCACTTTGATCGCCTTGTGTTGAAAAGATGCCGCTCTGCATTGCAAGGGAAAGTTTGTGCACACAGAAGTCTCCTCCCAGAGTCCTATCAATAGTTATCAGTCACTGTGACATTCCACAATGAGGGATAAAGGGGGGTGGCCTTACTCTTCTCCCACTCCACCCACTGAATCCAGCTGCTATTATGAATGACATAATATGTTGGGATGACATCATAGAAATATATGACTTAATCTGTGAACAGAGAGAGAGAAAGAGAGATGTAAAGGCCTACGTACCTTTCTATCTCCAGGTGCTAACCCCTTTGTTTCTTGAACCATCTCTAATGTATTGCTTAAAGGGATAGTAATGTTTCATAATAAAAGCAGCTCTAATTAATCATCATTGTATTTGGACTTTGGAGAGTGTTATTTCAGTTCTGTCGTTGTAGTACAGGAGTAATTCAATGACAAAGTATCCCCCTCCCGCCCCTTTTACTGATGTAACACTGTTCAGCCAGATCAGAAGGGAGGTGCCCAGGTAGACTACAGAGAGGGACAATCTTCAATTAAGATAAGGGAAAAAGCTGAAAAACTTGTCAAGGGAGGCAGGGCTTTCATTGTTCTCATAGGAAGAAGATTGTCCCCTGCTGTTATCTGTCCAGTCTTACAACCAGATTCACATCTGAGAAGAGATGGCTTACACTAGGTAAAAGGGGCAGGAGGGGGAAACTTTGCTTGTGAATATCTCTCAAACCATAAAGGTTTGAGAGATAAGACTTGTATCGTTCTTCATGTTTTTTTAATGCCTACAAAATAAAATAAAGATATAATGAAGTGTTACTATCCCTTTAATGTCTATTGCCTCAAAGCATGTGTAAGAGTAGAGTTTAGGCACCAGAAAACAATAAGAGAAGTTGTACATGTGTGAGCAGGGTATTTTTAGGAGTTGTAAAATTTTGTTAAAGGGACAGTATTGTTCCATAAAAAATATTTAGATTTAGGTAAATATTGAAAAAATAAACTATTTGCAACAAACCCTAGCTCTCAAACAACTATGGTTTGGGAGATATAAGGATTCAAAGTTCCCCCCTCCCTCCCTTTCTCCTGATGTCAGCTGTAAAGCTGACAGCAGGAGATTCGAGTCGTACGACTTGAGGAGGCTCTGCAGCAGAGCCGAAATTATGGTACTTAAAAATAATTAATTCATTGGAACTGTCTACAAAGTGTGCCTGGTTTGCATGCACACTTTTTAGACCTTTCCAATGAATTAATTATTTTTAAGTACCGTGATTTCTGCTCTGCTGCAGAGCCGCCTGCTGTCAGGTAGACGCTGACGTCAGGTGAAGGGGAGGGAGGGGGGAACTTTGAATCCCTGTATCTCTCAAACCATAGCGGTTTGAGAGAGAGGGTTTGTTGCCAAAAGTTTATTTTTTCAATATCTACCTAAATCTAAATATTTTGGGGGGGGCATTACTGACCCTTTACAAAAATATATATATTGTAGGGATTTTCCTACTGAGAAAAACAAGGGTACGCTTAATGCTGAGACATGCAGTTTTTCAATTATTGCAGTTTAAACTCTCGGTTTTTCACATTAACAGTGACCTCTAGTGGTCAGATTCCAATTAGTTATTCTCTTGGGTAAGTGAGTCACTGACAAACAGTTCTCCATAGAATGGGATAGAAACTGTTGTGCCACTTAGAATTGTTAGAATTTCCAGGAAGTAATTACACTGTAATTCACTTCCTCACAATCTGAACTGTTATAATATTTGAATAAAACAACTGACAGCGAAGGGAGTTCCCTCGTTCTACTCATCAGGAAAAGCTCTATAACATTTAGGTTTTCATAAAAAAAGTTTACTGCTCCTTTAAGTGTATATAACCCCAGGTAATTTTTGGTGTCAGTGTCCCTCTAAGGAGCAGAGTGGTGTATAACACATTTCACCCCCTGGACCATAAAGGGTTAAGTGGGCACATGCACTCTGCCTGCTGAACTTTGAAAAATACTTCTAGCAACCATCATGTCCGCCTCCATGGGCATGACATCCACAACTGATTAAAGATGTTATCTACTGAACAAACATATGAATGAATGAATCAGTGGCGTAACAGTAGGGGTCGCAGGGGTCGCACCTGCGACCAGGCTCGTCAATCCAGGGGCCCGGCCGCCCCCTGCGACCCCCTCGCCCACAGCAGTCGCTTAGCTGATCTCATCTGACATCATCTCCCAGCCTCTGCATTACTACAGCGGTGCGCGGGAGCTCCGGTTGCAGAGATCTGTGCCGAAGGAGGCACAGATCTGTAAAGACACTCCGCTAGACCACCAGGGACTGGAGGTAGGGCCAGGGGTATTGTGGAAGGGGCAATGTGGAGATAAAGGGTAAATGTGGAGATAAAGGGGGGGCATTGTGGAGATGAAGGGGGCATTGTGGAAGGGGCAATGTGGAGATGAAGGGGGGGCATTGTGGAAGGGGCAATGTGGAGATGAAGGGGGGCATTGTGGAGATGAAGCGGGCATTGTGGAAGGGGCAATGTGGAGATGAAGTGGAGATGGGGGCATTGTGGAAGGGGCATTGTGGACATGAAGGGGGGACATTGTGGAGATGAAGGGGGCATTGTGGAAGGGGTAATGTGGAGATGAAGGGGGGCATTTTGGAGATGAAAGGGGGCATTGTGGAAGGGGCAATGTGGAGATGGAGGCATTGTTTAGATGAGGGGGGCATTGTGGAAGGGGCAATGTGGAGATGAAGGAGGGCATTGTGGAAGGGGCAATGTGGAGATGAAGGAGGGCATTGTGGAAGGGGCAATGTGGAGATGAAGGAGGGCATTGTGGAAGGGGCATTGTGGAGATGAAGGGGGGCATTGTGGAGATGAAGGGGGCATTGTGGAAGGGGCAATGTGGAGATGAAGTGGAGATGAGGGCATTGTGGAAGGGGCATTGTTTAGATGAGGGGGGGCATTGTGGAGATGAAGGGGGCATTGTGGAAGGGGCAATGTGGAGATTGGGGGGCAATGTAGAGGTGGCCAATGTCGATGAGGGGGCAAATGTGGTCGGGGGGGCCCATGGAAATTCTTGCACCAGGGCCCGGTGGCTTCTAGTTACGCCTCTGGAATGAATGTATGAAAGAATGAATATGTTTATCTATATAGCACCACCTGTGTACACATCACTTTTCAATTTAAAAGGATAGTAATGTTTCACAACAAAATCAACTCCAATTAAGTATTAAGTATCCCCCTCCCACCCCTTTTACTGATGTAACACTGCTCACCTCAGAACAGAAAGGTGGTGACCAGATAGATCGCTGAGAGGGACAATCTTCAATTAGCATAAGGGAAAACCTGAAAAGCTTGTCAAGGGGGCAGGGTTTTCCTTATGCTCACAGGAAGAAGATTGTCCCTTGCTGTGAGCTGTCTGGTCTATGGACCAGATTCCACATCTGAGGTGAGCAGTCTTACACTAGGTAAAAGGGGTGGGAGGGGGATACTTTATCATTCAATTACTCTTGTACTACAACTCTGACAGTATTGAAACAACACTCTCCATGGACAAAATACTATGAAGATTAATTGGAGCTGCTTTTATTTTGAAACATTGTTATCCCTTTAAGGATTTAGGCAATAGAGGAAGTGAGGTCCCTGCCCGAAAACATACAATCTAAAGTTGTCATGGGAGTATGTAAGGGTCAAGCATGGAATACAGAGTGCTGGTCGGGATAGGGGACACATAAATAAACTAATTACAAGAGCCATAGATATACAAAGTCAGTGCCTTCTAGATTGTTGAAGACTTGACTTGAAGACTATAAGAGAGGTGCAGTGGTGCAGGCTGGGAGGTAGAGTGTTCCATAGATAAGAAGCAACGAGGAAAAAAGGTTTGATATGTGAGAGAGCTGTAGACACAAAAGGAGCTGAGAGATGACAGTCATTGGCTGACTGTAAGTTGCGAGATGGGGTATGGGGGGAGATCTGAGTATAGGAAGGGATAGAGAAGAGAGGGGTTTTGAATGAGAAAGCAATATTTTGTAAGAAATGCAGAGTTTGACAGGCAGCCATTGGAGAGATTGGAGGAGGAGGGAGGCAGGGACAAGCCTAGGTGACAGTAATGTAACTCCTGCTGCAGCATTCTGTATGGATTGAAGTGTATGAAGTTGTGAGGCAGGAAGGCCTGAGAGAAGAAGGTTACAGTAGTCCATGTGGGGTAGGATGAGTGCTTGTGTAAGAATTTCAGCTGTGGAGAATCAGAGGATGGGATGGATTTTCGCTATGGTACACAAGAGAAAATGGCAGGGTTTAGCAGTGGCATTAATATGAGGAGAGAATTAGAGAGCAGCATCAATTATCACCCCTAGGTACCGTGCTTCTGATACAGGATATATGGTAGTGCCATTTACTGTCACCTGGAAAGGTACTATTGGGCGAGGCCTAGGTGGAATGAGGATTAGCTCCATTTTAGACATGTTGAGCTTAAAGGGATAGTAACACTTCATTTTAACTTTATTTTATTTTGTAGGCATTAAAAAAACATGAAGAATGATATAAGTCTTATCGCTCAAACCTTTATGGTTTATGAGATATTCACAAGCAAAGTTCCCCTCCCCGCCCCTTTTACCTACTGTAAACAATCTCTTCTCAGATGTGAGTCTGGTTGTATGACAGTACAGATAACAGAAGGGGACAATTTTCTTTGTATGAAAACAATGAAAGCCCTTCCCCCCTTGATAAGTTTTTCAGCTTTTTCCATTATCTTAATTGAAGATTGTCCCTCTCTGCAGTCTACCTGGGCATCTCCCTTCTGATTTGGTTGAACAGGGGGGGGATACTTTGTTTGTGAATATCTCTTAAACCATAAAGGTTTCAGAGATAAGACTTATATCATTCTTCATGTTTTTTTAATGCCTACAAAATAAAATAAAGTTAAAATGAAGTATTACTATCCCTTTAAGATGTTTAGGAGCCATCCTGTCTGAGATAGCCAAGGTGCAGATAAATAAAGCTGGGTATCATCTGCATAGTGGTGATATTTGAGTCCAAATGCGTTAATGAGATCACTAAGTGTTATTGTGTGAAAGGAGAACAGAAGCCGTCCTTCAACAGGACTTTGAGAAACACCAACAGAGAGGTGGACAGGAGAGGATGAAGAGGTGGCAGAGGACACAATGAAGGATCAGTTAGTTAGATAAGAGGATAGCCAATCTTGTGATATGTTACAGATATCTAAGGAGTGAAGAATTTGGAGGTGGAAAGCATGATCAACAGTGCCAAAAGCAGCTGAGAGATCAAGAAGGATAACTAATGAATAGTGACCTTGTGATTTGTCAATGTGAAGATAATTGACCACTCCTGTGAGAGCAGTTTCAGTGGAGTGAACAGTGCAAAACCCAGATTGTAAAGGGTTGAACAGGTTGTGAATATTAAGGAGGTCAAGTAGGTGAGAGTAGGCTAGGTGCACCAAGAGCTTAGAGGCAAAAGGCAGGAGAGAAACCAGTCAATAGCTAGAGGATGTAGTACTGTCAGAGGAATTGTTCTTGAGGATGGGATTTATTATGGTATGTTTGAAGGTAAGAGGGGAGCGGATCGAGTGTGCATATAGTAGAGATGGGGAGGATAGCAGGTTTGTCAATTACTCTTCCGTGACTAGTATAAAAGAGTCCAGTGTGGCAAGAGGGGACCTGGGGAGGATAGGAGGGCATATACAAGGGGGATATTTTCCAGGATGGAGCCTACTTTAGCTTTGAAGAAGTTGGCAAAGACTTGTGGCTGTATAGAGTTTGGGAGGGAGGCAAAGGTAGAGAAGAGGAAGCAGGGGATGGATTTATGTGTGTTAATTAGTAAAAATTATTTTTTAGTCAGGGACAGAGCAGAGTTAACATGGGAAAGGAGGAATATCTAGTGGAGAAAATCTTCCAGAGAGCTCAACTTTTTCCAGCGTTGTTCAGCTGAAAGGGTACAGTAGCGGAAGAAGCTGGTGTTTTTACTAAGTCAGGGCCGTGAATTCATTTTATGGGTACATCAGAGAGAGAGAGGATCATACAGGTTCAATATGGAAGACAGGACTGAGTTGTAGGTTTTAATAAGGCTAATTATTGGGAATGGCTGAAAGTCCAGTATCCAGGGAGGATTGCAGAGCAGTGAGATGAGGTGATTTGAGGTTTTGTGTAAATCAGGGAGAGGAAGTGGGGATTGCGGAAGAAGCATAAGCAGCACTGAATGTTAGACGATACAAGTACAAGAGATACCAGGGGAAAAATTACTGGGGGCCATTAGGATTTTCAGGCCACAGTTAGGTAAGTAGGGGGTTATTATTGGGTGGTTCTGGCTCTCATTTAAATCAGGGTTAGTCAATTGTTAGACAAAGAAAGCATCTGCATGCTAACACACCAATTGACGCACACAGTACCGCATTTGTATCATCTTCTCTCCAGGCCGATTAGGAGCTCCATCAGTCCGGTGCACAAGCCGTCCCGGTTCTCCAAATGACGGGTCGCATGGTATAGTCAACAAAAAGTTACAGCCGCACTCGGACATCCATTTCGACACACTTGTGATATATGAAAATCAACTTTATTTGTTATTGATTAAAAACAAACACATGAGAAAAGCAGTATGCCATTAAAGTGAGAGAGGACATAAATGGGGAGACGGTCTCCTCGTTTATGTCCTATCTCACCTTAAAGGGATAGTAATACTTTATTTTATCTTTATTTTATTTTGTAGGCATTAAAAAAACATGAAGAACGATATAAGTCTTATCTCTCAAATCTTTACGGTTTGAGAGATATTCACAAGCAAAGTTTCCCCTCCCGCCCCTTTTACCTAGTGTAAGCCATCTCTTCTCAGATGTGGAATGCAGTCCATAGACCAGACAGATAACAGCAGGGGACAATCTTCTTCCTATGAGAACAATGAAAGCCCTGCCCCCCTTGACAAGCTTTTCAGGTTTTTGCCTTATCTTAATTGAAGATTGTCCCTCTCTGCAGTCTACCTGGGCACCTCCCTTCTGATCTGGCTGAGCAGTGTTACATCAGTAAAAGGGGCAGGAGGGGGATACTTTATCATTGAATTACTCTTGAACTACAACT
Organism: Rhinophrynus dorsalis; assembly: GCA_037306005.1. Taxonomy (NCBI): domain Eukaryota; kingdom Metazoa; phylum Chordata; class Amphibia; order Anura; family Rhinophrynidae; genus Rhinophrynus; species Rhinophrynus dorsalis. The sequence goes on along the minus strand of CM074723.1, from coordinate 474,055,909 downwards.
CTGACAGAATTGAAATAACACTCTCCAAAGTCCAAATACTATGATGATTAATTAGAGCTGCTTTTATTATGAAACATTACTAGCCCTTTAATCCCATGCTGCTTTTGACATTTGTTTGTTTTTTAATAAATACCCAATAAAGGTGATTTTTTTTATATTACAAGTGTGTCCGAGTGCAGCTGTAACTTTTTGTGGACTTAGTCGATTGTTGGCTGGTTGGACAAGGTGGGAGCTATAGTCCCCAACAGCCGGCGGTCCAACAATTAACTACCCCTGGTTTCAAGGAACAATAACATCTCTTACACATAATCCCACCCCCACCACTCAATCAGGCAGAACATTTCTAATCACTGTAAATCAAATCTGCATTGATTGGTTCCCACAAATTAATACTGGATATCAAGTCCATGGAGTCTGAAATGATTCTTTATTGTTGGAATGCAGGACCCCAAACTGCTCCCACCGCAGTCTTCCTCCTTCCTAAAAATAGTATGAGTGCTGGAAAATGAATTATGTCCCTCTCCATGCACATGCATCCAGTACTAATTAAGATTGATTTCAGAGAACCAGTCTATGCAGAATTGGATCATAGTAGACATTAGGAATTTATTCCCACTTTAAGTAAGGGGTCACTTTTTTATAATGTGCACTGTAGGGGATCAGGAGGAGATACACTAAGGTAAAGAGATGATAAAGACGTGATAACATCTAGAGTGATATCACTTCTCTACAGAGGCATAACTAGAAGCCACCAGGCCCTGGTGAAACAAATGTAATGGGCCCCCCTGACAACATTGCCCCCCTGACCACATTGCCCCCCACTGGCCACCTCCACACTGCCCCCATTGACCATCTCCACATTGCCCCATTGCTCACCTCCACATAGCCCCACTTGGCCACTTCCACATTGCCCCCATTGGTAATTTCCACATTGCACCCAATGTCAACCTCCCCAATGCCCCTATTGGCCACCTCCACATTACCCCCAATGTCCACCTCCACATTGTCCCCAATCATTTGTCCACCTCCACAATGTCCCTATTGACCCCAGTGTCCATCTCCTAGTTCCCTGCTGGTCCAGTGGCATGGCAGGAGGGGTCTGTGCCTCGTTCTGCACAGACCTCTATTAGCAGCTGGAGCTCCCAGCACTCAGCATTACTAGAGTGCCGAAGACAGAGAGGGAGCTCAGCTGAAAATAGAGGTCTGTGCCAAAGAAGGCACAGTCCTCAGCTTGATGCGGACGCCAGACTGGGGGGGGGCCCTGGAGTGACGGGCCTGGTCGCAGCTGCTACCCCTGCGACCCCTATTGTTTTGCCACTACTTCTCCAGTTCATATGTTATTCCAGGACTGTCTCATGTTCAGTCCTCAAGGGCCACCAACAGGCCAGGATGTAAGGATTTTCCTGATTAAGCACAGGTGAGTCAGTCACAATGAATGATCCACTGATTAACTCACCTGTGTGTAATCAGGGAAATAATTATATCCTGGTCTGTTGGTGGCCCCTGAAGGACTGAACTTGGACAGCTCTGTGTTATTCTATAGAGTCTATGTATGAAAGAGAAAGAGATCTTAGTGCATTGGCTCCACAGAATTACATAGTAAATGCAGAAGTGATATAATTGGAGAAGTAATCTCCTGTTTATTAAGCCTTAGTGCATAACCCCCCTTGAGTCACAGACTACAGTTTTCCCCAGTAAGTGATAGGAACAACATCACCTGGTGGTCTCAATAAAAAAATATAATGACATTCCAAACATTCCAGTCCTTTTATTTCACTGGGGCTTTTAACCCCTTAACTGCCAGAGGCGTCTCCAAAGCAATGCTTCACGATGCGTTGGATAACTCTCGAGCACTAAATGGGTTTAAAACAATGGAAATTTTCATTTATCGCCTATGGTGTTATTCGTTTGCCCCAGAATTTGATCCTCTTATTGAAACCCCTAATTAAACCTTTTCTTAAATTAGGAAGAGGATTGGTCTCATATACAATTCCCCAAGTGGAGTTTATTTGTAATTACCAAATTCAAGGCAATGGGTCTTATGTGTAAAAGCGAAGTTTAGCAAATATTTGCTTTTATACATAAAGCCCAATAACTCTAATTAATGCACAGGATTATTTATTATGTATAAAAAACATTCTTAGTGGTATATTTAAGAATCTTTGCTAAAATTTGCACCAACAGGTCAAATTTATAAAGAAGTAAAGTTGCATACATTACACATACACTTTATCACTTAAAGCGGAATGCTCACCACTTTTTTTAAAATCTTTATGGTCATGGAGATATTTACTGTTAAAGAATTACCTGCTTATGTCATAGGGCGATCACTGTGGTACAGCTCAGTACCGTAGGGCTGTCTATCACCTTCCCTCCACCTCCCCTCTTGTGCCTCAATCCCTACTCCTCCCTCAGTGAGTCCCAAATATTCATGTGACCTGGTGCACGCTCTTTGAGTAACAAGTTCCTTGGAGAGTTCTTTGCATTGACTGACCTCGAATATATATGTAAATGGACAATCATATCACTCCTTCGACATATCTTCTCTAAGGAAAACAAAACTAGTCAGAGGCGTAACTAGAAGCCTCCGTGCCTTGGTTCAAGAAGTGCCATGGAACCCCCCCCCCCGACCACATTGGCCCCCCTCGACCACATTGGCCCACTCCACATTGCCTCACAATCTTGGAGATTACATTTGGTAAAAGAGAAAGATTGGGGTGGGGTGTATATGGGGATGTGTGACTACCAATGGGTGGGGGGATTGGGGTGAGGGTATTAGAGAGTGTATAAGGGAATCTGTGACTACCAGTGGGCAGGGGGGATTGGGGCGAGGGTGTTAGAGAGTGTATATGGGCAATCTGTGACGGAAACCTCTCTGTGGTAGGCACCTAGATGGGCATACATTTTTCAGTGGCTTGGTTTCTCCATTCCTTGACACTTGAGAAACACGTGGTACAGTGAAGAGTATGCTGCTGGTACACGGCTATCTCCTGGTTTATGTTGCAAAAAACCCTGAAGTATTTGGGACAATGGAAAGTAATGATGCAAGAGGTAAGTGCAGTGTCTAGGAATCTTACTGACTTGAGGATTCTAGATTATCATCCTTGTTCTCCATTGGCCTTAACAGAATGCACAGATGATTTACTTATGATGGACCTTGCCAATGTACTTTTGAATAGGATTTCCCTTAACTGTAGGGATCTTGTCTGGCACTCTTTCCATAGGAAACTCTATGTTAGAGGGAATCTCAAGTGTACAAATTTTATCTATTGTGGCTGTCCATAAAAAGAGTGTCCTAGGGAAGAGAAGTCTATGGACCACTTCGTGTTGAAATGTCCTTCTAACATAGAAATGTACATCTAACTGTTGTATGATGGACTCCTACCTAGGTAAGTCCTTCTGTTACACACAGTAATTATATAGATACACCTGACTGCTGTGTGATGGACTCCTACCTAGGTAAGTCCTTCTGTTACACACAGTAATTATATAGATACACCTGACTGCTGTATGATGGACTCCTACCTAGGTAAGTCCTTGTACACCTGACTGCTGTATGATGGATTCCTACCTAGGTAAGTGCTTCTGTTACACACAGTAATTATATAGATACACCTGACTGCTGTGTGATGGACTCCTACCTAGGTAAGTCCTTCTGTTACACACAGTAATTATATAGATACACCTGACTGCTGTATGATGGACTCCTACCTAGGTAAGTGCTTCTGTCACACACAGTGATTATATAGATACACCTGACTGCTGTATGATGGACTCCTACCTAGGTAAGTGCTTCTGTCACACACAGTGATTATATAGATACACCTGACTGCTGTATGATGGACTCCTACCTAGGTAAGTGCTTCTGTCACACACAGTGATTATATAGATACACCTGACTGCTGTATGATGGACTCCTACCTAGGTAAGTACTTCTGTTACACACAGTAATTATATAGATACACCTGACTGCTGTATGATGGACTCCTACCTAGGTAAGTGCTTCTGTTACACACAGTGATTATATAGATACACATGACTGCTGTATGATGACACTCAAAGAGTTAAAGTGTGAGGGTTTAATGTTCTTTTACCTGATATTTAATTTGCGAGGATTTGGATTCCAGGTGTCTCCTTGACGTTTATTTGTAGAAGTTGCAATAATGCATCAAAAATCAGAAATTACAGTAGATAAACCACAAGTTACATTTCCTCCCTAGTTTGACTTCTGTAGTCTACAGATCTAAATCTTGCCCTCTGGAAGCATTTTGAAATTTTGCCATGAGCTGAAAAATCTGAAATGAGTCAATTTGATATCATTAATTTTTTCCCTTCCAAAGGGCGGCAAATTGTAACTATTTCTCTGAAGATTCACATCGTTGTGAGGGTTGGACAGTGGCCAACGTTCATAGCTGGAAGACAATGGCCACTCCCCTCTCTCGTTCAGTTCAATCTGCCATGTCTGTCTATTATTTCAGATGATTGGTTTGCTAGTTTAACCCTTTGACTGCCAGAGGGCTTTCGCAATGCATTGCGTACCATTCTGGCACTCAAAGGGTTAAACATTTGGACAGCTTCCGCGTAGCTGAAGATACACTCAATCTATAAGGGATTTTCAAATCCATTGCTTCAAAGTTTTTAAATTACTATTGTTCATTTTTTATGAAAAAAAATAAATGCCATAGTGCTTTTCCTCCTGTCGAAAACACTGCTGGGAGTTTCTAAATGCAAAAGTTATTATAGCTCAAAAACCTTGTTTTACATTACACTGTTGGCAACAGCAGCAAAAAGCAATTTCTTTTATGTAATTTACTTGGGTCATTGACTGTGGCTTTCACTAGTGAGTGTTTCATGGTCTATGACAGTGTCTGTCAATTGTTTTGGATTTAGACCTACATCTCTGTTAGAAATGTTTTCAGAGGGCCACATTTGGACAACCCTCTCTCACTCTAAGGGCCCCATTAGTAATACAACAAACAAGTGTGATGACTGACAAGCACCCATCAAGCATGAACAAGATAAAGTGTCTTGATCTAAGGCAGTGGTTCTCAACCTTTCTAGTGCCACGACCCTTTGATAAAATTTCCCAAGTTGTGGCGACCCCTAACAGTAAAATTATTTTCGTTCCTTCATCGCTGTAATTTTGCTACTGTTATGAATCAAAATATAAATATCTGATGTTTTAGGCGACCCCTGGCAAATCATCATTTGACCCCCGAAGGGGTCCCGACCCACAGGTTGAGAACCACTGATCTAAGGCAATGGTAGCCTCTCAGTGGTGCTACAAGTCACGTTTTTCACTCCCATGTCCCGTTGCAGAGAGCAAATTCCGACATCCATATCAGATTGGTCCTGCTCTGAAAATCCACACATAAGCTACATGACCATCTAGGTGAACAGATAGTGTTCAGTACCACTTATCATACCTTGGAACTCTCCGGATTTGCCCCGGAGACTCCGGTTTTGACACTGCTTTACCGGGTCTCCAGGGCAGAGGGTGATTCCTCCGGATGTGGGGAGTTTCTATTGAAACTCTACCCACTCGTGCTGTTTCCCCCGTTGTAACTCCTTCCCCAGCCTTCTTTTGAGATCTGTCTCACAGCTTTAAGCCCTCCACCCTCTCACGCGTCAAGTCCTGCCCTTTTTGACGCGACTCGCTTCATTATTCTCACCCCCTGCTGCACCAGAGGACTCCCCTCCTGCACCAGAGGACTCCCCTCCGGGTGGACATCAATGGAAAATTCCCAGGTATGCCGCTTATAGTATGGAATTTAACAAAATTAAGTCAATTATTATGCAATATTTACCCATTCTCATGGCAGACAGAGGCTTGCAAACAGTTCTTGCAAATGGATGCCAGTTTGTATCAAGAAAGGCATCAACTTTAGCGAGCCGTCTGTCTCCCAGTATGTTGGTGAAGTATATACTAACAAGGGGCAACACCTGGCTACGGACAGTAGGTATGTATCGATGTGGTAGTGCCAGGTGGAGCTGCTGTCAATGGATTGCCCCTTCCAAGCAGTTCAAATCAAGTGTTACCTCAATGTAATATGACTTGAAACAGTATATAAATTGTGCTACATCATGTGTAATATACTAGATAACTTGCACAATTTGTAACATACAATATGTAGGCAAGACAAGTAGGTCACTGCGAGAGAGCACAAGAGAACATGTGGGCAATATCAGATGTGGAGAATATAAGACAGGTGTATCACAGCGTTTTTGTCAAACACATGGGTCATCATTGGATGTTTTTTCCATTATGGGCATTGAACGCGTCTATTTGCCCATAAGAGGGGTGATAAGGACAGACTCCTTTCACAAAGGGAGGTCTTTTGGATTTTCACCTTGACCACCAGGAAACCACAAGGTTTGAACAAGGAATACGATGCGTCACACTTTAAACTCACATCTGATGTTGTTTGTCTGATCTTTGGATATTAATATAGAGTATAACAATAACAATATAAACAGAAATGTTTTCTAATGTCAGATATAAAATATTTACTCGAATATATATATATAAAGCTATTGCTCATTGCTTTTCTCTTGTGATGTTTTTACAAGGTTATATTTGTATATTTTATACATAGTGTCTTATATACGTTTATTGTTATATCCTTTTATTTGGGAACCGACATAACATATTCTCTCAATACATTTATATCTGGTATATTTGGATTCTTAGTCTATTGGGACATGAAACGGTTAAAACGTTTGTTTGATTGACATTCACGTTCTAGGTTAATTACTTTGAGAGGTGATGTCACTTCCTATATAAATAAAGGATAATGTGCTGAGATCTTATGTCTGTTATTAAGAACATTTTGTGCGAAACGCGTGAGACTTCTAGTTAATGTGGTGTCTATCTCATCTATGTGAATAAAGCTGCGTTTAACTCTTCTACGTTCCTGTGCGGTATTTCTTCTGTATCTTGCAACATTAAGGACTGGGACTCCTACGACCTGCAACGTGGAAGAGATTCAAGGTGGTGAGTGTTTAAATAATTGGCATCAGGACTTTGTATTTGACTTTACTATTGTCATGAAGCGTGGTGCCGTTTAAGTCCATTCTGTTGTCCTGCCCTGAGACAGTCCAGCTCCGAAATGTCAGGCAAATCCACTCCGCACGAGAGAGACAGCAAAACCACAGACAGACGTCTGTACTGGTATGGGCCCTTGCTTCCATGTGCCTAGAGGGAGTCAGGTGCACCACACCGACTAGGCACACGTAGGCCGAAACGGACATTTGTGGTTGTTTTGATTCTCTCATGTGGAGTGGATTTGCCTGACATTTCAGAGCTGGACTGTCTGTGGATGGGACCAGTCTGATATGTAAAATTCCTCTTTGCAATGGCACATGGGAGTGAAAAATATGACTTGTAGCAATGTTGAGAGGCCACCATGCCTTAGAACAAGACACTTTATTTTGTTCATGCCTAATGGGTGCTTGTCACATTTGTTTGTTGTAGGTCCCCCATTAGTAATACACCTTCCTGGCTGACAAAAGACTAACAGTGACAGAAGTTCATGGGTTATGTCTAGTGTTGAGCGAGCATGCTCGGCCGATGCTCGGATCGGCTCGAGCATCGCTCTGCTCGGCACATGGCGGTACTCGTACGAGTACCGCATGTGCTCGCCCGCCATGTTCGGGTCTCCTCCCCGCACGTTTTGCGGCTGCTGCGCAGCCAATAAACGTGCAGGGAGGCTCTGACATCAGTGTAATGCCAGCAGCCATGTTGGCTGCTGGCATTACACTGATTGGCTGGCCAGAACCCGTGGTCGGGTGCTGTATAGCACCTGACCAGCGAGTTCGGCTCAGTCTTAGCCAGGGAGAGCTGAGGATAGGAAGGGAAAGTCAGTGTAGGGAGAAAAAAAGCAAAATTGTGAAAAAAAAAGAACCAAAAGTCCTTTTTAGGACTACTGTGTGTGGGGGCAGCAGGTTATTTTGTGTGGGGGGAAAAAAAAAAAAAAAAAAAAATTTCATATATTCTGTTTAGTGTGCAAAGTTGCAGATTAGAGCACATTCTGTTTAGTGTGCAAAGTTGCAGATTAGAGCACATTCTGTTTAGTGTGCAAAGTTGCAGATTAGAGCACATTCTGTTTAGTGTGCAAAGTTGCAGATTAGAGCACATTCTGTTTAGTGTGCAAAGTTGCAGATTAGAGCACATTCTGTTAAGTCTTCAAACTAAAATATCAAAGTCACATATTCCATTCAGTGTGCGTCGCCGCAGTTTAGCAGCACATTCTGTGTACTGTGCAGAGTTGCAGAATAGGAAGAAATACTGTTAAGTCTTCAAACTAAAATATCAAAGTCACATATTCCATTCAGTGTGCGTCACCGCAGTTTAGCAGCCTATTCTGTGTACTCTGCACAGTTGCAGAATAGGAAGAAATACTGTAAGTCTTCAAACTAAAATATCAAAGTCACATATTCCATTCAGTGTGCTTCGCCGTAGTTTAGCAGCCTATTCTGTGTACTCTGCACAGTTGCAGAATAGGAAGAAATACTGTTAAGTTTTCAAACTAAAATATCAAAGTCACATATTCCATTCAGTGTGCGTCACCGCAGTTTAGCAGCCTATTCTGTGTACTCTGCACAGTTGCAGAATAGGAAGAAATACTGTTAAGTTTTCAAACTAAAATATCAAAGTCACATATTCCATTCAGTGTGCGTCACCGCAGTTTAGCAGCCTATTCTGTGTACTCTGCACAGTTGCAGAATAGGAAGAAATACTGTTAAGTCTACAAACTAAAATATCAAAGTCACATATTATATTCAGTGTGCGTCACCGCAGTTTAGCAGCCTATTCTGTGTACTCTGCACAGTTGCAGAATAGGAAGAAATACTGTTAAGTTTTCAAACTAAAATATCAAAGTCACATATTCCATTCAGTGTGCGTCACCGCAGTTTAGCAGCCTATTCTGTGTACTCTGCACAGTTGCAGAATAGGAAGAAATACTGTTAAGTTTTCAAACTAAAATATCAAAGTCACATATTATATTCAGTGTGCGTCACCGCAGTTTAGCAGCCTATTCTGTGTACTCTGCACAGTTGCAGAATAGGAAGAAATACTGTTAAGTTTTCAAACTAAAATATCAAAGTCACATATTATATTCAGTGTGCGTCACCGCAGTTTAGCAGCCTATTCTGTGTACTCTGCACAGATGCAGATTAGGAAGAAATACTGTTAAGTCTTCAAAGTAAAATATCAAAGTCACATATTCCATTCAGTGTGCGTCACCGCAGTTTAGCAGCCTATTCTGTGTACTCTGCACAGTTGCAGAATAGGAAGAAATACTGTTAAGTCTTCAAAGTAAAATATCAAAGTCACATATTCCATTCAGTGTGCTTCGCCGCAGTTTAGCAGCCTATTCTGTGTACTCTGCACAGTTGCAGAATAGGAAGAAATACTGTTAAGTCTTCAAACTAAAATATCAAAGTCACATATTATATTCAGTGTGCGTCACCGCAGTTTAGCAGCCTATTCTGTGTACTCTGCACAGTTGCAGAATAGGAAGAAATACTGTTAAGTCTTCAAACTAAAATATCAAAGTCACATATTATATTCAGTGTGCGTCACCGCAGTTTAGCAGCCTATTCTGTGTACTCTGCACAGTTGCAGAATAGGAAGAAATACTGTTAAGTTTTCAAACTAAAATATCAAAGTCACATATTCCATTCAGTGTGCGTCACCGCAGTTTAGCAGCCTATTCTGTGTACTCTGCACAGTTGCAGAATAGGAAGAAATACTGTTAAGTTTTCAAACTAAAATATCAAAGTCACATATTATATTCAGTGTGCGTCACCGCAGTTTAGCAGCCTATTCTGTGTACTCTGCACAGTTGCAGAATAGGAAGAAATACTGTTAAGTCTTCAAACTAAAATATCAAAGTCACATATTATATTCAGTGTGCGTCACCGCAGTTTAGCAGCCTATTCTGTGTACTCTGCACAGTTGCAGAATAGGAAGAAATACTGTTAAGTTTTCAAACTAAAATATCAAAGTCACATATTCCATTCAGTGTGCGTCACCGCAGTTTAGCAGCCTATTCTGTGTACTCTGCACAGTTGCAGAATAGGAAGAAATACTGTTAAGTCTTCAAACTAAAATATCAAAGTCACATATTATATTCAGTGTGCGTCACCGCAGTTTAGCAGCCTATTCTGTGTACTCTGCACAGTTGCAGAATAGGAAGAAATACTGTTAAGTTTTCAAACTAAAATATCAAAGTCACATATTATATTCAGTGTGCGTCACCGCAATTTAGCAGCCTATTCTGTGTACTCTGCACAGTTGCAGAATAGGAAGAAATACTGTTAAGTCTTCAAAGTAAAATATCAAAGTCACATATTCCATTCAGTGTGCGTCACCGTAGTTTAGCAGCCTATTCTGTGTACTCTGCACAGTTGCAGAATAGGAAGAAATACTGTTAAGTCTTCAAAGTAAAATATCAAAGTCACATATTCCATTCAGTGTGCTTCGCCGCAGTTTAGCAGCCTATTCTGTGTACTCTGCACAGTTGCAGAATAGGAAGAAATACTGTTAAGTTTTCAAACTAAAATATCAAAGTCACATATTCCATTCAGTGTGCGTCACCGCAGTTTAGCAGCCTATTCTGTGTACTCTGCACAGTTGCAGAATAGGAAGAAATACTGTTAAGTTTTCAAACTAAAATATCAAAGTCACATATTCCATTCAGTGTGCGTCACCGCAGTTTAGCAGCCTATTCTGTGTACTCTGCACAGTTGCAGAATAGGAAGAAATACTGTTAAGTTTTCAAACTAAAATATCAAAGTCACATATTCCATTCAGTGTGCGTCACCGCAGTTTAGCAGCCTATTCTGTGTACTCTGCACAGTTGCAGAATAGGAAGAAATACTGTTAAGTCTTCAAACTAAAATATCAAAGTCACATATTATATTCAGTGCGCGTCACCGCAGTTTAGCAGCCTATTCTGTGTACTCTGCACAGTTGCAGAATAGGAAGAAATACTGTTAAGTTTTCAAACTAAAATATCAAAGTCACAATATATATTCAGTGTGCGTCACCGCAGTTTAGCAGCCTATTCTGTGTACTCTGCACAGTTGCAGAATAGGAAGAAATACTGTTAAGTTTTCAAACTAAAATATCAAAGTCACATATTATATTCAGTGTGCGTCACCGCAGTTTAGCAGCCTATTCTGTGTACTCTGCACAGTTGCAGAATAGGAAGAAATACTGTTAAGTCTTCAAACTAAAATATCAAAGTCACATATTATATTCAGTGTGCGTCACCGCAGTTTAGCAGCCTATTCTGTGTACTCTGCACAGTTGCAGAATAGGAAGAAATACTGTTAAGTCTTCAAACTAAAATATCAAAGTCACATATTCCGTGTAAGATGAAGAAGGCGGGTAAAAAGGGACGGGGAAGTGGACGTGATCCTGATAGTTCAGGGCGCGGGTCAGGACGCGGAGAAACTGTGCCTGGTGCCAGAGCACAAGAAAGAAAGACATCCACCATACCTAGCTTCATGTCTAATTTTACAGGGCGTCGCAGGACATCACTCTCGAGGTCCGACCACTGCGAACAGGTGGTCAGTTGGATGTCAGCTGATACTGCTTCCAGTCGGTTAAGCACCACCCTGTCTTCCACCAAGTCCACTCTCAGTAGCCAAGAGTCTGGTCAACATAATCCTCACTCTGATCATCCTTCCTCCCACCATACACGGTCTGGTCAAAGAAGTGATCCCACACTGGGATATAGTGAGGAGCTCGTCTCATCACCAATCCTTCATTTGACCCTCTCTCCAAGCACGCTTGCAGAGGAACATGACATCTTGTGCCCTGATTCACAACCTCTAGAGGGTACCCAATCACAAGAAGATGACAGATGTGAACGGCATTTAAGGTCAAAGGAAGTAGTGGATGATGATGATGATGATGAGACACAGTTGCCATTAAATCAACCACTATTACTGTCTCAAGACCTTGTTGAGGAGAATGTTATACAGTTGTCAATGACTGAGTATGTGGTGGGATCAAGACATGAGGAGGATGATCAGAGTGAGGAAGTGGAGGAGGACTTGGTGGACGATGAGGTGACTGACCCCACCTGGGAAGGTGTAGAGCCGAGCGATGACAGCAGTCCTGAGGGTGAGCCATCTGCAGCACCGCAACAGGCTGGAAGAGGCAGTGGTGTGGCTACAGAAAGAAGGCGGACCGCACCAAACCGGACCGCAAATGTTCCACGGAGCACCCCCTTGCGTAAATCTACCTTGCCAAGGGGTAGGTGTTCCGCGGTATGGCGTTTTTTTAAGGAAAGTGCGGACGACAAAAGAATTGTAGTTTGCAACCTGTGCCACACCAGAATGAGCCGAGGCATGAACACTAGAAACCTCACCAGCATGATCCGACACATGGCATCCAAGCACCGTAGTAAGTGGGAGGAACGCCTGGATCGCCCATCTGTGTCTGCAGGCCACACCACTGCCTCCTCTTCCCCTGTTTTCGGTGCCGGCCAATCGCCTGTCGAAGGTGCAGGACCGCATACCTCCCGCCCTGCACCTGTACCATCTGAAGCACCATCAGCGACCACATCCACTTCCCTGTCCCAGCACAGCGTCCAAATGTCGTTACCCCAGGCATTTGAGCGCAAGCGAAAATACCCAGCCACCCACCCACAGGCCATAGCACTAACCTCACACCTTTCCAAATTACTGGCCATCGAAATGCTGCCATTTAGGCTTGTGGACACTGAGTCCTTCCGCAGCCTGATGGCAGCAGCTGTCCCTCGGTACGCGGTCCCCAGCCGCCACTACTTTTCCCGGTGTGCCATCCCCGCATTACACCACCATGTGTCCCGTAACATCACCCGTGCCCTGACCAACGCAGTTACTGGGAAGGTCCACTTAACGACTGACACATGGACAAGTGCTTGTGGCCAGGGACGCTACATTTCCCTGACGGCACACTGGGTGAATGTCGTGGAGGCTGGGAGCGACTCGGACCCTGGGATGGCACGGGTGCTACCCACGCCGAGGATTGCGGGCCCTACCTCCATCAGGGTTTCCGCCAGCACCTACGTTATTGGCTCCTCCTCCTCCGTTTCCACCTCCGAATTCTCTACACGCAGCGCCACTCCCCCATCAGCCAGTAGCTGGAAGCAGTGTAGCACTGCAGTGGGGAAGCGTCAACAGGCCGTGCTGAAGCTGATCTGCCTTGGGGACAAACAGCACACGGCCTCAGAGCTGTTGCAGGGGATTAGTCACCAGACCGAGCAGTGGCTCTCGCCACTCAACCTGCAACCAGGCATGGTTGTGTGTGATAATGGGCGTAACTTGGTGGCGGCTTTGGAGCTCGGCAAGCTCACACACGTACCATGCCTAGCGCATGTATTTAATTTAGTGGTTCAGCGATTTCTAAAAACCTACCCCAATGTGCATGATCTCTTGACCAAGGTGCGCCGCGTGTGTGCACATTTCCGTAAGTCATCTACAGCTTCAGCCGGCCTGTTGAAGCTGCAGCAGCGCTTACAATTGCCAGCTCACCGGCTGCTGTGTGACGTGAGCACGCGCTGGAACTCCACCTTCCACATGTTGGCCCGGCTTTGTGAGCAGCAGAGGGCAGTAGTGGAGTACCAGCTGTTACACGGTCATCGCCTCTCTGTTCAACTTCCTGTAATCAGAAGTGAGGAGTGGGAATGGATGTCAGACCTCTGTGAGGTTTTACGCAATTTTGAGGAATCGACACAGATGGTGAGCGGCGATAACGCTATTATCAGTGTAACCATCCCACTTCTGTGTCTACTGAAACGCTCGCTGCTCACAATTAAAACTGACGCTTTGCATGTGGAAGAGGTGGAAATGCGGGAGGAAGAGCTTACACAAGGTGATAGCCAGAGCACCCTCACTTCGTCTTCTCAGCGACAATTGGAGGAGACGGAGGAGGAGGAGGAGGAAGACACGGTTGCCTCCGCTACAGAGGGTAGCCATGGAACTTTAGTTCCATCTCTTCAGCGTGGGTGGGCAGAAGAGGAGGAAGAGGATGAGGAGATTGAGAGTCATCCTCCTGGTGAGGACAGCGAAATCTTGACTGTTGGTACTCTGGCACACATGGCTGACTTTATGTTAGGCTGCCTTTCCCGTGACCCACGCGTTATACGCATTTTAGACAACACGGATTACTGGGTGTTCACCCTTCTGGACCCCCGCTACAAAGAGAATTTCTCATCTCTCATTCCTCCGGTGGAGAGGACAAGCAAAATGGTGCAATACCAGAAGGTTCTTGTTGAAAAATTGCTCCAAAATTTTCCATCTGACAACGCTGGCGGCAGAGTACGTGCTACCTTGGCCAACCGAGAAGGGGAGAAAAGGGGAGCACACAGCAGTTCCGACAAAGGCAGGGCAACACTCTCCAAGGCGTGGGACACCTTCATGACACCCCGCCAGCACCCTCACCCTGATGCGCAGCCTAGTGTCACAAGGAGGGAAAAGTTTTGGAAGATGGTGAAGGAGTACGTAGCAGACCGTGTCAGCGTCCTCAATGATCCCTCTGTGCCTTACAACTACTGGGTGTCCAAGCTGGACACGTGGTATGAACTGGCACTCTACGCCTTGGAGGTGCTGGCCTGCCCTGCCGCCAGCGTTCTGTCTGAGCGGGTATTTAGTGCTGCTGGTGGCATCATAACAGATAAGCGTATCCGCCTTTCCACCGACAATGCTGATAGGTTGACACTTATAAAAATGAACAAGGCCTGGATTTCCCCTGACTTCTCCACTCCACTGGAGGAAAGCCCTGGGGGATCATAAACTCACTTTATATATGTTATTTACAATGATGGGAATACTCTGTATTCCCATTCACCCCTTCCACCCAAAAAATGGGTATATGGTTGACTCTTAATCTTCTCATCCTCCTCCTCCTCTTCCATATGCCCTGGGATATAATTTTTATATAGGGCCAGCTCACCAGCGGGCCCTGTGATATAATTTTTATATAGGGCCAGCTCACCAGCGGGCCCTGTTTGACAATTTTTATATAGGTCAGCTCACCAGCGGGCCTTCTCATATAATGTTTTATTGGGTCAGCTCTCTAGCGGGCCCTCTCATATAATGTTTTATAGCGTCAGCTCACTAGCGGGCCTTCGCATATAATGTTTAGGATGGTCAGCTCCGCAGCAGACCCTCACCCATAATGTTTTAGATGGTCGGCTCAGCGCACGTTTCCCTCTTAATCATGGCCCCAGTTCAGAAAAATCAAGGAAATTTTTGGGAGAATTTGCCTTTGCGCACGTTTCCCTCTTAATCATGGCCTCAGTTCAATAAAATCAAGGAAATTTTTGGGAGAATTTGCCTCTGCGCACGTTTCCCTCTTAATCATGGCCTCAGTTCAGAAAAATCGAGGAAATTTTTGGGAGAATTTGCAGATGATATACAAGTAAATATACAGCAAATATTGTTTGCTAACAATTTTTCGCCTAAAGTCGTTTTTATTTTCCTTTTTGTGTGTTTTACGGTCAGTCTGTAAAAATGGCGTACTACGGGCGAAAGATCGTTCCCAGCAGCAATGTTGGAGTCCAAGATGCATCCAGACATCCTCCCTATGCTGTCCCTGAACCATTTCTGTGGTGTTTCCATCATTTTCTTCCCTTTTCCTATCGACCAGGCACCCTCCCCTCATCAGAGCAGGGGGTGCCTGGTGTAATGCTCGAGTCCTCCCATTGACTTCAATGGGGCTCGGGTGCTCGGCCGAGCACTCGAGCCTCAGGGGGTGCTCGGTCAGAGCACCCGAACACCCGAGCATTGGGGTGCTCGCTCATCACTAGTTATGTCTTGCTGTTCCTCGTGTGTTTTGATCAAAAACTACTCAGCTGTTAATATATCCAGTCTAGATCTTTCTACACTAATAGAGTTATACAAACTTGTGATTTGTGATAAAATGTATCATTCTTCCTCTGCAGAGAAAGCCAGGATTGATATTTCCTCTCTATAATAGCACTGCTGGATGTATTGTCTACAACCAATGGGACCCAAGAGCCAGATTAAGTCTGTTTGCAGGCTAAGTCTATCCCGTGGCCTATATTTTGACCATCTACAGTCTATGAAGTAGTGGAGATGTCCCACAAGAAAAACAAGGACACAGCTGGACTTGGAACATATCACAATAAAGTCATTGTAATTTTAATGGGATGTTCACTGTCTTCTGTCTACTTCATTTCTCCTGCTACAGAGCTTCCCAGCTTTGATCCAAAACAGCAAGGAGGTTGCAGGAGTTAGTATTTTGGGAGGTACATAGGGTCCAGTTGTGATGGAGCCCAAAAACCAACGTGGGAATGTTTGTTCTGCACTTTCATGAGATCCCTTACAATCAGACCAGTCTCTTTTCTTGGTTAGCAGCTGATGACATCATCATCATACAAGGCCATCGTCAACTAGTAAGATAAGAATAGTGGGGTGATGTAGGTAATCTCCATTGTTTTTTTTGTCCCAATCTAGTTTGCGGAAAATTTCTTCTAAAGACCAAAGGCAGAATGATAGAACCTGGTAATTCTTAGCACCCTCTGCCATTGAGCTGGTCTTCACACTGCCACAGGAAGTAGCTCACAACCCTCTGGGGAATGAGAGCCATTTTTTTCTTGTGAAGCCATGATGAGGAAATGGGTCATAATCTGCCACACTAGTCCTGTTCTGGTAGGCAGATTTTGGATTGATGTAGCCTGGTGTCTTATCTGTCCATGTTGGGTGACCCTTCCAAGAGTATATGCTCCTTATGGCATAGTTCTCAGCTTCTTAAATAAATAGATAGACTATAAATCCATATATCTATACATAAACATACATGGGCATGATGTTTTTCTTGGTAGTAGGTGTCCTTTTTCTTGTAGTCCAGAAATCAAAGCCAATTTTGGTTACTGCAGTCAATGGCCAGTACTAACTTTAGTATTTAGAACTTTGTATTATGCTGTGAGATTCCCAACTGCCAGCACACTTAACGACATGCGCATAAACTTGTTGCTTGTCTCCATCTGTCTCGGCGGCTTACTCCTTCGCGGCCGTCTCCTCCTCTTGCTTGCGGCGGGTTTCCATTCTGGCCGTGTGTGTGCAGGTTGCCGCTACTTTCTCCTCTGCGTCTGCTCCTGCTTACAGCTCTGCTCCCTATTGGGCGGCATCTCTCCTACCAGGCACGGCTCCTGGTCTCTTCCCATTGGTGCTTCCTCGTATTTAAACGGGCAACTCCAGACTATGGGTGCCCCTTCCACGAGCTAGTTCCTGTGTTTGTTCCTGAGTCTGTTGCATTATTTCAGTCCTGATTCCTGGCTATTGGCCCCGGCTTTATTCTGACCATGGCATTGTCACAGTCCTGATTCCTGGCTATTGACCCCCGCATTACTCTGACCACGGCATTGTCACAGTCCTGATTCTTGACTACTGACCCCGGCATTACTCTGAACACGGCATTGTCACAGTTCTGATTCATGGCTATTGACCCAGGCTTTACTCTGACCACGTGTCACGGTAATCAGGCAAAGAAGTACAGACAACAGTAATATGAATAAACCCACCTTTATTGATAATATTGGCATGGTTTTTAGGACACCCAGACACAGAAGGTTTGGGTAAAAACACAGTTTTATTGAAAACACAAAGATTAGAGTAACCCATATGGGTCCAGTATATACAGACGGTAAAAATACTGACACAGGTCAGGTTACAAGTAGACTCAGTAACCCACACGGGTCCAGTGAAACACAAAGGTACAACACTGCCACAGGTCAGGTTACAGTTCGTGTGAATCCTTGAAGAGACAGGTGCTATCAGGCCACAATGAATGGACAGGCCCTAATAGGACTGAGGCCCACAAGACACTCTCTACGCAGAGAGTGACGCCAAATGACAAGGCCACAAGGAGGTATACGAAGGCCCTCAAATACCAGACTGCCAGAACAGTCAAGGGTGACTGATGCTGTATAGCAAGAAGTAACTCCAATGTAACCAGCAGTACACTGTGACTCAAATGTGCAATTGCACCAACCCCAAGGGGTTAAATGAACGCTCAGATATGAATATGGCTGTAAGGCCGTGGGGACAACCGAGGCGCCCAGGGAACAAACCAACCTCGGGTAATAGCAAGGAACAGATCAAGCTTATCATGATGCAACCAGATAGCTCTCCCCCACCGGAGTGAGCGGATCATAAGGTACAATAACCGGAGGCTGGGTCACAGTAAGCAGGACTGCCGGAGCAGACTAAACAAGGCAACCGAGGACTGTCAGAAGACAGTGTAAGCACTGGAGGTACGTACTCCAACCAGATTACCTGAAGGAGCAGGAGAACAGGCCAACTCGGTACACAGAGCATGAACTTCAACCAGGCTGGGTCGATACACAGAGCAGGGACATCAGCCATTCCGGGTCGGTACACAGAGCATGGACGTCAGCCAATCCAGGTTGGGACACAGAGCAGGAACGTCAGCCAGGCCGGGTCTGTACACAGAGCAGGAACGTTAGTCAGTCCAGGTTGGTACACAGATCAGGAACGAGATGAAGCAGAGTAGTCAGGCAGTCCGGGTCATACACAGGATTCACACAAGAGTCTGGAACAAGCACTAGCGACAGGAACACCACGAAAGGGCATTGCATCAGTGACAGGGCTCAGTATTTAAGGGCTAGCACTCGGCGGAGCAAAACCACAATAGTCAATAAGGAATCAGGAAGTAGCACAGAGTCACAATGTCGCCAGCGATAACACGGGCACCATGATAAATATACAGTAATGATTATAATGAACACACAAACCCAGACTAGTGGATGAATATCCACAATCTACTACCCGGAGCTGCACACTGTGCCGAGCACTGCACTACTGACACTATACCAGAGGATACTGGAAATAGCCTATGGTTCTAGCACCTATAGAACCAGCTATAGAGGTAGCTCGAGTCTCCAACCAAGGTATAGTTAACCGGAGGCAACAGGGAGCGAGAGCAAGCCAGAGCCACGGGTATACAGATGCGGATGGTCAGGCAAGCTGGGTAATGCACGGAGCGAGTAGTCAGCCAGAGCCACAGGTCAGAACCGATGTGGGTAATCAGACAAGCCGGGGTCTACATGAGTGAGTAGCCAGCCATAGGGGTGGGCGAAAAGTGTGAAAAATTTCTCACATGACGTGCAGATTTTTCGCTTTTCCTGCGAAAAATTTTATCTTTCCTCCTATGCAAATTGTCCTCCTTTTCGACTATTTTAACAAATTTTCCACCTATGTTAACACATTTTTTGCCTATTTTCACACATATTTTACCTATATTTCCTACAGGTACTACATTTCCCACTGTAATATCACTTCTTCTAAGGGCTGAAGTATAGAAATAAGTGGCTGAAAGTCAAAGCTGTGAGACCTACAGCAACATATGGCTTGAAAAATGTGTTAGCATGCAGAATGCATTTGTCCTTGACCCTGGCATTACTCTGACCACGGCATTGTCACAGTCTTGATTCCTGGCTATTGACCCCGGCTTTACTCTTACAATGGCATTCTCACAGTCCTGGTTCCTGGCTATTGACCCGGATATTACTCTGACAACAGCATTGTCACAATCCTGATTCCTGGATATTGACCTCAGCTTTACTCTGACCACGGCATTGTCACAGTCCTGATTCCTGGCTATTGACCCCAGCATTACTCTGACCACAGTATTGTCACAGTCCTGATTCCTGACTATTGACCCTGGCATTATTCTGACCACGGAATTGCCACAGTCCTGATTCCTGGCTATTGACCCCGGCATTACTCTGACCGCGTATTGTCACATCCTGATTCCTGGCTATTGACCCTGCTTACTCAGACCACAGCATTGTCACAATCCTGACCATTGGCTAGCCTCCTGACCACTGCTTTGTCTCCAGAGCCTGGTTCCTGACCTTCGGCTACCCAACTCACCTCGACACCTCCTCCTGTGGACCCTCTGTCCGCTTGCATCCAACTTGTCCTATCGACCTTGATGTCAACGGTTCCCAGTGTACTCCTATCCCGGTTGCACCTCGGCTCATCCTGGGAGGAACAATCTGGCTTCATGACCAGCACCTTTATACAGCCTAGGCTGCAGCAACGGAGTACCTGGCACGCCATCACCAATCTCAAGCCTCTCTCCCTAGCTATGCTCCCAAGCTACTGAACCAGCACCAGTGCCCTACTGCCCCCCCTCCCGTGGTGACCTCGCTAAAGATTTGCTAATATATTCCTTCAAAGGTTCCTATTAGTGAATGTGACAGGTTGACAGGAACTTTTAATAACATCGCTATATAGTGAAAGTTGAACTGGAACTGTTGGAGCTTTACATCTGAGATAGCCTTGTATGTCAATTAATTATTTGTCCTTAAAAAAATGAATCACATAACGTCGCTAAATAAGCATAAATTATGTTGATGTTGATAGAACATTCTCAAAATGTCAAATGGCTCACTATTTTTAAACTTTTAATTCTATTAACTACGTGTAAATGTTCTTAAAGACAAATTTTACTGTAAATACAGTTCAGCAACATGTTGATACATATACCCCTTGGAGCCACAGCACAATAGGAAAGTGAAACAATTCAGGAGACAAATAAAAGTTCCCACTGGTGTAAACAGGGTCTTTGATCTCATGATGAATGCTATTCAATACATTGGAGAACTCTCTATCCCACTTGTGTCCCAAAGGCAAGTTTATGATGCAATCTATTGGAGAGCATGCATCACTGAGTCAGGTTAATAACAAGGCTAATGTCAAACCAATCAACAGCAGCATATGGCAAACTTGTCCTTAGCAGTCTAATGTTACCATTCGGTTTCTTGTGAGTGTTCATACCTATGGAGAAGATTGAAATACACTTCTACATGGAGAACTTGAGGAAAACAGGAAGGGAGTGCTCTCGGGACCACCAACAACACTTGAGCCCAATCCAGATTTTTATAGATGATTTTACAAAAGATTTTATTAAACCATGTATTTAAGAACAACAACATGGGTTCTCAAACGGAACGTCAACTTCACCAAAGACACCACCTAACGCGTTTCGTGGGTGTGTCCCACTTAATCATAGGCTGTCACGTTTGTGGAATCGGCTTACTGCGATTGTGGGGTCAGCACCGGGGACATCAAGCCCGAATTGGAATGGGTGAATGACTATTGAAATTTGTGGTTTTCATACATGCAGCGGCAGCGACTGATGTTTCTGTGAGGGATTAACTCACGGAACTATATTTTTTGTGTGTACATGGAGAACTTGGAAACACAGCTCTGTGGAGAGCTTTGAAATATGGGTGAACCATGAAATATGGAGAACTTCGAAATATGTAGACTGGCGAGCTTTTCTATAATATGCTAAAGTTACATATGATGTGGTGTACTTGAATAAGTGATATCTGAGGACTTCAAGGGATAGTAATGTTTCACAAAAACAGCAGCTCCAATTAATCTTCATAGTATTTTGGCCATGGAGAGTGTTATTTCAGTACTGTCAGAGTTGTAGTTCAAGAGTAATTAAAGGATAACGTTTCCCCTCCCTCCCCTCTTACCTAGTGTAAGCCATCTCTTCTCAGATGTGGAATCCAGTCCATAGACCAGACATAAAACCGCAGGGGACAATCTTCTTCCTATGAGAACAATGAAAGCCCTGCCCCCCTTAACAAGTTTTTCAGGTTTTTCCCTTATCGTAATTGAAGATTGCTCCTCTCTGCAATCTACCTGGGCACCTCCCTTCTGATCTGGCTGAGCAGTGTTACATCAGTAAAAGGGGCAGGAGGGGGATACTTTATCATTCAATTACTCCTGAACTACAACTCTGACAGTATTGATTTAACACTCTCCAATGTCCAAATACTATGATGATTAATTAGAGCTGCTTTTATTATGAAACATTACTATCCCTTTCACAGAAATGTATGACAAAAAAAACAATTTCCTAGTCTGAGGGAGGCAAATTTGTTCCTCTGTGCTCTGACAAATGACCAACTATCAACCTTTACTGCATATGGAGAATAGTATCATAACCCTATTAAAAAACCCTCAGGAACCTTAAAATGGCTCATTAAAGCAGAACTATCACTCCAAATAAAGTGGCCCCAAATAATTATTCATATAGCGATAAGCATAGAAATACTAGTATTATCCAGAATCCATCCAGTGTTATTAAAAAATCCTACTTGATCCGAGACAGTCACTTCCTGTACCTTAAGGTACAATGCAATTCCCCCTCACCAATCCTGGAGGAGACCAGGACGGACAGCACAGACACACAGGTGTCTCTAAGGCAAGATGTCTGTACTGATGCCTGCCTGTTCGTCTCGGATCAAGTAGTATTTCTTGATAACACCAGACTTATTCTGTGTGATACTAGTATTTCTATGCGTATTGTTATATGAATAATTATTTGGGGGGCACTTTATTTGGAGTGATAGTTCCGCTTTAAGAAATTTCTCTGGAAATTTAATAGAAACCATCCCCGAAGAAAAAAATCAGGTGCTGCTATCACTGTGCCCTCTATATGCTACCACTACTACTACTAGCACTGCTACTAGTACCACTACTACTACGACCACCACTACTGCTACCACCACTACTACTACCACTACTACTGCTACTACTAATAATGCTATTATTAATACTGCTACTTAATAATAGTAATAATGTTACTACTCTTACTACTACTACTCCTACTGGGTCTAGATAAGACAATAGTGCTATCAGTAGGGGTCATAATATATGAGCTTTGAGCAGTGACAGAAGCTCTCAGAGCTACGGCTGTGGGTGCTGACCTGTCTTACTGCTAGAAATGAATAATAGTCAGTGTGACTAGGTGGTGTTTGAAGTAGTGATGCTAATGATGATGACCTACAAGATTGTGTAGTTTTAGGCATGTTTACTTGTCCAGGCATTTTCAGATCATCTTTCCAAGAGTTTGCAAATAGGTATATTATTCCTTTTCAGTGGTGGAAGACTGAGCCTTTTCCTGTCAACTAGTTTTTTTTCCAGATCAGTATCTGACATAGAAGAAAAGGAAAGTGGAGAAGCATATTAAAAATCAACATAATCATCATCATTAATATTTAGGTCATCAGCAACAGCATCATACACTTCCTCTCTATCCCCACTAATCTCATATTCTTGTATGTTTTTCTACAGTCCAGAATATTTTCACTTTTCCTTAGGGGGATTTATAGAATAATTACCATTAGTTTGCAGAAGGTCATTAATGTCACTGTTTAAAGAAATTTTTCCTATCACTTTTACGAACTACCTCCATCTTAAGAGGGAAAGATAATCATCATCACCATATCTTCCACATGCAGCAGCAGCATCCATGGCCACAGTCAGGTTCTGCGGTATGATTTACTACCACCAACATATCCATGGACTCCTCCTATTGCTTTTCCTGACCCCTGACCCTAACACATTTGATGGAAATAAAGATTGTAGCATGGATTTTTACTTACTGATTTTACACAACTGTTGGCGTATGGAATGATATTTTGTCTGTCTGAAAATAATGTATGATCTATGCCTGTATCTGTCACTGTTACTCTCAGTCACAGCTCAGGTAAAGAATCTCCTACTTGTCTCTGTCTGTGTCGCCTATCAGTTAAAAGGTTTTTTATTATTATTATTATTATTATTATTATTACTATGTTTTTATTTGTTTTGTTTTTAATTTGTTCCTGTTGGTGTCACTTTTTTACAAATCACACCACACTCCTTGCAGCCACAACTAACTCCAGCACTCCTTCTTTGCCTGTCTGCCTCTACACTACTACTGCTACTATTCAGGAAGTGTCAAAATACTTTCTTTACAAAATACTGCAGTGTTAGTTTTTTACAGTACAGCATAGATATTTGTTAGCTTCAAACCACCACTGGCTTGCAATAAAAGAATAAAGAGCACAGCAGCTGGTACAGCTCCGACCACACTTCAGTATGTGCGCGCCTTTCTTGTTCTAGTGAATGATGAAGTGAGTGTGTGTGTAAGTCACACAGTATGTCAAGTTGTACCTCTTGTCTTTTTGTCTTGTATTGAATGTATGATGTATTGTTTGTGTGTGTAGTGTCTGTCACTCATTCACACTACAATCCTAGCCAGATTCATACAGGAAGGTTCACCTGCATGGCTGTCTGTTACTTATCAGTCATTATTTTTTAATACTCCCCTTTTCCCTTCACATCCAGACCCAATTGGCAGTGGCTATCACCAACACTCTTATCAAGAAACTCCAGATCCCTCTTCAGCCTACACTAAGTTGCATAATAAATTCAGCTGCTCTCTCTCTCTCTCCCTCTCAGTTGCTCTCTCTCAAGCACAGACATACAACATGCAGAACAGACATAGAGGGCTATGTATGTTAGTATTGGGATTAGTATTTATTTAGTGCTTGTTGAACCCCATTCAAATCAGAATTTGAAATTGCTGAAATAAGGGGGTTTTGCCTTTGTGGTAAACAAGAACAGGAAAAGGATTGAACTTGATGAACTCAAGTCTTTTTTTAACCTAACTACTATGTAACTATGTAACACTGACACCTCTATACTGTCATCATAATTCATAGGGAAACTCTCCTCGTTGGGGGAATCATTATTATCCATGATTTCAATCTAATGAAAAAGTGTTGGGGGGGGAAGGTATGAAATTGACACTTTTCTTGGGAATTCTCCCACACTGTAGGAAATGTGTAGAATGTTTCTCTTTTGAGTAAAAAAAAAAGCTTAGATGGTCCTTAAAGGGATAGTAATGTTTCATAATAAAAGCAGCTCTAATTAATCATCATAGTATTTGGACTTTGGAGAGTGTTATTTCAATTCTGTCAGAGTTGTAGTTCAAGAGTAATTCAATGACAAAGTATCCCCCTCCCACCCCTTTTACTGATGTAACACTGTTCAGCCAGATGAGAAGGGAGGTGCCCAGGTAGACTGCAGAGAGGGACAATCTTCAATTAAGATAAGGGAAAAACCTGAAAAACTTGTCAAGGAGGGCAGGGCTTTCATTGTTTTCATAGGAAGAAGATTGTCCCCTGCTGTTATGTCTGGTCTATGGACTGGATTCCACATCTGACAGGAGATTGCTTACATTAGGTAAAAGGGGCGGGAGGGGAACTTTGCTTGTGAATATCTCTCAAACCATAAAGGTTTGAGAGATAAGACTTATATCGTTCTTCATGTTTTTTAATGCCTACAAAATACAATAAAGTTAAAACGAAGTATTACTATCCCTTTAACCATAGTGGTAGGAACAGCCTCGCCTCAATAGAAAATTGTAGTTTAATTTAAAAAAAATTGAATTGTAACTACTTTTTAATGGAATATCACCCTAAAAGGGATTGTCTGTCTTTTCACTCAACAGAAAAACAATTGCAATATATATATGTTTCATTGAAAGGTTTACTGCTCCTAAGATAAAGGGGGCAGTGTTATTACCATTAAGAGGCTATAGTGCTCTTTTAACCCTTGAAGCACCAACATGGTGTGAAACACATTGCAAAGCAAAGTTTTGTACACTTCTCTGGTCTTTAACTTAACAATGTGTTGGGCACCCCTCTGCCACTCAAAGGGTCAACGGGTTAAGTAAACACACGAAGTGGGAATTTTTCCATCTAGCGTCTTAATGGCACTGAAATGCTGTTCCATTTGCCAAATTATTAACCCCTAGCTTCCAAGGAGTTAAAAGCGTGGTGACTGCAGGTGATTCAAATCAATTTTCCCATAACGTACAGAAGCTTAGGTGAGTAAATTGCAGCAGGGTTAATCTAAACATCCCAGGGATCTGATAGCTGTGGTTTCATGCATTACAATAATCTCCTATTGCACAGATAAAAACAGCTGTTATAAGACAGACCTTCCTGAAACAAAACTCACTACTGCCATCTACTGCATCTACTATGAAACACGCCAGCCGTTTTATCTCGGCTCAACAATGAGGCTTGTGAATTGAAAGCAGTGGAGTGAGGTGCATTAAGGTGTGATGCGGATGTAGAAATATAACCTGAAGGAACTTAACCTTTATTAAAAAAAAATCAATTAAACTCTCACTTAAATAAAACTATATTTTGTATGTATGTATGTATCATTATTTATGCTACAGAACAGCCTGTAGATGAAAAGTCCTGTGGTGGCAGTGATGGAAGACACAGGACCCATTAGACAAGGTTGCCATTTGAGTTCAGGGTGAGGCAAGTCCAGAGGATCAATCTTGACAATTTGCTTGAGGATGATGGAAATTTTAGTTCAAAAGTTGCCTGCAGACACTGGCATTGTAGGCTAACATCTGTAAAACTGTGCCCCAGATTCAAATATTCATGTCAGTGAGGTTAATTTACTAAGAAGACCCAGGGTGTAGATGCACTAAGGTGTGATAAAGATGATGATACAGTGAGATCAAGTCTTTAGGTCCTGTGTTATTCCATGGAGTCTATGCACTAAAATTTCTCAAGTCGGAGACATCTGTCACAGTACCTTGTTTCCAGCGCCGTTGCTTCTTTCCACTTGTCATCTGCAGGCAAGAGGCTTCAAGCATGCTGCAGGCCTCTGTTTTATGTGTGTTTGTTTCCTGTAGTCTCCTCCTACCTACTTCCTTCCTCTAGCTGCTCCTCCTACCTACTTCCTGTGTAGGGGTTTAAAGGGCAGACTGAGTCCTGACTCAGTCAACCTTACCTTGTTGTTCTGAGCAGTTCATTTTCTGGTATTCCTGATTCCTGTGTATGATCCGGTTTGTCTGTCCATCCATTATGGTGTTGACCTGTGGCTCTGTCTGACTTGGCTTTCCGATTTGGCTCAGATATCCTTTCTGGTGCAAACCTGTGGCTCTGGCTGACTACCCGCACCGTGTATGACCTAGGCTTGTCTGACTACCCACTCTGGTGTTGACCTGGGGCTTTATCCACTGCACATCCAGCATTCCATCGCTTCAGTGGATATCCATTCTGGTGCAAATCTGTGGCTCTGGCTGACTACCTGCTCCGTGTATGACTTTGGCCCGTCTGACTATCCTATCTGGTGCTTACTAGAAGGCTCTGTCTGTTCACTCAGTTTGTTGGTTCTGTTATTCAGACATCCTTCCTAGTACTGACCTGGGGATCTAGCAGACTCCTAGCTACTGACTGCAGGCTGAGTCAGTATCTCTTGGGCGTTACCTTACCGCGAGACTCCAGCAGGCTGAGGCCTAGTCTCGGACAGTGTGGTGCAGAGATTGGGAGACTGCTATTCCTGAGACAGTGCTCGCCGTTTCAAACACCCACTGTGTGTATATCTATATATTGCATTACTGTCATTATTCTCATAATAAAGGTTCTATTAACTATATCGTCTGACTCCTGGTTTTGCTTGCCAACCGTAACAACATCTTAGTGCATAGACTCCATATAGTAACATAGGAATTGGGGAGGTGAAACTACTGGATAAGTCATCTGCTCTTTTATCATACCTTAGAGAAACCCCATTCTGGAGGATTTATGTGGAACCAGCTATGCTAGAGAGAGGAGACCTTTCAGTCATTCAATGGGTGAAAATCCAGATTTAAATCTATAGTAATTTTGTAAATTTGTACATTTCCCTTATAGTGAATTTGGTTTGCTCCACAATGACTTCAGTTTGTATTAGTAATTCACCCTCTATATCTAAGGTTTTGTAGTCATAATAACTTTAATCATAGTCCATTTTCCTGCCAGGAGATGGGTTAGTTATAATGCATTTAAAATACAGCTGAATTAAACGGCTTCCGATTATGATAAACACTTTCATTCCTAACAAGTGAGAACAGAGCAAAGTATGCACAGCCAATACCTTTCAGCTTACTGTGCAGCAGATCCAACCAAACCGCTAGCAGCATGGCCTTATCCCATAGAAACGCTGTATGTTCTCATATATGTATTAGTAACAGAGTGTGCGCCGCTGCCAGAGGTTTGATATATGGAGGAACATGTGAGAGAGATTGATGACTCAAGGTAAGACCTTTATTGATATAACAAATCCCGTATAATGCATCTGCTAAGCCTATACATTGCTGTAGCTTTACAGAAATGCCAGCTCCTTCTGTCTTGAGTGACGTAATATTAAGTTCCCTGTTTACAATACGTGGTGATCCAAACAAAATATCTCTGTAATGCTACATTAGCAGCCTGAAGGATAAGTTACACCTTTTGTTATGTCTTAAAGGAGAACTAAAGCCTCCTAATAATAGCTCCCCACTTACCTATCTATGGCCAGAAAATCCTCATGATCCCTATCAATTTCACCCTGTGTTTATGAGATAACATTTTAAAGGGGAACTACCACCTGACACAATGTTTAGCTTCACTAAGTCCCCATCTGGCGACTAGTTGCGTAGTAGCGCTAGTCACCAGAATAATTACCTTATTTAATAGATTTCTCCTCTCTCCCATGGGTGACAGGCAGGATGGAGAGCGGACATCTTGCCATTGTGACGTCCGCGCGCCTGCTAGCTTTGCTAGGAGCCATTTGGCTCCGGCTGGGACTTATAGCGCAGGCGTGTGGACGTCACAATGGCAAGATGTCCGCTCTCCGTCCTGCCTGTCACCCATGGGAGAGAGGAGAAATCGATTAAATAAGGTAATTATTGTGGCGACTAGCGCTACTAAGCAGCTAGTCGCCAGATGGGGACTTATTGTGGGTAAAGATTGTGTCAGGTGGTAGTTCCCCTTCAAATTAGGCCTGCATGTCATGACAATGGAGGCGGACGTGACAGTTGCTAGCAGGAACACGTGTTCGTTGCACATGGTAATCTTAAAGGGATACTAATGTTATAAAAGTAGTTAGTGTCTTCTTTATATTAAAAGTAACAGATTGCATTATGTGTAGGAGTTTACGTGTGTGCGGTTCAAACGTTATCAAGCGATAAAGATCCCCCGCCCACTCCTTCTCCCCACGTCACACAGAAGCTGCAGTCTGGTCAGAATGGATGCAGAGAGGGATCAAGCTTCAGTAAGCAAAGGGAAATCCTGCCCTCCTTCGTCAGGTATCCTTTTAAAAGGTCGCACGCACACATAACACATAACACATTAACTATGTCGCAAGGATTAAAATGGAGACATGAGAATCTCACTTTGCATGACAGCACGAGATTATCAGGTTGCCTACAGAAAACACGCATCCTGTTCTTGCTGTCTGGTTCTCTTTCATTAATCCGTCTCTCTTTTAGTGCAGTCATCATCGGTCACACGTTAGCATTTTGTGCCATGTTCTGGCACTCAGAGGGTTGACTAATCCATCTGCCGTTCTGTCTCCCCTTATATTCTATTTTAATGTAAATCACCAATTTACCCCTCCGTAGTGCAGCACTGGCTGTGTTCCTTGAGGCAGTGCACCTCCCTGGCTCTATCTCCCCTTCTCTGCTATTTTCCACACAGATTAAAGGCACACACATGAGCCAGGGCTCCACTATGGTGGGATAAATCAGTGATTTACATTAAAATAGCACATAAGGGAAGACAGAACGGCAGATGGATTAGTCAGCCCTTTGAGTGCCAGGACATGGCACGAAACGCTAACATATGACCGATGATTACTGCACTAAAAGAGAGATGGATTAATGAATCAATGACAGACAGAGCCGGCCAGCAAGACCAGGATGCCACCTTTCAGTAGGCGACCTGAGAATCTTGCGCTGTCATGCAGAGCGAGATTCTCATGTCGCCATTTTAATCCTTGCAACATAGTTAATGTGTTTTCGCACGCTCTTTCAAATGCGACCTTTTAAACAGATAACTTGACGAAGGAGGGCAGGATTTCCCTTTGCTTACTGAAGTTTGTCCCTCTCTGCATCCATCCTGTCCAGACTGCAGCTTCTGCGTGACATGGGGAGAACGTAATCCCTTCGTCAAGGAGGGCAGAATTTCCATTAAACTTACTTACTGAAGTTTGTCCCTCGCTGCAGCCGTCTGGTCCCGGTGCCAGATTTCAGATTCAGTGGGAGACAGCCAGAAGGGGCGGGCAGGGGAGCTTTCTCCAGTTAATAACTTTTGAACTACACACAAATAAGCTCTTACACACAGAGCAATGTGTTACATTTAATATAAAGAAGACTCGGCAAATTACTTTTATAACAGACATTACTATCCATTTAACCCATTAAGTACCAGAGCAGTGTCAAATGCATTAGCTCACAAGTGTTGCACATCTCTGAAGATAACTTTTATATATGGCTACTTAAAGGGAAACTACACATATGGGATTATTGTCTCTTAAAGTAATCATGAGTAGAGACGAGAGATAAAATTTTATAGAATTATTTTTAATCCAAAACAAGCTGCTTCACAAGACCTGTTTCAGCTGTTTCAGTCCTAGTTTTTTTTAAAAATAAAAGCAAAAAGTTAAATTAAATTTATATATCATTCATCACTTGTTCCAGTACAGGGGGAGTCATCAGAGGAAGGAGGAAACTTCTACCCCCACCCTCATAATTAGCAGTGTCTCCCTCACCATCTCAGACCATCCTCCCTTCCCATTTCTTGGCCTGGTCTCCATCCATCTCATCTGGCCTGTTCCACTCTCTGCCATGTTCTCTGATCCATTCCACCCCCTTCCTATGTCATTGGCCTGTTCTTTTCCTCTTCCTATGTCCTTGTCTTCCTATGACCTTGTCTTCATATGTCCTAGGCCTGTTCTTTTCCTCTTCCTATGACCTTGTCTTCCTATGTTCTTGGCCTGTTCTTTTCCTCTTCCTATGTCTGTGGTCTACTCCCTTACTTTTCATGCTCTTGACCACTCCCCCTCCCTGCCATGTCCTTAGCCTGTTCCCCTCCCTTCCATGTCCTCGGTCTGCTCACCTCCCTTCCATGTCCTCGGTCTGCTCACCTTCCTTCCATCTCCTTGACCTGCTTCTCTCCCTTCCATGTCCTCGGTCTGATCACCTCCCTTCCATCTCCTTGACCTATTTCCCTCCCTTACATCTCCTTGGGGTCATTAGGATTTTCTGACCATAGTAAAGTAAGTAGGGCATTGATGTGGAGGTGTTATTTCTGGCTTTAGTAACGCATGTGGGGGATTATTATTTGAGGGTGTTAGTTATCCTTCACCCCCTAAGGACCAGATGGATGTCATTAAGTGGAGACATAAAGCATTTTAAAATATTAAAACTTTAACCCCTTAAGGACCAGATGACGTCCTATGACCATCACGGTCCTTATACCCTTAAGGACCGGTGACGGTCATATCACATCATGTACATTTTACGTACAGAGCTCTACCGGGAGCGCTGTAAGTAGAAACGGGGCCTAAAATTGACCGCTCCAAGACTGGAGCAATCTCTCTTAGACTCCAAAGCGGCATGCTGGTAAGCGTAACAGGTCACGTTTACCGGCGTGTCGGCAAGGATCAAAGTGATCCTTAAGGGAAGGTAACTTCCCTGGACTGCTGGTCCTTAAGGGGTTAAATACAGTACTTATTCCTTTGTATTCCATTAAACAAAGTTCATGCACACACAGGTACCCCTCTTCATATGCATTCTGACAAGTGAAAGCATATCTCAAGTGACCACATTTCCATTCTGTCGTTAAGGGACACTGAGGAGATGAGGGCAGCACAGTACTTGTCCTCAGTCTAGTGCAGATATGTGGGAGGAGTCACTCTACATCACTGGACAGGTTTACTTTTAAAAGGTCTCACGCTAACAAATGACAAGGTTACATGTGGCGATAATAGAAATGTTGACATGAGAATCTCGTACTGCATGACAGAGCGAGATTGTCATGTCGAGTGCTGAAAGGTTGCATGTTGCCCGGCTGTATCCCATCATGCTGCACAGGACGAGCTATTAAACCCTTTTTTTTAATTTGTTATCATTTTCTTGTGATCCATCTGTGGCTCACACTTGTGCTCTGTAACACACTGAGCTGGAGCAAGAAAGCACGAGTGTGAGCCACAGACTGATCGCAAGAAAATGAAAACAAATCGGTAGTTAAAGTGTGATGGGATAGTGTGTGAAACGAAAAACATAACTGTACTCACTGTGGTGAGGCATCTGATAGCGGGCTGTGGAGAACAGTGACGGTACCATGTTCTTGCAGGAGGACCAGAAGAGAACAGGAAAAGGAGCTGCTTTCATCCCGGCTGTCTGTAGAGGAGACCCAAAGAATGAGGCTGCACAATTTTACAGTGGAATAGTAACATTAATGAGACAAGTCTCAAATAGTACAGGGAAAGTGCAGCAATCAAGAGAAGCACGGCAATAAGTATTGTACGCAACCATTGACTAGTGTTACGGTTTTCAGACACTTCAGACAGAGGGTATGATAAAACACAGTTTTATTATAAAATAATGAACAATATCGCCCTCTACAGGCACACAGTGTAAACAAGAAATAAGTGTCTGGACCCTTACAGGCCAGTAGACTGGATACAGACAGAGTAGAATATATGTACAGAAAATATATACTAGGGCTGGTAACCCAGAGAGGAGCACACAATAGTTAACTCAGTTCTCATCAGTCTTTGTTGTGGTGTAGGCACGCCCAAGGTGTAGATGAAGCTTGTATAAGTATGAGGAGTCAATACCGAGTGCAGGAGAGCAATCGACTTGCACGGCAGAACTGACCCAGAACGCTAGAGCAATAATGGATAGCCCCCCACGGGCGTAACAAATGCCACCAGTACTTGGAACTGTGAGTCGTTAGCCCCCACGGGCGTAAACCGGAGACTACAAGCTGCAAAAGCAAGGAACGATAGCCCCCTCGGGTGTATAACGGAGACTGCAAGCTGCAAGTGTAAGACTCAAGCCCCCTCGGGCATAACGGAAGCCAATAGCTAGTGCCAGGTAGCCCCCTCGGGCGTATAACAACTCCACCAGTGCAAGTGCGTGGGCAAGAGGACCACCGGTACGGTACCGGAACAACTACCCTGCATAGATGGACTATGAGCCGCCGTCTCTCAGGCCCAAGCGGCCGGCTCAGCAGTAGTAGCATAGCACTGAAAGGGTTAACTCGGCACCTGGTAGGAGGTGAGGCACAGCAAGGAATCGGCTCAGCAATCGGAATCGCCCTGATAGTATAGCTCTGCAAGCTTAAGGAGACTCAGCAGTAGTACAGCTCAGTAGCGTTAACAGTGAACAGTGACTCAAGGGTTAAGGTCAGTCTCGAGCACAAGCGCGACTCCAGGAGTAAGAATGTCGCCCGTAGACAGCAGCAGGAACGTAGACAGACTGGAACCGGAACTGTGGAGAACCGTAGACAAGCCGGATCAGCAACAGCAGGAACGTCAGCCAGGCCGGGTCAGATACCAGAGCGGGTTCGTAGACAAGCCGGATCAGCAACAAGCAGGAACGTCAGCCAGGCCGGGTCGGATACCAGAGCGGGTTCGTAGACAAGCCGGATCAGCAACGAGCAGGAACACAGGAGAGTATCAAGCAGGCCAAGTCGGTACACGGAAATCAGGATCGCAGAGAACAGCAGCAAGGCTCAGGAACACCACGAAAGGGCACCAGACAGGTGCCAGCGGCCAGTATAAAATGGGTAACCAGGGGCGGGCCAACACAGCTCAGCCAATCAGGGAGCAGCACAGCAAAGAGTGACACACAGGATCACGGGGACCGTGATAACTAGGCAACATGACAATCTTGCCCTGTCATGCACTGTGAGATTGTCATGTCGCTATTTTTATCCAGGCGGCATGGTTAAAGTGTTAAAGGGATAGTAATGTTTCATAATAAAAGCAGCTCTAATTAATCATCATAGTATTTGGACTTTGGAGAGTGTTATTTCAGTTCTGTCAGAGTTGTAGTTCAAGAGTAATTCAATGACAAAGTATCCCCCTCCCACCCCTTTTACTGATGTAACACTGTTCAGCCAGATCAGCAGGGAGGTGCCCAGGTAGACTGCAGAGAGGGACAATCTTCAATTAAGATAAGGGAAAACCTGAAAAACTTGTCATGGGGGGGCAGGGCTTTCATTGTTCTCATAGGAAGATGATTGTCCCCTTCTGTTATCTGTCTGGTCTATGGACTGCATTCCACATCTGAGAAGAGATGGCTTACACTAGGTAAAAGGGGCGGGAGGGGAACTTTGCTTGTGAATATCTCTCAAACCATAAAGGTTTGAGGGATAAGACTTATATCGTTTAATGCCTACAAAATAAAATAAAGATAAAACGAAGTATTACTATCCCTTTAAATGGTCGCACACTGTTTTGAGTGCAACCTTTCAAAAGGATACCACTGGACATCAGTTCGTAATTTGCTTTTTCACCAGCGCACCACACAGTTTTAAACACTAGAGGGAGAACTGCCCATTGTCTGCAGTGACAGAAAGAGATGCTTTTAGTGGGCTACTATAAAATGTACATCACACCCAATGCCTTAGTAAAGTATTACACTTCAACATAATCGCACTAAAGTACTTGTTTGATGTCAGGATCAAGGCTCTGTTTTCTCTCTAGTGTATAGAGCTCTGTCTGGAAGCCATTTTCTTGTAGCCCATCACAGGCGTCACTTTCTGTCACACTAGGCAATGGGCAGTTTTTCTTGCAGTGTTTAGAACTCTGTTCTCTGAAGTCTTCATTCCAGGACTTTTTGTGGTCTCAGAAGGGGGTTGCCTGGGACATAGGACACACATTTAAAAACCAGGACTGTCCTTAGCAATTCTGGACACATTTTATGTCTCTCTGGCACTCAAAGGGATAAAAGCTTAAAAATCCACTAACAAAGTCCTCCAATGCACAGGTCAGTGATACTGATGGACTAAGAGGAATTCAGATGGGTCAGATAAAACCGCCTTTAAGGCAAAAAAAAGCCAAAACACCGTTAGCCAAATTGATTTACATAGTGATCAATACTCCATCTACCAGAATGGCTAACGAGCATAGGCATAAAAAAATACAAGTACATCCAAAACCTCTGACCTCACCATGGGGCAAAACAGATGATAAGTAACATACATACAATACATCCATATTAAAAGAAAATAATTTTATATTGCAGCCCTTAAAAAAAACATTAAAAATTATATGTCTTATCTCCCAGACCTTTATGGTTTGGGAGATATTAGCAAGTAAGTTAAATTCCCTTTTCCTGGCTGTTTTAGCCAAGTCTGCCATCTAGTGAACAGATTTGGAATCCGGTGCACAGATCAGCGGGCAGCTTGTTAGCAGAGCCGAGATCACGATCTTTAAAAAGAACTACTTCATTGGAACTGTCTACAAAGGCTTTCAAGCACACTTTGTAGACCATTCCAATGAAGAAATTCTTTAACCCCTTAACGACCCTTGACGTACCAGGACCGTCAAGGGTAAATTTGCTTGAAGGACCAGTGATGGTCCTGGTACGTCAAGAGTTAAATGGTAGCAGCGCGCCGCCGTGCACGCTGCTACCATTCAATCCAGGCTGAGACTGAACGGTCCAGTACCGGACCGTTCAGTCTCAGCCTCTGTCGGTAGTGCCGGGTCATGTGATCGCTGAGTCAGCGATCACATGTACCGGCATTCTAAGTCTGTGAATGAGGCAGTGCAACTCACTGCCTCTAGTGTCTCCTCTCTGCTAATGCGTCCCTTACATCAAAGTAAGGGACACAAAAGCAGAGAGGAGACACCTAGTGGAAATAAAAAATACAGCAGCTGGGGGTGTTAACCCCTTCACCGCTGGTACAGGAGGATGGCTAAATGCAGGTCAATTTCTGACCTGCTAAATACACTTTTTTTTTTTTTTTTTTTTTAAATAAAAACAACACACTTTTTTTTTTACAAATAAAATATTTTATTAAAAAAAAAAACAAACATCTCAAGAAACAAAATTGGAAGTGTGACTGTTGTGGAGTCATGTAATACACTTACACACACCGCCAAATGTAATTAACAAAAAAGTGGGAAAATAGGGTGGGAAAAAGGGACATGGGGATTTTCACCCAGGGGGGACAGTGGCCACTTTAAACTGCGCATTTTGTAGGTATGACTGAGTGGTCATACCTTTCATGCAGTCTCCATAAATATTTAACCCTTTGCGCCCAATTGATCCCAAGAGAAAAAACAAAAATGATGTTTTTTTTACATTTTTTTTACCTTTTTCTTTAATTTTAATAAAGTAAATGGTGGGTTATCCATATAAGTGGGGTATCAAAGGAAAGCCCTATTTGTTTGTAAAAAAACAGTATATAATTTATGGGGGTGGAATAAAAGCCTAAGAGGGAAAACACTGTTGAACAAAGACATAGTCAAAAAGGTCAGAATTGCTCCGGTCCTTAAGTCAAATCCACCTCTGATTTTCCCGGTCCTTAAGGGGTTATAAAGATTGTGATCTCGGCACTACTGAAGAGGCACGGCTGTTCCACAGACCGGATTTCAAATCTGAAGGCTTGGGCAGTGACGTCACTCCAGGGGAAACTTTACTTGTTAATATCTCACAAACCATAAAGGTTTGGGAGATAAGAATTATATCGTTTTTAATGTTTTTTTAAGGGCTACAATATAAAATTATTTTCAAGCAATACTATCCCAAACTATCATATACATTCAAATTGTCTGTGTTTTGAGTTTTGGAGAGCTAGATCACAGGGCCCAGGAGCAGAGCATAGTGGTAGAGCAAGAGAGAGGAGCATACATTGGAGTGAGGTAGAAGGAGTCAGGAGCGGAGAGAGCTGGTACACTGATAGCAACACATAATACAACTTTGCACATTTGACATACATGCATACAAACATAAACACACACATAGCTTTTTTTTATAACACATTACACACACTCTTATCTTTTTATTTGACAGTGTGAGTCAGTGAGTGACAGAGAGTGAGGGTGATCAAGAGTGTCTTTGAGGGCCTGTGTGAGTGCCTGGGTGTGAGTGGGTTACCGATGGCAGGGAGAGGAGAGCAGGAGAGAGGGATGGGGAGAGGAGGAAGGTCAGGAGGGCATCCTGGTCAGGGCTGTAATGGGAGAGCCAGATCAGCTAGGCGGAGGGGTACCCGATCTAGGAGAGGTACACAGAAGATAGGGACAAACCTGCCAGTGGGACGAGGGGTATTTTTCAGGAAGCACATCACACAGCCAAGGACATTGCAGGCAGGGCCAGTGGTGATGACAAGAGGCTGCGGGACCCCAAATACACTTTCGAAGAAGAACAGGGTCCTCGACAGAGTATACTGGAGAGGGAGAATATCCTGTACCCCAAGGAATGCCTCAGTGGATTGGGGCAAAGAAGAAGGCTGCATGGAGACAGGTTCTGAGCAGGGTGAATTCCATCTCCAGCTGCAACAGGTCCAAGGAGTCCATCAAAATGGGATGATTGTAAGTGCTTTATCAAGCACAACATGGGTGAGGTGGCCATGAACACCAGAGGAACTGGCAGTGAGCCCCTTCTCAACATCACATTCAACTCCGGGGAGGAGATGCTCTGACAAAATCTGTCAGCGATAGCTGTCAAGGGGATGCTAGGAGGGAGTGACACTGGAGATGACAGGACCCACCAGACTACCTGTAATTGCAGCAAACCATAACTACAGACAACACAAACACTCATATTGTACCTTGTATGGCCCAACACAGTGACAGCTGAACACATGGCCAGGATTCCTCAAAACAAGTTCACCAACACAGCTCTGAGAGGGTTCAAACAAGGACGGAATACCGGACAAACCATGCACATAATGGAGTGGTCAAGCAGGATAAATCCTGTCCAAGTCGCTGTTTAACCCCCTCATTGCTATGTTGATCAACTATACTCACTGCACACAATCAATTTCCACCATCATGTTTTATACAAAGGAATGTTATGTTAACCACAATATTATACATGGAGCAACAGAGAGGTCAGCACTCAGCCCCTTGAGTGCCAGAGGGATGACCACAACATTGATCGACAATGCATTGGTTGCCACTCTGGCACATAAAGGGTTGACAGAGGAAGAACATAATACAACAGGGTTACACTGTACAGGTCCACAGGGGTCAGCTCACACATCACACTTCAACTGATCAAACTGATTGCATGTACAACACATAGGCCTCAACAGCAAACACTGAAGGGCCTCAAAACATATCAGTGCACTACTGAATAAATAATGAGTAGAAACAATGGCAGCAACATAAACAGGAACAGCAAGCATACAAACAAACATAGACTGACGAACACAGCAAGCACACAAACAAACACAGACTGAGGAACACAGCCAGCACACAAACAAACATAGACTAAGGAACACAGCCAGCACACAAACAAACATAGACTGACGAACACAGCAAGCACACAAACAAACATAGACTGAGGAACACAGCAAGCACACAAACAAACACAGACTGAGGAACACAGCAAGCACACAAACAAACACAGACTGAGGAACACAGCAAGCACACAAACAAACACAGACTGAGGAACACAGCAAGCATACAAACAAACATAGACTGAGGAACACAGCAAGCATACAAACAAACATAGACTGAGGAACACAGCAAGCACACAAACAAACATAGACTGAGGAACACAGCAAGCACACAAACAAACAAACATAGACTGAGGAACACAGCAAGCATACAAACAAACATAGACTGAGGAACACAGCAAGCATACAAACAAACATAGACTGAGGAACACAGCCAGCATACAAACAAAAATAGACTGAGGAACACAGCAAGCACACAAACAAACATAGACTGAGGAACACAGCAAACACACAAACAAACATAGACTGAGGAACACAGCAAGCACACAAACAAACATAGACTGAGGAACACAGCAAGCATACAAACAAACATAGGCTGAGGAACACAGCAAGCACACAAACAAACACAGACTGACGAACACAGCAAGCACACAAACAAACAGACTGAGGAACACAGCAAGCACACAAACAAACACAGACTGAGGAACATAGCAAGCACAGAAACAAACACAGACTGAGGAACATAGCAAGCACACAAACAAACATAGACTGAGGAACACAGCAAGCACACAAACAAACAGACTGAGGAACACAGCAAGCATACAAACAAACACAGACTGAGGAACATAGCAAGCACAGAAACAAACACAGACTGAGGAACATAGCAAGCACACAAACAAACATAGACTGAGGAACACAGCAAGCACATAAACAAACATAGACTGAGGAACACAGCCAGCATACAAACAAACATAGACTGAGGAACACAGCCAGCACACAAACAAACATAGACTGAGGAACACAGCCAGCACACAAACAAACATAGACTGAGGAACACAGCAAGCATACAAACAAACATAGACTGAGGAACACAGCAAGCACACAAACAAACACAGACTGAGGAACACAGCAAGCATACAAACAAACATAGACTGAGGAACACAGCCAGCATACAAACAAACATAGACTGAGGAACACAGCCAACACACAAACAAACATAGACTGAGGAACACAGCAAGCACACAAACAAACATAGACTGAGGAACACAGCAAGCACACAAACAAACATAGACTGAGGAACACAGCCAGCATACAAACAAACATAGACTGAGGAACACAGCCAGCACACAAACAAACATAGACTGAGGAACACAGCAAGCACACAAACAAACATAGACTGAGGAACACAGCCAGCACACAAACAAACATAGACTGAGGAACACAGCAAGCACACAAACAAACATAGACTGAGGAACACAGCAAGCACACAAACAAACACAGACTGAGGAACACAGCAAGCATACAAACAAACATAGACTGAGGAACACAGCCAGCATACAAACAAACATAGACTGAGGAACACAGCAAGCATACAAACAAACATAGACTGAGGAACACAGCAAGCATACAAACAAACATAGACTGAGGAACACAGCAAGCACACAAACAAACATAGACTGAGGAACACAGCCAGCATACAAACAAACATAGACTGAGGAACACAGCAAGCACACAAACAAACATAGACTGAGGAACACAGCAAGCACACAAACAAACATAGACTGAGGAACACAGCAAGCATACAAACAAACATAGACTGAGGAACACAGCAAGCACACAAACAAACACAGACTGAGGAACACAGCAAGCACACAAACAAACATAGACTGAGGAACACAGCAACACTAGCAGCTGGAGGACACATCTAACAGACACCAGGAAAGCCACAACAAACACAAATCCAACATGGCATTGCTGAGCCTTGTGAATCACATGTATCATGAGGAGTGGGGATGGCACCACCACTAACCCAACCTAGCCCCAGAGTACAGCCTGCCAGCCACCACTGCCACTGACTGGATGCCTCCTGGTTTGTGGCTGCCTCCAACCACCCAAGGCAGTTATTGAATGGCCCTACCTACACCACTCCACACGAGACATTACCAGATGCCTAGTACAGTGGCCACAGCTCCTATGGGCCCACGCCACAGCCACAGCTCCCATCCGAGATGCAGCCAAAGCATGGCCCCAGATACAACCCCACACCTAGATGGGAGGGAAGTAGCTACCAGTGACCACACTCGGACCCCTGGTCACTGGACTACAAGCACCTAGTAGAGCCACAGTATCCTCAACCCATGAGAACTTCACACCACCACAGACTCAGCCAGAGGGAGACACATCACAGAGTAGTGAGGAGTTCATAGATGTGGTGGGGGAACAAACATCCCTGTAGTTCCTGTACGGGTTCACCATTAAAAGGTTGCAGGCAAAAGAGTGTGTAACTACTTCACTTATTTCCCATGTCACCATGATAAAAATGGCATGCTCTGCTCTGTCGATGTGCAGTCAGAACGGGAGGGAGAGGCTGGAGCAGCGCTGGATGAGCCCTGTTCATAACTGGAGATCCCTCCATCTTAACCAAGATAGTTAAAATTGCATATTTATTTATTAAGGGGGAGAGGGGGAGAGAAAGCCCAGAGCAGTATGAGAAGTGTTACAGAAAACCAGGAGATGTTGCATAGCAGCAAGTAATGTTCATAATCAGGCTGTTCTGTTCTGTTCAGACAGGATTACTGTAATCGGCTGTGGCAGCTGTAGATGAACTAGATTGTGATGTTTCATAGCACAACCTGAGAATCTCGCGCTTTCATGCAGAGTGAGATTCTCAGGTCACCATTTTTTTCATGGCGACATGGAAAAGGAATTAAGTAGTCGCATGCCCTTTTGCATTTTCAGCCTTTTAAAAGGATACCCCTGTATGCTGGCACCCTTATGTCTGCCCCTCAGTACACCTCACCACTAACACCACCACCACCAGCAGAAGAAACACAGGACCTGGAGGAACCAATTGTCTAAAAGAAGGCGACTGAGGACATTGGAGAGGCATCCCCACCCCAAGCCACGTCACCATCCACTCCCACCTCACAGGTTACAGGTAGCCATACCATGGTGATGGATGAGGAGTATGTGAATGTACAGAGGAGTCAGCTCTGGGAGGCCAGGAGATCAACCAGGCACCTGAGGAGGTTGTAGCAGGATGTATAATGCAAAACAGCTACCCTCAGAGCCATTGAAACCCAGCAAGCTATCCTCACAACAGTGCTCCATCAGTTTAGGACTGGGATGCTGGACATGTTGGGGCAAATGCTGATGGAGATGCAAGAGATGAATCGCAGGAGAACCAGTGGATGGAGAGGGCACAGGCATCCACAGAGGGGTCCATAGCTACATCCCCCCTCCAGTGAGATCCCGACAGAAACCACAAGACCAGTGAGAGTCACACAACAGAGTGTGAGGGCATCCACCTCTACAGCACCTTACAAAGGCTCCCCAAAAAGTCCAATTTGTGAATTCCCCTGCCCACCAAAAAATATGCACTTATTCATCTCATTCATGTCTATGTATGTTTTGGCTTTCCAACAGGTTGAGTGGCAGAGATGTCTCGAAGGCATTGCAAAGCAATGCAGTGAACACAACTCCTGCATAATTAAGTTGGTTGTAAAGTGTAAGAGCAAGGGTAAGCACACACATAACATACACTGTTGTCCAAGTTCAACTTACAATCCACCTAACAAAGCAAAACAACATGAAGGTGTTGTTTGGTCATGACGTGAGTTGAACTTGAACAACCGACACCTACCTCTCAACATACTAGGTGGCAGACTGTCCTCATTTATTACCATCCACTGATGTGGTAATAGAGGTGTTTGTTAAAGGGATAGTAATACTTTATTATTACTATCCCTCATATTGTAGGTATTTGCAAAATAAGTTAATAGCCCCCAGGTTCATCACTCAGACCTTTATGGTTTGAGAGATAACCAAAGGCAAAGTTCTCCCCTCCCTCCCCCTTCCCTGAAGTCAGAGTTGTACTGACTGCAAGGGAAGTCTGTCGTACGACAGGCTTGCGGCTCTGCAGCTGAGCCGAGATCCCGTTAGTGAAAAATAATTATTTCACCGAAACGGTCTTCTACATGTGCTTGGTTTTTACTTGGTTTGCAAGCACATGTAGAAGACCGTTTCAGTGCAATAATTCTTTGTCACTATTGCGATCGCGGCTCTGCTGCAGAGCCACATGATGAAAGAC
This sequence comes from Rhinophrynus dorsalis, assembly GCA_037306005.1. Taxonomy (NCBI): domain Eukaryota; kingdom Metazoa; phylum Chordata; class Amphibia; order Anura; family Rhinophrynidae; genus Rhinophrynus; species Rhinophrynus dorsalis. Next base: position 474,013,507 of record CM074723.1, on the reverse strand, counting down.
AGACCGGATATCCTTGCAGTCAGCATAACGCTGATTTCAGGGAAGGGGGAGGGAGGGGGGGACCTTGCCATTGGTTATCTCTCAAACCATAAAGGTTTGAGAGATGAACCTGGGGGCTTTTAACTTATTTTGCAAATACCTACAATATGAGGGATAGTAATAAAGTATTACTATCCCTTTAACCATGTAAATGTGTAGGATAATTCACTTGCAGGATAGATTATCATGTCAAAGATAGATAGGTTAGGATTCACACTCTGATGAGGGAAAAGCAATCACACAAACAACAACTGTTCATCTGAGGTTACTTCTTGGGCTCAGTGTTGTGTTTGGCTACAAGATAGCACCATGAAGAAGCCACTAGTCTGGTCAATTTATTACACCATGCAGGGAGCACATGTGGGTTACTCATTGAGGTGTGATGAACAGTTGATAAGGTGGAGATGGCCTCTCTAGTGATCCCACTTCTCCAGGTGTAGTGTTTTCCTATGGAGCCCATGCACCAATATATTTCAAACTAGAGGAATCTCACAGCTTAGGCTCCATAGAATAAAATAAGAAGTGGAGAAGTGAGAACAATGGAGAGGTTATCTCCACCTTATCACCTCCTCATCACACCTTAGTGAATCTCCATATCATCTCCTAGAATCAATACATCTCAAACTCCATTACTGGATACCATGTAATGACTAGAACCCTTTTTTAGGGAAATGCCTTCTGAGTATAACAGAAACATAACTCCTAACTATTTAGCTATGTGGAGAAATTGATAATTCAACAGCAATATCAGCAGACGTATTTGGAATAGAGATGGGCTTCCTTTAATATGGTTAATAATACAGTACAGCATCAACATGTTTGTATTGTACCACAATAAGTTGAAGCCTACTCCAAACATCCAAAGGGTATGTTTCACATAACTCCTAGTTACTGAGGAAACATATTACAGCTGCTCATAGGTTCTACAAACCAAATATGAACTCTGAAGAAGAGCGGAATTATTATACTGTTCTTTCCTCTTAGATCTGTCACGGTTACCCAGAGAAGTTCAGGAGTCAGTATGGTTTAGTTAATGCAGTTTATTAACAAATGACATAAAGAGGATATATACAATATACACAATCGGAATAAGCACAAGGTAATAGCCAGCAAGCCTGCTATCAGAAATAATAGGTTGCAATGCTAAACCACCTTGCTGGAGACTAGGCCTTAGCCACTGGAAGTCTCAGCTGGACCCAGGAAGAGGAACTGGAACAGCAACCCAGGATCTTGATCCAATGAGGAATGAGGTCTGACTCAGCCTGCAGTCAGAAGGAAATATCACTGACTCACTGACTCACCTGGAGCCGGTAAGGGTGAATACTGATTCACGCCTGCACTCAGTAGAAGTAAGGTGAAAACTGACTCACACCTGCAGTCAGCTATGCAAGTCTACCAGAGCCCCAGGCCCGCACTATATTGGGTGTCTGATCACCAGGGGAAAAGACAAAAGAATAGTCAGACAGGGCCACAAGTCAGCACCAGAGGGGGTAGTCAGACAAGCCGGGTCATACACAGTTCAGGTAGTCAGCCAGAGCCACAAGTCTGCACCAGATTGGATGTCCACTATTAGGGGTTAGGCAAAAGAATAGCCAGAGCCACAGGTCAGCACTAGAATGGGTAGAAGACTAGCCAGGTCATACACGGAGCCCAAGGTAACAGAAGTACTATGAACAACAACGCAAGGGCAACTGAGTCAGGCCTCAGTCTGCCCTTTAAACCCCTCCACAGGAAGTAGGAGGAGCAGCTCAAAGGGAAGAAGTAGGATGTTGGGAGGAGGAGACTACAGGAAACAAACAGATAAAACAGAGGCCTGCAGTATGTATGAAGCCTCGCGCCTGCAGTTGATGCTGAGGTCAAAGTAAGCTGTAACAGTATCTTACACATATACTAAGTATTTTGCAAATGTGTGAAAGTTATTGCAGAGTTTGCTAAGAACTTCAAGTTTCACACTGAATAAGCACCAACATTTGGGAACAGCAAGAGATGAGCTTCATGGACATGGAATCAATGTGTCACCTGAATTTTCCTCTGTTCCATGATGGGTCATGCCATGGATGTCTATAGTAAGGGATGACACAATTTGAAACAGCAATGTCCAACTATCAGTCATACATACGATGAACCATCATTATGACATTATCCTTTTGAGTTCCTGAGAAGTACACATGAGGTTTTGATCATAGGGATGCCAAGTAGACAAATGTTTGTGTGACAGGGACCTTGAGAAAACACATAATCAGTATGTGAACCAAGCTCCATGAAACAGGGGGTGTTGGTGTGACATTGTGACTGTGATACACACACACACATCTCACCATGGTGGACCTTGCAACCTGGCTCCCATATAGTTACTCCAGTGCTGTAGTCAACACTAAAACAGTATCTCCATCGCTATACTGCTTCATTGGGCTTTAAAGGGATAGTAATACTTCAAAATTACTATCCCTCATATTGTAACCCTTAATAAACTGAGTTAAATGACACCAGCGGCATCTCTCAAACCTTTATGGTGTAAGAGATATCCGCTTTCAAAGTTTCCTCTCCTCTGTTGTCAGCGTTCTGCCGCCAGCAGGAGAATCCGGTCTCTGAATCAAGCGGAGGCTCTTCAGCAGAGCCGATATCTCGTTATGGAAGGAACAATGATTTATTGAAACGGTCTTCTACGTGTGCTTGGTAACCAAGCACAAGTAGAAGACTGTTTCAATGAATCATTTTTCCTTCCATAACGAGATATCAGCTCTGTTTAAGAGCCTCCGCCTGTCCCGGGACCGGATTCCCCTGCTGGCAGCAGAACGCTGACAGCAGGGGAGAGGAAACTTTGAAAGTGGCTATCTCTTACACCATAAAGGTCTGAGAGATGCCGCTGGTGTCATTTAACTCAGCTTATTAAGGGCTACAATATGAGGGATAGTAATTTTGAAGTAATACTATCCCTTTAAACAACTTTTGTTCTCAGGCTAACTCCAATACCGCTTTAGCACCTGGAATCTCAGAGTGGTATCCAATGCATCGACTGTCATTGCACTGGATATCCCTCTATTTCTCCGAGGGTTCTAGGGTTGTCATGGCTATGTTCAACCCCGTAAATGTGGTTTTCTGTCAGTTCACCTGAAGCATATGATGAACATGGGCAATGTGGTGTACCTTTGTTCCCAAGGTGATGGGTGATATCCTTGACATGCCAATGTCATCATATCCCAAGGAATGGCAGATGCTACTTAAAGACACACCCTCAATATAACATCTCCATGGAACAGATGCTGCATGGTTTAGATACTGTAGCAGCTATGCAGTTGTAGCAGGCTGTCGGAGGGCTGTGTCTGTGGGTCATCCTGTGAAGTGGAATAGATGATTATGTGCGTGCTATGGGGATGTCCAGGACATTACTTTGTAATGTGTTGGACACCCCTCTGACATTCACGCACACCACACACTTCATGCTTCTATAGATGGTAAGCTTTTGAGCAGAGACCCAATTTCCAGTGATTCATTTTCCTAAGCACTTGTCATCCTGCATCGCCCAAACCCTTAAATTGTAAAGCAATGCATAAACTTGCGGCGCTATGTAAACAGATTAATTCATTCTTTCATTCTCCAGCCTTATTCCAGTGCCAATGGTAGTCACAGATCTATATAAACATTATCTGTCCCCCATCACAGCTTCACTGCCCACTGGTAGTCACAGATCCCCACATACACTGCCTGACCCCCTAGCCTTGTTCCACTGGAAGTCAAAGATCCCTTCATACACTGTGTGACACCCCAGCATTGTTCCACTGTCCCATTGGAAGCCATATACACAAATGTAAGCTGCCTGCCTCCCCAACATTGTCCCACTGGTAGCCATACAACTACACATACACTACACATACTTATTTTGACACCCCAGCCTTCTTTCACTGGAAGCCACAGAACCACATGTTACACTACGTGACACCCCGGCCTTTTGCCACTAGTAATCGTAGAATCACATATACACTGTCTGATCTCCAGCCTTCTACCTCTGGTACCTATTATGGTATGTCATCCCATTCAAATGAGATACCATTTTTCTCAGGCCAGAGCAATGTACTGAATACACTAGAAAATTTGATGGAGCTGAAAGATTTTAGTACCTTTGAAGTGAAGTGCAAAAAGGTATGTGTTTGTTTCTATAGCGCTACCTTCTGGGAATAGTTGTGCCTACTAGTCATGGGGTACAAAAGCAAGCGGACTCCTCATCTGACATAGCTGATCTTTTGTTTTCAAGAATGGTATATTTTGCCTACCTTTATCTTATTTGTGTAGTTGATGTAACCATTTAATTGCAGGCAAGTCGTATTTGAAAATGTATTAAATATGATAGATTGTTGTAGGCATAGTCTTGTGTTTCTGGCACCACCCACCTACATTAGGTCAAATCATACCAATGGGGTGAAATTGAGTAATCAACTAGCGTTCCAAGGCCTCGCAGCTTGCGAAAGCTAGTTGATTATTCATCCAATCACAGAATAACAGTCTTACGTCACTTCGGGGCAATTTAAAATCACAGCATCAGTGTCTCTATGTAGATAGAAAGGGTTTCGCAGAGTTTGAACAATTCACGTGGTGAGTACTAGAATATTTCAATGTTTGTTTTATACAAAGCACATTTGGCTTCACAAAGATACCATTGAGCGGATCGAAACGTTGCTGCTGTTTGTGCTGCTATTTGTTATGGATGAAACTGTGAGGTTGTTTTAATACAGCTCATACTTTAATACCTAAACCATGAGTGTGACTATTACTTTATTTTTCTAAATATATGTAGAAATATACTGTTTGAAGGACATCTTTCTTGAGCCACGTTTCTCTGGTATAGATGTCCTTTGATGCTCTTCCTTTCTCCCTTTCAAGATCCAGGAAAGTCTTCTGAAATAGACTTGTTATTGTCTCCCGAAGGTGAAGCAATCCGTGAATTCCTTATCTAATCAGTCATCCACTGTTCTCCACCTTCAGCAGTCTGCTTAATGATGGAATAATAGTTACCCTTCGTTAGATTGAAAGGGGGTAATTAGGGGGGTGCAGCCGTGCTTATAAAAGATTCTGTGTTTCACATTGTTGTCTGAGCAGGAGAAATGTCTCACTAAATATCTGCCGATTAATGAAATGTACATTTTGAGATTTCTCTTTGTTTTTTTTTTTTCTTCTTTCATTAATCTTTAACCCCTTGAGTGCCAGAGAGGTACGCAATGCATTGCGTACCTCTCTGGAACTCAAGGGTTTAACCCTTTGTGTGCTACCGGGGTCCCCAAAGCATTGCCTTGCAACGTGTTCTATAATCCTCTTGTGCACAACCTGTCATGTGCACAAGGGAAGTGGTGCAAGTCTGGGAAAGGCAAATAAAATTCCCCAAATTTCCATCGATTTCAGTTGAGCTTTTAACCCTTTGAATACTTCCTAGTGAGCATGCCTGGGAACCTTGGGTAATAGGTCACCCGGAGGTTCAAAACAAAAAACAAAACAAAAAAAAAGTACCATGTTTAACCCTTTGAGTGCCAGCGGGGTACACAACGCTCTGGGACTCAAAGGGTTAAAGCAGCATTTAACTTCACTCCCATCTATCACACCACCGTGACAGAATGAAGCATAAAGAATTTACTAACAACACTGGTGACCAGGCCAGTACAGGTTCTCGCTCACCTCTTGCCCTGACACCAGGCACGCAGCGTCATGATCACGTGACACAGGTCACAAGTTGTCTGCGAACCCCCATGCCAGAGCAGGGCCCTGATGAGATTGATGTACATTATGAAACGTGCGCAGGCAGGAGCAGCAAATGCGCACATACTGTATATGCCCGGAGAATTTAAAGGAGCAGTAAACTTTTTTATGAAAAAATATATATGGTAGGGATTTTCCTACTGAGTAAAATAAGGGTGCTCCCGCTGCTGAGAGATTTATATTTCCTGAGTTATTACAGTTTAAACCCATGTTTTTATATATTAGCAGTGCCCTCTAGTGGTCAAATTCTAATTGGATTTCCTGTTAGATTTTAATGGAGATGAAAGTCAGAAAAGTCAGAGACATACAGTTCTCCGTAGAAAGTTATAGAAACTGCCTGTCACTTCCTGTCAGTTAGAACTATCAGGAAGTAAACACAGTAAATTCACTTCCTGTCAGTTAGAACTATCAGGAAGTAAACACAGTAAATTCACTTCCTGTCAGTTAGAACTATCAGGAAGTAAACACACAGTAAATTCACTTCCTGTCAATTAGAACTATGAGGAAGTAAACAGTAAATTCACTTCCTGTCAGTTAGAACTATGAGGAAGTAAACAGTAAATTCACTTCCTGGTTATTTAAACTGCTATAAATTTTGAATAAATTATCTGACAGCGATGGGAGTGACCTTGTTTTATTCAGGAGGAAATACTCTGTAAAATATGTGTTTTCATAAAATAAAGTTTACTGCTCCTTTAAGGTTTCACCCGGAGACCCGGAGACACTGCTCTAAATCCGGAGTCTCCGGGTGAAATCCGGCAGGTTCCCAGCTATGCTAGTGACTTGAAGAGCCATTTAGCATTCAAGTGGATAAAAGGCCCCATATAGATAAATGGGGATTTTTATTTATCCACTCTGCTGCAGTTGGTTTGCCCAAGAACGACTCCTTTTCCTTGTCCATAGGGTCCACAGAGCTGGCGAGATGGCTCAGTTGGTTAACGCACCAGCTGTACAATCAGTTCAGGCCGCGAGGTCGGCTCGGCCTTTCACCTCTCTGATGTAGGTAAAATTAGTACAGGACATATCTGGAAATGAAATACAATGTCAGTGTATTCTTCCTGGTAAAATACTTTCACAAAAAAAAAATGGAATGAATACTTAAAAAAATAAGAATTGTTATATTAACCTTTTAAGAACCAGAGGGATGTGTAACACAGGTAGCCACAGATCCCTATATACTCTGCCTGATCTCCCACCCTGGTTCTTCTAGTAGTCACATATCCCCATATACACTCTATAACACCCTCACCCCAATCCTCCCACCCACTGGTAGTCACATATCCCCATATACAGTCTATAACACCCTCACCCCAATCCTACCACCCACTGGTAGTCACATATCCCCATATACACTCTATAACACCCTCACCTCAATCCCCCCGCCCACTGGTAGTCACATATCCCCATATACACTCTATAACACCCTCACCCAAATCCCCCCGCCCACTGGTAGTCACATATCCCCATATACACTCTATAACACCCTCACCCAAATCCCCCCGCCCACTGGTAGTCACATATCCCCATATACACTCTATAACACCCTCACCTCAATCCCCCCGCCTACTGGTAGTCACAGATCCCCATATACACTCTATAACACCCTCACCCAAATCCCCCCGCCCACTGGTAGTCACAGATCCCCATATACACTCTCTAACACCCTCACCCCAATCCCCCCGCCCACTGGTAGTCACAGATCCTCATATACCCACTCTAACACCCTCACCCCAATCCCCCCGCCCACTGGTAGTCACATATCCCCATATACACTCTCTAACACCCTCACCCCAATCCCCCCACTCACTGGTAGTCACAGATCCCCATATACACTCTCTAACACCCTCACCCCAATCCCCCCACCCACTGGTAGTCACAGATCCCCATATACACTCTCTAACACCCTCACCCCAATCCTCCCACCCACTGGTAGTCACAGATCCCCATATGCACTCTCTAACACCCTCACCCCAATCCCCCCACCCACTGGTAGTCACATATCCCCATATACACTCTCTAACACCCTCACCCCAATCCCCCCGCCCACTGGTAGTCACAGATCCTCATACACCCTCTCTAATACCCTCACCAAAATCCCCCCGCCCACTTGTAGTCACAGATCCCCATATACAGTCTCTAACACCCTCACCCCAATCCCCCCGCCCACTTGTAGTCACAGATCCCCATATACAGTCTCTAATACCCTCACACCAATCCTCCCGCCCACTGGTAGTCACAGATCCCCATATACAGTCTCTAATACCCTCACCCCAATCCCCCCGCCCACTGGTAGTCACAAATCCCCATATACACTCTCTAACACCCTCACCCCAATCCTCCCACCCACTGGTAGTCACAGATCCCCATATACACTCTCTAACACCCTCACCCCAATCCCCCCACCCACTGGTAGTCACAGATCCCCATATACACTCTCTAACACCCTCACCCCAATCCTCCCACCCACTGGTAGTCACAGATCCCATATACACTCTCTAACACCCTCACCCCAATCCTCCCACCCACTGGTAGTCACAGATCCCATATACACTCTCCAACACCCTCACCCCAATCCTCCCACCCACTGGTAGTCACAGATCCCATATACACTCTCTAATACCCTCGCCCCAATCCCCCCTGCCCACTGGTATTCACAGATCCCCATATACACTCTCTAACACCCTCACCCCAATCCTCCCACCCACTGGTAGTCACAGATCCCCATATACACTCTCTAACACCCTCACCCCAATCCTCCCGCCCACTGGTAGTCACAGATCCCCATATACACTCTCTAACACCCTCGCCCCAATCCTCCCACCCACTGGTAGTCACAGATCCCCATATACACTCTCTAACACCCTCACCCCAATCCTCCCACCCACTGGTAGTCACAGATCCCCATATACACTCTCTAACACCCTCACCCCAATCCTCCCGCCCACTGGTAGTCACAGATCCCCATATACACTCTCTAACACCCTCGCCCCAATCCTCCCACCCACTGGTAGTCACAGATCCCCATATACACTCTCTAACACCCTCACCCCTATCCTCCCACCCACTGGTAGTCACAGATCCCCATATACACTCTCTAACACCCTCACCCCTATCCTCCCACCCACTGGTAGTCACAGATCCCCATATACACTCTCTAATACCCTCACCCCAATCCTCCCACCCACTGGTAGTCACAGATCCCCATATACACTCTCTAACACCCTCGCCCCAATCCTCCCACCCACTGGTAGTCACAGATCCCCAAATGCACTCTCGAACACCATCCCCCCACCCACTGGTAGTCACAGATCCCCATATACAGTCTCTACCACCCTCACCCCAATCCCCTCACCCACTGGTAGTCACAGATCCCCATATACACTCTCTAACACCCTAACCCCAATCCTCCCACCCACTGGTAGTCACAGATCCCCACATACACTCTCTAACACCCTCACCCCAATCCTCCCACCCACTGGTACTCACAGATCCCCATATGCACTCTCTAACACCCTCACCCCAATCCCCCCACCCACTGGTAGTCACAGATCCCCATATACACTCTCTAATACCCTCACCCCAATCCTCCCACCCACTGGTAGTCACAGATCCACATATACAATCTCTAACACTCTCACCCCAATCACCCTGCCCACTGGTAGTCAGAGATCCCCATATACACTCTCTAACACCCTCACCCCAATCCCCCCGCCCACTGGTAGTCACAGATCCCCATATACACTCTCTAATACCCTCACCCCAATCCTCCCCGCCCACTGGTAGTCACAGATCCCCATATACACTCTCTAACACCCTCACCCCAATCCCCCCACCCACTGGTAGTCACAGATCCCCATATACACTCTCTAATACCCTCACCCCAATCCTCCCCGCCCACTGGTAGTCACAGATCCCCATATACACTCTCTAACACTCTCACCCCAATCCCCCTGCCCACTGGTAGTCAGAGATCCCCATATACACTCTCTAACACCCTCACCCCAATCCCCCCACGCACTGGTAGTCACAGATCCCCATATACACTCTCTAATACCCTCACCCCAATCCTCCCCGCCCACTGGTAGTCACAGATCCCATATACACTCTCTAACACCCTCACCCCAATCCCCCCACGCACTGGTAGTCACAGATCCCCATATACACTCTCTAATACCCTCACCCCAATCCTCCCCGCCCACTGGTAGTCACAGATCCCCATATACACTCTCTAACACCCTCACCCCAATCCCCCCGCCCACTGGTAGTCACAGATCCCCATATACACTCTCTAATACCCTCACCCCAATCCTCCCGCCCACTGGTAATCACAGATCCCCAAATGCACTCTCTAACACCATCCTCCTGCCCACTGGTAGTCACAGATCCCCATATACACTCTCTAACACCCTTACCCCAACCCCCCCGCCCACTGGTAGTCACAGATCCACATATACAGTCTCTAATACCCTCACCCCAATCCCCCCGCCCACTGGTAGTCACAGATCCCCATATACACTCTCTAATACCCTCGCCCCAATCCCCCCTGCCCACTGGTAGTCACAGATCCCAATATACACTCTCTAATACCCTCACCCCAATCCTCCCACCCACTGGTAGTCACAGATTCACTTATACACTCACTAATACCCTCACCCCAATCCCCCTGCCCACTGGTAGTCACAGATCCCCATATACACTCTCTAATACCCTCACCCCAATCCTCCCACCCACTGCTAGTCACAGATCCCCATATACACTCTCTAATACCCTCGCCCCAATCCCCCCGCCCACTGGTAGTCACAGATCCCCATATACACTCTCTAATACCCTTGCTCCAATCCCCCGCCCACTGGTAGTCACAGATCCCCATATACACTCTCTAATACCCTCGCCCCAATCCCCCCTGCCCACTGGTAGTCACAGATCCCAATATACACTCTCTAATACCCTCACCCCAATCCTCCCACCCACTGGTAGTCATAGATTCACATATACAATCACAAATAGCCTCACCCCAATCCCCCCGCCCACTGGTAGTCACAGATCCCCATATACACTCTCTAACACCCTCACCCCAATCCCCCCGCCCACTGGTAGTCACAGATCCTCATATACCCTCTCTAACACCCTCACCCCAATCCCCCCGCCCACTGGTAGTCACATATCCCCATATACACTCTCTAACACCCTCACCCCAATCCCCCCACTCACTGGTAGTCACAGATCCCCATATACACTCTCTAACACCCTCACCCCAATCCCCCCACCCACTGGTAGTCACAGATCCCCATATACACTCTCTAACACCCTCACCCCAATCCTCCCACCCACTGGTAGTCACAGATCCCCATATGCACTCTCTAACACCCTCACCCCAATCCCCCCACCCACTGGTAGTCACATATCCCCATATACACTCTCTAACACCCTCACCCCAATCCCCCCGCCCACTGGTAGTCACAGATCCTCATACACCCTCTCTAATACCCTCACCAAAATCCCCCCGCCCACTTGTAGTCACAGATCCCCATATACAGTCTCTAACACCCTCACCCCAATCCCCCCGCCCACTTGTAGTCACAGATCCCCATATACAGTCTCTAATACCCTCACACCAATCCTCCCGCCCACTGGTAGTCACAGATCCCCATATACAGTCTCTAATACCCTCACCCCAATCCCCCCGCCCACTGGTAGTCACAAATCCCCATATACACTCTCTAACACCCTCACCCCAATCCTCCCACCCACTGGTAGTCACAGATCCCCATATACACTCTCTAACACCCTCACCCCAATCCCCCCACCCACTGGTAGTCACAGATCCCCATATACACTCTCTAACACCCTCACCCCAATCCTCCCACCCACTGGTAGTCACAGATCCCATATACACTCTCTAACACCCTCACCCCAATCCTCCCACCCACTGGTAGTCACAGATCCCATATACACTCTCCAACACCCTCACCCCAATCCTCCCACCCACTGGTAGTCACAGATCCCATATACACTCTCTAATACCCTCGCCCCAATCCCCCCTGCCCACTGGTATTCACAGATCCCCATATACACTCTCTAACACCCTCACCCCAATCCTCCCACCCACTGGTAGTCACAGATCCCCATATACACTCTCTAACACCCTCACCCCAATCCTCCCGCCCACTGGTAGTCACAGATCCCCATATACACTCTCTAACACCCTCGCCCCAATCCTCCCACCCACTGGTAGTCACAGATCCCCATATACACTCTCTAACACCCTCACCCCAATCCTCCCACCCACTGGTAGTCACAGATCCCCATATACACTCTCTAACACCCTCACCCCAATCCTCCCGCCCACTGGTAGTCACAGATCCCCATATACACTCTCTAACACCCTCGCCCCAATCCTCCCACCCACTGGTAGTCACAGATCCCCATATACACTCTCTAACACCCTCACCCCTATCCTCCCACCCACTGGTAGTCACAGATCCCCATATACACTCTCTAACACCCTCACCCCTATCCTCCCACCCACTGGTAGTCACAGATCCCCATATACACTCTCTAATACCCTCACCCCAATCCTCCCACCCACTGGTAGTCACAGATCCCCATATACACTCTCTAACACCCTCGCCCCAATCCTCCCACCCACTGGTAGTCACAGATCCCCAAATGCACTCTCGAACACCATCCCCCCACCCACTGGTAGTCACAGATCCCCATATACAGTCTCTACCACCCTCACCCCAATCCCCTCACCCACTGGTAGTCACAGATCCCCATATACACTCTCTAACACCCTAACCCCAATCCTCCCACCCACTGGTAGTCACAGATCCCCACATACACTCTCTAACACCCTCACCCCAATCCTCCCACCCACTGGTACTCACAGATCCCCATATGCACTCTCTAACACCCTCACCCCAATCCCCCCACCCACTGGTAGTCACAGATCCCCATATACACTCTCTAATACCCTCACCCCAATCCTCCCACCCACTGGTAGTCACAGATCCACATATACAATCTCTAACACTCTCACCCCAATCACCCTGCCCACTGGTAGTCAGAGATCCCCATATACACTCTCTAACACCCTCACCCCAATCCCCCCGCCCACTGGTAGTCACAGATCCCCATATACACTCTCTAATACCCTCACCCCAATCCTCCCCGCCCACTGGTAGTCACAGATCCCCATATACACTCTCTAACACCCTCACCCCAATCCCCCCACCCACTGGTAGTCACAGATCCCCATATACACTCTCTAATACCCTCACCCCAATCCTCCCCGCCCACTGGTAGTCACAGATCCCCATATACACTCTCTAACACTCTCACCCCAATCCCCCTGCCCACTGGTAGTCAGAGATCCCCATATACACTCTCTAACACCCTCACCCCAATCCCCCCACGCACTGGTAGTCACAGATCCCCATATACACTCTCTAATACCCTCACCCCAATCCTCCCCGCCCACTGGTAGTCACAGATCCCATATACACTCTCTAACACCCTCACCCCAATCCCCCCACGCACTGGTAGTCACAGATCCCCATATACACTCTCTAATACCCTCACCCCAATCCTCCCCGCCCACTGGTAGTCACAGATCCCCATATACACTCTCTAACACCCTCACCCCAATCCCCCCGCCCACTGGTAGTCACAGATCCCCATATACACTCTCTAATACCCTCACCCCAATCCTCCCGCCCACTGGTAATCACAGATCCCCAAATGCACTCTCTAACACCATCCTCCTGCCCACTGGTAGTCACAGATCCCCATATACACTCTCTAACACCCTTACCCCAACCCCCCCGCCCACTGGTAGTCACAGATCCACATATACAGTCTCTAATACCCTCACCCCAATCCCCCCGCCCACTGGTAGTCACAGATCCCCATATACACTCTCTAATACCCTCGCCCCAATCCCCCCTGCCCACTGGTAGTCACAGATCCCAATATACACTCTCTAATACCCTCACCCCAATCCTCCCACCCACTGGTAGTCACAGATTCACTTATACACTCACTAATACCCTCACCCCAATCCCCCTGCCCACTGGTAGTCACAGATCCCCATATACACTCTCTAATACCCTCACCCCAATCCTCCCACCCACTGGTAGTCACAGATCCCCATATACACTCTCTAATACCCTCGCCCCAATCCCCCCGCCCACTGGTAGTCACAGATCCCCATATACACTCTCTAATACCCTTGCTCCAATCCCCCGCCCACTGGTAGTCACAGATCCCCATATACACTCTCTAATACCCTCGCCCCAATCCCCCCTGCCCACTGGTAGTCACAGATCCCAATATACACTCTCTAATACCCTCACCCCAATCCTCCCACCCACTGGTAGTCATAGATTCACATATACAATCACTAATAGCCTCACCCCAATCCCCCCGCCCACTGGTAGTCACAGATCCCCATATACACTCTCTAATACCCTCACCCCAATCCTCCCACCCACTGGTAGTCACAGATCCCCATATACACTCTCTAATACCCTCGCCCCAATCCCCCCACCCACTGGTAGTCACAGATCCCCATATACACTCTCTAATACCCTTGCCCCAATCCCCCGCCCACTGGTAGTCACAGATCCCCATATACACTCTCTAATACCCTCGCCCCAATCACCCCGCCCACTGGTAGTCACAGATCCCCATATGCACTCTCTAACACCCTCACCCCAATCCCCCCGCCCACTGGTAGTCACAGATCCCCATATACACTCTCTAATACCCTCGCCCCAATCCTCCCACCAACTGGTAGTCACAGATCCCATATACACTCTCTAACACCCTCACCCCAATCCCCCCGCCCACTGGTAGTCACAGATCCCCATATACACTCTCTAATACCCTCACCCCAATCCCCCCGCCCACTGGTAGTCACAGATTCCCATATACACTCTCTAATACCCTCACACCAATCCCCCCACCCACTGGTAGTCACAGATCCCCATATACACTCTCTAATACCCTCACCCCAATCCCCCCGCCCACTGGTAGTCACAGATCCCCATATACACTCTCTAATACCCTCACCCCAATCCCCCCACCCACTGGTAGTCACAGATCCCCATATACACTCTCTAACACCCTCTCCCCAATCCTCCCGCCCACTGGTAGTCACAGATCCCCATATACACTCTCTAACACCCTCACCCCAATCCCCCCGCCCACTGGTAGTCACAGATCCCCATATACACTCTCTAATACCCTCGCCCCAATCCTCCCACCCACTGGTAGTCACAGATCCCCATATACACTCTCTAACACCCTCATCCCAATCCTCCCGCCCACTGGTAGTCACAGATCCCCATATACACTCTCTAATACCCTCGCCCCAATCCTCCCACCCACTGGTAGTCACAGATCCCCATATACACTCTCTAACACCCTCACCCCAATCCTCCCACCCACTGGTAGTCACAGATCCCCATATACACTCTCTAACACCCTCACCCCAATCCTCCCACCCACTGGTCGTCACAGATCCCCATATACACTCTCTAATACCCTCACCCCAATCCCCCTGCCCACTGGTAGTCACAGATCCCCATATACAGTCTCTAACACCCTCACCCCAATCCTCCCCGCCCACTGGTAGTCACAGATCCCCATATACACTCTCTAACACCCTCACCCCAATCCTCCACGCCCACTGGTAGTCACAGATCCCCATATACACTCACTAACACCCTCACCCCAATCCTCCCCGCCCACTGGTAGTCACAGATCCCCATATACACTCTCTAACACCCTCATCCCAATCCCCCCGCCCACTGGTAGTCACAGATCCCCATATACACTCTCTAACACCCTCATCCCAATCCCCCCGCCCACTGGTAGTCACAGATCCCCATTTACACTCTCTAACACCCTTACCCCAATCCCCTGCCCAATGGTAGTCACATATCCCATATACACTCTCTAACACCCTCACCCCAATCCCCTGCCCAATGGTAGTCACAGATCCCCATATACACTCTCTAACACCGTCACCCCAATCCTCCCACCCACTGGTAGTCACAGATCCCCATATACACTCTCTAACACCCTCATCCCAATCCCCCCACCCACTGGTAGTCACAGATCCCCAAATGCACTCTCTAATACCCTCACCCCAATCCTCCCCGCCCACTGGTAATCACAGATTCCCATATACACTCTCTAACACCCTCATCCCAATCCCCCCACCCACTGGTAGTCACAGATCCCCAAATACACTCTCTAATACCCTCACCCCCAATCCTCCCCGCCCACTGGTAGTCACAGATCCCCATATACACTCTCTAATACCCTCACCCCAATCCTCCCACCCACTGGTAGTCACAGATCCCCATATACACTCACTAACACCCTCACCCCAATCCTTCCCACCCACTGGTAGTCACAGATCCCCATATACACTCTCTAACACCCTCATCCCAATCCCCCCGCCCACTGGTAGTCACAGATCCCCATATACACTCTCTAATACCCTCACCCCAATCCTCCCCGCCCACTGGTAGTCACAGATCCCCATATACACTCTCTAATACCCTCACCCCAATCCTCCCCGCCCACTGGTAGTCACAGATCCCCATATACAGTCTCTAACACCCTCACCCCAATCCTCCCCGCCCACTGGTAGTCACAGATCCCCATATACACTCTCTAACACCCTCACCCCAATCCTCCCACCCACTGCTAGTCACAGATCCCCATATACACTCTCTAACACCCTCACCCCAATCCCCCCACCCACTGGTAGTCACAGATCCCCATATACACTCTCTAATACCCTCACCCCAATCCTCCCCGCCCACTGGTAGTCACAGATCCCCAAATGCACTCTATAACACCCTCACCCCAATCCTCCCCGCCCACTGGTAGTCACAGATCCCCATATACACTCTATAACACCCTCACCCCTATCCCCTCACCCACTGGTATTCACAGATCCCCATATACACTCTCTAACACCCTCACCCCAATACCCCTGCTCCTCTTCTGTGCTTAGACCTTTAGCTTCTGTCATATTCTCTCTCATTCTAGATACATTTCTTTCCACTCTTCAGTTTTCTCTCTTGATTCTTCCCTACATGGCAATCACCGAGAATTATGAGCTCACCTATTCTGTCTCTCAATAAGTCATATCAAACTAAAGAAATCAGGCTTTTAGCTGCACGTGTATTTTTTCAGCACCAATCGTATGGACTGTTTTCTCCTTTCTCTTTCCAGCAGATCATAACATTCATGTAACATGCTCGTCATTTATATATCTCTATGTTCAACTTAGCTATATCGATCTTGTTAGATTAAGAGAGAATATGCAGATGTAATACTGTTAAACAATTGCAAGATTGTGTTTGTAATTGCCATGCTATGAAAAAACTTCAAGGGATAGTAATGTTTCACAAAAGAAGCAGCTGTAATTAATCTTCATAGTATTTGGGCCATGGAGAGTGTTATTTCAATACTATCAGAGTTGTAGTTCAAGAGTGATTGAATGATAAAGTATCCCCCTCCCTCCCCTTTTACTGATGTAACACTGCTCACCTCAGAGCAGCAAGACTGTCCGGATGGATCGCAGAGAGGAACAATCTTCATTGACCATAAGGAAAAACGTGTCAAGGGGGGCAGGGTTTTCCTTATGATCACAGTAAGAAGATTGTCCCTTGCTGCGATCTGTTTGGTCATGTGACCAGATTCCACATCTGAGGGGAGGCGGCTTACACTAGGTAAAAGGGGTGGGAGGGGGATACTTTATCATTCAATTACTCTTGAACTACAACTCTGACAGTATTGAAATAACACTCTCCATGGCCCAAATACTATGAAGATTAATTGGAGATGGTTTTATTGTGAAACCTTACTACTCCTTTAAAGAGATAGTAATGTTTCATTATAAAAGCAGCTCTAATTATTCATCATAGTATTTGCACTTTGGAGAGTGTTATTTCAGTTCTGTCAGAGTTGTAGTTTAGGAGTAATTCAATGACAAAGTATCCCCCTCCCTCCCCTTTTACTGATGTAACACTGTTCAGCCAGATCAGAAGGGAGATGCCCAGGTAGACTGCAGAGAGAGACAATCTTCACTTTAGAGAAGAGAAAAAGCTGAAAAGCTTGTCAAGGAGGGCAGGGCTTTCATTGTTCTCATAGGAAGAATATTGTCCCCTGCTGTTATCTGTCTGGTCTATGGACTGGATTCCACATCTGAGAAGAGATGGCTTACACTAGGTAAAAGGGGTGGGAGGGGAAACTTTGCTTGTGAATATCTCTTAAACCATAAAGGTTTGAGAGATAAGACTTATATCGTTCTTCATGATTTTGTAATGCCTACAATATAAAATAAATAGAATTGTGTAGTTCTGAGAAGTAACATAACTATTATTAATCTAGTCGCCACCTGCCTAATTATTGCTGGATGACTTTAACTATGGTGAAAGTTCCACTTTGAAGTAAAATTTTTTTCATCCTGTGTTAATTAATCCTTTGATTAATGCATTGCAATGGCACTCAAAGGGTTAAAGTTCAGGAGCAACACACATACACACACATGATGGCTGCGTGATTTCTAAGATCTAGTACAGGGGAAGGTGTTGTAGGACTACACTCCAGCTGCATCTGATGAGAGCTGTAGTTCAACAACTGAAGTGGAGACACCGATTGACTACAGTCTTTCTAAGGAAATTACTCAGTTGACCTCCCTTCCTTGCACACATGCGACAGCAGTGCTGGGCCTACAGATTGGTACATCGCACACTAACTAAACCTTAATGATGGAGACTATTTAGAATTTCATGTCTGCTCCAGTAGTATAACCTGGGTATTGTGGCAAATTATTTTTGTTTAGAAAGCTAAGTGAAGAAAACTAAATCAATTAAAACAATAGTAATATTTAAAAATATATATTGCATGGTTTAACCTGTTGAGTAACACATGAGCACTTCCACTGCTGAGAGAGGCTTTATTCAAAAGCTATTACAGTTAAAATTTGCATTCTTGGGTGCAGTACTTCCATGGACTGAAATGTTACAGTGGCACTGTTGTTACAGCATCCTATGGACAGCTCTGGTAGGTTGAAGATAAACTTCCATAGGATGCTGTATTGACAGCGCCACTGTTACATTTCAGGCCATAGAGGTGCTGCACCAAAGAAATGAAAGTTTGAGCTGTTATAACTTTGGAATAAAACATATCTCACGAGTGGGTATACTCTTCTTTTATTCAGCAGGATATCAACATTTGGAATCATTGTAGGGGACTCATTGCTAGAGAAAGACCTGGGTATCCTTGTCAATTACAAACTTGGAAACAGTGACCAGTGTCAAACAGCAGTAGCAAAGGCAAACAAAATCCTGTCTTGCATAAAAAGAAGTATCGAAGCAAGAGTGGATAACATCATTTTTCCATTATACAAATCATTGGTAAGACCTCACCTTGAGTATGCAGTGCAGTTTTGGGCACCGGTTCTGAAAAAGGATATACTAGAACTAGAGAGGGTACACCGAAGAGCAACAAAATTAATTAAGGGAATGGAGGACTTGACGTATGAGGAATGACTAGACAAACTTGGTTTATTTACTCTAGAGAAAAGATGATTAAGAGGAGACCTTATTACATTGTACAAATATATGAGAGGTCCATGCAAGGATCTCTGCGGTGAGCTATTTATTCCAAGGCCTGATCAGGTGACCAGGGGACACCCCTTGACATTGGAGGAAAGGAGGTTTAGATGACAGCAGAAGAAGGGTTTTTTTACAGTAAGGTCTGTTAAATTGTGGAATTCCTTGCCCAAGGAAGTGGTAATGGCAGATATAATGGATACATTTAAGAGAAGATTAAATACATTTCTTTCAAAAGGGAACATACAGAGTTATACTGTATATTAGTAGGCTGATCAGGAAGGTCTGATAAAAACTAACTTATTTGGTAGCAGAAAAGCTATAAAAGTCTCAGTCACTGGGATATGAGGCTAAGGTTTAACTTGATGTACTTTTGTCTTTATTCAACCAATGTTACTATGTAACATAGTAACATTGTTGATGAGGCTGAGAGAAGAGATGCGTCCATCAATACCAACCTGTGCCATCACCCATTTTGATCCAGAGGAAGCCAAAAATAAAAGCACTGAAACCATTTCCAATTACGCCCCATGTGGGTAAACCAATTCCTTCCTGACTCCAAATGACAGTCAGATAGTTTCCTGGATCAATACCCTATCTGATCTGAAGCCAGCTGTCATAATTCTCAATATTGTTCTGTGCTAGAAAGGTATCCATTACTTTTTGAAAGCAGTTACAGTATCTGCAAGCACAGCACCCCGATGCAAAGAATGCCATAACTTTACCTCCCTTACTGTAAAAAACCCTGCCTTTGTTTTAGTCGAACGTGCCTTTCCTCTAGTCTTAAAGCGGAACTATCATGTCAGTTGAAGTCACCTCCAATTCATTGTTAGTATACATGGAATAATGAAAGTATCAGCATCATTTTAAATCATACCTTCGTATCGGACCTACATGAATAGGAGAGTGCGGAAGAAGGATCTGTGTGCCTGCACTATCCTTCCCTGTCTGTCTTTACAAGGATTTGCCAATGGGGGAGTTGCACTGGAACAATGCGGTACAGTGCAGGGACGGATTAATCACTGGTGACTTCTATTGACATGATAGTTCCGCTTTAATGGATGACTTCTCGTTCTTAGCTCAGCTAAGTAAATAATTAACTGGAGAGTTATTTGTATTGACCTGGAATATATATGTAAATGGTAATCATTTCACTCCTTAGATGTCTTGTCTCTAATGTAAAGAAACCCAGATTATCTAGTCTCTTTTTTATGCTTTATAATACTTTTTCCAGTTCAATAATGTCTTTTTTTAAGAAATGATGCTCAAAACTGTACTCCATATTCTGGATGAGGCCTTAAAAAGGATTTATATAGATGCAGAATTATATTTGCATCCCATGCATCTACACCACTTTTTATGCAGGATAGTACCGTATTTGCATTTGCAGCAGCTGACTGACTGCACACTGTCCATCAGTTCTCCTAAATCTTTCTCTAATGAGGATTCCCCAAGTTGTTTCCCATTTAGTGTATATATATAGTGTGTTCGTTTCTACAGCCCAAATGCATAAACTTACATTTATCTACATTAAATGACATCTGCCACTTTTCTGCCCATTCACTTAGTTTATCTAAATCCTTCTGCAGAGAAAAAACACCCAGCTCTGTATGTATTTCCTCTGTATGTATTTGTCATCAGCAAATATTGAGATGCTACTTTCAATTCCCACTTCTAGATCATTAATAAACAAATTAAAAGCATTGGGTCCAGGACTGAATCCTGTGACACCCCACTTACAAATTAGACCAGTTTGAAAAGGTTCCATTTACAATAACTCTCTGCCATCTATCATTTAACCAGTTCTCAATCCATGTACAGATATCACCTCCCAAACCGAAGCCTTTTAATTCATGCAGTAACCTGATGTGAGGCACCTTAAAGTGGAAGTACCACCACACAACATCTTTAGCTTAATTAAGTCCCCATCTGGCGACTACCTGCTTAGTAGCGCTAGTGGCCAGAATTATTACCTTATTTAATAGATTTAAGCTTTCTTCCCAAGCTGATAGGCAGGATGGATCGCGGACATCTTGCCATAGTGATGTCCACACCTGCGCTGTCAGTCCCAGCCGGGTCTAGGAGGCGTTGCTAGGAGCCGTTCTGCTCCGGCTGGGACTGACAGAGCAGGCACATGGACGTCATTATGTGTCACCCATGGAAGAGAGGAGAAATCTATTAAATAAGGTAATTATTCTGGTGACTAGCGCTACTAAGCAGCTAGTCACCAGATGGGGACTTAGTGAAGCTAAAGATGTTGTGCGGTGGTAGTTCCGCTTTAATTAAAGCTTTTTCAAAATCCAAGAATACTACATCAACAGCAATTCCCTTGTCCAAATTACTACTTACCACTTAGTATTACCCTTTTATTATTCTGAGTACCACAGACACATATAATTGTCAGCGGAAAACCTGAGATATGTCCATTTGCATGTCATTTTGATTTTCTCTGTGCAGCTCTGTATACTGCATGGTCCTCCCTTGCTCTCTCCCTACCTTCAACTCGTGAACCAGAATTCGTCTTCCTCTGTCATTATCATTCAACCTCTGGAAACTGTTAAAGAGCTCATTACCTTCCTCTGGATCTCTAATCAATATCTACAGCTAACCATACTAAATGATAATGCAAAGGGTGTATACAACCACAAATTTCTCACCCTTTGCAATTCAAGCCAGTTCACCAAGGGTTTCTCTGCTTGTTTGTTTTTGTTTAAAGGGATAGTAATGTTTCATAATAAAAGCAACTCTAATTAATCATCATAGTATTTGGACTTTGGAGAGTGTTATTTCAATTCTGTCAGAGTTGTAGTTCAAGAGTAATTCAATGACAAAGTGTCCCCCTCCCGCCCCTTTTACTGATGTAACACTGCTCAGCCAGATCAGAAGGGAGATGCCCAGGTAGACTGCAGAGAGGGACAATCTTCAATCAAGATAAGGGAAAAACCTGAAAAACTTGTCACGGGGGGCAGGAATTTCATTGTTCTCATAGGAAGAAGATTGTCCCCTGCTGTTATCTGTCTGGTCTATGGACTGGATTCCACATCTGAGAAGAGATGGCTTACACTAGATAAAAGGGGCGGGAGGGGAAACTTTGCTTGTGAATATCTCTCAAACCATAAAGGTTTGAGAGATAAGACTTATAGCGTTCTTCATCTTTTTTTAATGTTTACAAAATAAAATAAAGATAAAACGAAGTATTTCTATCCCTTTTACAGATGAGTGAGCAATATCCTGAAAAATCTGTTTAGTCATTCCTTTAAAATTATTTAAATAATTAAATGTTGCCATTTTTAGAATCATGTTTATAAAATCCATGTTGACACATCTCACCAAAACATCACTTTTTATATCACTTATTGTGGCTTTTTTTTCCCATCCTATAAATGTTTTAAAACCATTTATCTGGATGTGGTACTTCAGATCCATGTAAACCTTTAAATAACTCCAGACAGATGCCATTTAGATCCGAACACATTTCCTCTAATCCTTTGATTCTCAGATCTTTCTTTCTTTGTTCATTGTCCATGCTTTCCATGTTTGTAGATAAATTCAGAATGGAAAAATAATTATTATTGTCTCTGATTTTCATTCATTCTTTCTTTTTGTGATTCCATATCCTTAGACAATTATTTTATATGTACAGCCAATTAATTACTTTCCATTTTAATACCATTGGTTATACGTGCCAATTCATTTTTCAAGGTTTACATGGTAAATATTAACATAGTAAATTAGGTTGAAAAAAAGACACAAGTCCATCAAATTGAACCTTTCCCTCTTAACACAGAGAACTGCAAATTATATACCTTTCGTACTGCCAAATAAATTGGTCTTTATCTGAACTTCCTGTTTTGCCTACTAATACACAGTATAACCTTGTATGTTCCCTCTTGAAAGTAATGTATCTAATCTTCTCTTAGATGTATCCATTGTATCTGCTATAAGCACATCCCTGGGCAAGGAATTCCACAATTTAACAGAACTTACTGTAAAAAACCCCTTCCTCTGCTGAAGTCTAAACCTCCTTTCATCTAATCTCAAGGGGTGTCCCCTGGTCATCTGATCAGACCTTGGAATAAATAGCTCACCGCAGAGATCCTTGTATTGACCTCTCATATACTTGTACAATGTGATAAGATCTCCTCTTAGTCGTCTTTTCTCTAAAGTAAATAAACCACGTTTGTCTAGTTTTCCTCGTATGTCAAGTCCTCCATTCCTTTAATTAACTTGTTGCACTTTGGTGTACCCTCTCCAGTTCTAGAACACCCTTTTTCAGAACTGGTGCCCAAAACTGCACTGCATATTCGAGGTGAACTCTTACCAACAATTTGTACAATGGCAAAATTATGTTATCCACTCTTGCTTCTATACCTCTTTTTATGCAAGACAGGACTTTGTTTGCTTTTGCTGCTGCTGTTTGACACTGGTCACTGTTTCCAAGTTTGTAGTTTACAAGGATACCCAGGTCTTTCTCTAGCAATGAGTCCCCTAAAATGATGCCATTAAGTTCACAAGTAGCACTGGGATTTTTTCTTCCCGAATGCGTAACTTTACACTTTCCCACATTAAACTTTATATTCCATTTGTTTGCCCAATGTGCCATTTTATGTAAATCCCTCTGTAGAGAACAAATATCCTGTTCTGGATTTATTACCCTGCATAATTTAGTGTCATCTGCAAACCAAAAACCCACCAAAACCAACCCCAAAACAACCCAAAACCCACTAAACCCAACCCAAAACCTCAAAACCAACAAAAAAAAACAACCCAAAACCGAACCAAAAATTCACCAAAACCAACCCAACCCAAAACCCACTAAACCCAACCCAAAACCAACTCACAACCAACAAAAACCAACCCAAAACCAAACTTGCAAACCAATCACAAACCAAGCACACTGCAAACCAAGCACACGTAGAAGACCGTTTCAGTGAAAGAATTATTTTTTATAAAGACGATCTCGGCTCTGCTGCAGAGCCGCCTGATGCACATAAGACTGTCGTATGACAGCTTCCCCTGCAGTCAGCGTTCAGCGTTCAGTCAGGGAAGGGGGAGGGAGGGGGAACTTTGAGCGTTATCATCTCTCAAACCATAAGAGTTTGAGAGATGACACTGGGGAAAATAAGTTTCTTTTTAACAAAGCTACAATATGGGGATTAGTAATTTGTAAGTATTACTATCCCTTTAACAGCCCATTTCAAGATGGAGATTCAGGCAAGGCAACAAATATTTAGCTGCAGCTAAGTCAGTAGAATTTTGTATCTTTGGGTCAATAGCGGTCTGAGCATGTGAAGCTAACAATTCTTACCAAAATGCAAGTTTATGTAGTACAGAGAGTTAGAAAGATATCAGACGTCTAAGATAGGTAGAAAAGATAGGGAGGGTCCAGGTCTTGACCACTTGCGTAACACGAAGGGGTAGAGAGAAGAGAAGGAGGGAAGAAAGAGAACAAAGACATGATAGAAAGAGGAGGAGAGAAGAGAGAGAGACAGAGAGAAATGAGAGGAGGGGAAGTCAAGGGGGGTGGAGGACAGGGAAGGAGCCGGCAGGCACTTTTAGGAGGAGCAGTCCCTCTTATGAAATCCAAATCCCTCTGTCCCTCTTTCCTACCCTGATGTCCCTCGTTTTATGAGATCAGAATGTACAGTGTGTATATATTGTACTGTCCCACAACACTAAAACTTAAATGAATATTTGTTTACACTTCAGTGTGTGTGCTTATACCCTAATATGTGTAAATTCAATGTGGTCTTATATTAAATAATTCATTCAGTTACATAAAGAGCTATCAGTTGGTCATGAAGTAATCTAAATATTCCTCGGAAATGACCTGCCCACCAGTCACACCATCAGCAACTGAAACAAAAGTATCCTTCTTTGGCCATTTGAAATATTGGGGGGTAATGGGGAGAGCAGTGTGGAATGTTGGTATCTGGCTGGCAGGGAGCAGCAGGAGGGAGGGAGAGCAGTGTGGAATATTGGTATCTGACTGGCAGGGAGTAGCAGGAGGGAGAGAGAGCTATGTGGAATGTTGGTTTCTGGCTGGCAGAGTAGCAGGAGGTAGGAAAAGCAGTGTGGAATGTTGGTTTCTGGCTGCAGGGAGTAGCAGGAGGGAGAGCAGTGTGGAATGTTGGTATCTGGCTGGCAGGGAGTAGCAGGAGGGAGGGAGAGCAGTGTGGAATGCTGGTATCTGGCAGGTACTGACTAATTTGCACAGGCGGTTAAATAACTAAAGCAAATATCTAAAAAACTATTTTCTTAAATAAAAATGTCCAACATAAATATAGCTGATTTTGAAAGTTATTT
Organism: Rhinophrynus dorsalis; assembly: GCA_037306005.1. Lineage (NCBI taxonomy): Eukaryota > Metazoa > Chordata > Amphibia > Anura > Rhinophrynidae > Rhinophrynus > Rhinophrynus dorsalis. The sequence continues at coordinate 473,987,774 of CM074723.1, read as the reverse complement.
TTATTACATCAGCGAAACTGAATTCTGGCACAAACATAGAGGACAAATAAAAAAATTACTGAATCACCATTGATTTACCCTTGAATTCCGAAGAGACCTTTCTAGCATTTCAAGAAGAACTAACACCTCCAATTAATAACCACCCACTTACATTACTATGGCCATAAACTCCTAATGGCTCCTAAGAATTTTGCCCTTGCCTCAATACAACAATAGTTCTGGCCACACTCAATTAAGCAATAGTCATTTAATGTTACATTAGCTCAATGGGAATGCCCTCTACCCACCTGCTTTCAAGGTGAATCATACATATGCATGAAATGAACAAGAGTCACTCTCCCGATGACTAGTAATCACACACTGTATTTACTGTGAAAGCATCAATCCACAGAGTATACACAAAAGGCAGAAGTTTCAGGTCACTGGGCATTTTGGGGAACTCACACCATCCCCTTCCTCAGCACAGCCTGCTACACACAGTTTGTCCACTTCCTGGATACCTGTAACAAAGATTACTCCCCACCAGTGGTGTAACAATAGGGGTCAAAACTGGGTAGAAACTGCAACCAGGCCCGTCACTCCAGGGGCCCAGCTGCCCCCTTCGACCCCACTGCCCGGCACCTGCAACAAGCTGAAGTCTGTGCCTTCTTTGGCACAGACCTCTATTAGCAGCTGAGCTCCCTCCGGCGCTCTAGTAATGCACAGAGCGCTGGGAGATTACATCATCTCCCAGCGATCTGCATTACTAGAGAGAGGACCATGCGGGAGCTCCAAGTTGCTAATAGAGGTCTGTGCAGAAGGAGGCACAGACCTCTCCTGCTATGCCGCTGGGCCACCAGGGTGGTAGGAGATGGACACTGTAGGTCATTGGGGCAATGTGGAGGTGGAGAAAGGACATTGGGGACAATGTGGAGGTGGTGAAAGGACATTGGGGGGGCAATGTGGAGAAAGGACATTGAGGGCAATGTGGAAAAAGGACATTGGGGGGGGGGCTCCATGGCAATTTTTGAACCAGGGCCCGGTGGCTTCTAGTTACACATCTGCTCCTCTCCCACTTCCACCAGCCCATACGGAACATCACTTCTGCTACATCACCTCATGTGACACAGTCAGCATAAGCAGGCCAATCTTTGGCTATTCCTTTCACATGTGTCACCTACACTGCCGAGGCCACCAAGTATAATCATCAGCATTCTTTTTTATGATAGAGTGGAGGCATAAAACGTTATAAAAAAAGTTTCAACAATACTCTCTGTTTAATGTTCACAGTCACTTGCTGTTTTCATATTTGATTTAAGCCTCCACACCATAATACAAAGATTTGCAAGCAAAAATAAAGATAAAATATAATCAATACTTTAAGCTATATATTGAAAAGTAAATAAAAACAACAGCCATTACATTTTCTTTCCATAAATAATGTACAAACCCTTATATTTTTATATGCTTCACAGAAATATCAATAATATGTCGTGGGACTTGAGAAGAAAAATCTGGAACCTGATGAGAATTCAAATGCATTAGCCAAATTGGGTCTTATTCTGGAAAAACATAAAATAAAATTGGAGCTGTGGTCAGGGCTTACAGCTGAGTTAAGTGCTGAGATGTATGTAGTAGGGGGTTGCCATCCCTGGGTCTATCGAAGCCCCAGGGTCGAGACGATGTGGTTAGCCTGTAAGAGGGCCAACCTAACCATAACCCCTGAAGGAAGGGGGGGTATATGGGGGGGGCTCAACATGAATTGAGCTCCAGTGGGAAGGGCTGCTGCCCGTATTTAAGGGCTTGCGGCCCCTCCCACAAATACAGGTGTAACACCTTAAACTTGTTCAAGTGAAAGAAATCTAAAGTGACATTAATGTCTGCTGAAAATTAGTTGTCCGAGTCTTCTGTATATTAAAATGAACGGATTGCACTATGTCTAAGCGCTTAATTCTTTGTAGTTCAAAAGTCATGAAGCACTGAAGATCCACCACCCACCCCACTCCCCATGTCACTCTGAAGCTTCCGCCCGGTGAGGACGGCTGCAGTGTGGGACAAACCTCAGTAAGCAAAGGCAAATTCTGCCCTCCTTCATCAAGGGGGGGCAGGATTTCCCTTATACTTACTAAAACGTGTCCCTCGCTGCAGCTTTCGAGTCTCATGACCCAATCTCAGATTCCTTGGGACACACTGAACTATAAAAATGGTCATGTACGCTCCAGGACCAAACAGACAGAATCTATATCTTCCACATGTATCCGGAACGGAGGCACATTCAACCTCCTCCTCTGATTCTAAGACCAAACAACGAGTGATTACTCCTTTTTTAGGCAGAATCAAGGCACCAGCTATAGGAAACCAAGGCGTAACCAAAGATACAAAGGATCCAAATGGAACAGCTTCAAGAAGGGACACAATCAAAAGAAGGACTAGCTCAGTTGGGTAAGGCACCAGATATAGAATCTGTTCAAGACCTCAGGATCACAGGTTATAGTCCTGGCAAGGTCAGCTTAGCATTTCTTCCTTCTGATGTAGATAACATGAGTTCAGGACATACTTGAAAACAAGAGACACTTTTAAAAAGAACATTTTTAGTTAGTTACTCTTCGGTATATGTGTTTGTAAATGAATCTGTGTATATTAAATAGTTTGGTCTTGTTCTAAATCCTTTATTCAGTTACACATAGAGGCATCAATAGATCACAAAGTAACCTAAACATTCTCAGTAACACCCTGCCCACCACGCCCCCATAAACACCACCTAAAACACAAGTGTCCCTCTTTGGCCATTTGAAATGTTGGGAGGTATGCGATAGTAAAACAAGAAAAGAAGCACACGCACTCTAAACATTGGAGTACCAAATATGATATAATTGCATCACCTTCACCACGCACCCTTTGGGTGGGTACTCATTTCCTAGGAAGCCTATTACGGCCTCCCGTTTTAAGAGCAGTCCTGGTACAGACCCCAGTATGGTCAGTAAACGATGGCCCCAGTGGCGTAACAATAGGGGGTGCAGGGGTTGCACCTGAGACCGGGTCCGTCAATCCAGGGGCCCAGCCTCTCCCTGTGACCCACTCGCCCTGCGCCCGCAGCAACTCTGTGTTCCAGCTGATCTCCCACTCTGGAGCTTCAGCTCTGTGCCAAAGGAGGCACAGATCTCTCATGACACACCGCTAGGCCACCAGGGACTCGAGTTAGGAGATGGACACAGGGGGATCAGTAGGGGCATTGTGGAGATGAAGGGGGCATTGTGGCGATGAAGGGGCATTGTGGAGATTGAAGGGCAATGTGGGGATTGAAGGGCAATGTGGGGATTGAGAGGAAATGTGGAGATTGAGGGGCAATGTGGAGATGGGGACAATGTGGAAAGAATACGTCAATGGAGGGAATGCCTTGGCCAGTATTTTTTGGAAGAAAAAGTGGCAACCCTACCTGTCCAGTATGTTCCAGAGGTCACTCATATCTGTATATTATAAAGCGCTAGCCTGCGAAGCTTCCTGTGTGCGTAACAGCACATGCGCAGTAAAGACTGCCTGAACGATGCAGTCATGCGCAGTAAAGACTGTCGGAACGATGCAGTCATGCTCAGAAGAGACTGGCCGAACACACTGTTCCGGAGCAGGGTGCTCTGAACAGTTCACCACCGATCTCTGCTCCCGGATCCAGGGCAGCAGCCAGGGCTGCTGGGTGGCACTTTAGCCCGTGTACATGAGCTTTCATACTAGTGAGGAAATAAAGCACATACACAAAGTACCTCTAAGTGCAGTCATATCTAAAATCAATAGAACACCACCACGAGACACCCTAATATTAATGGGGAACTCACATTGCTAAGAGACAAACACTGCCTCTGGTGGTTGAGCGCATATCCTGGCAATCAAACTCCAGGTAGGCTAAACGCTTTGATAAATTATATATCCTCTCCTGATTAAATACGATTGAACCTGATTAATATCCACCTGTCCTATATTCCAATGTCAGTTTGGTTGCCAGGATAATTGATCAACCACCAGAGGCAATGTTTGCAGGGGAGGGCGGCAACTGCCCCCTGGGCTGGTCATATGTCTGGGCTGGTAGCAGGCACGTGCACACTTAGACACCAAGGGGGGCATGAGCACCTGCCCTTTTTGTCCAAAGTGCCCTTGTGCCCTTTTAACAAAAAAAAAAAAAGTTGCCTCGCTGCCCGCACCAACCCCCACCACCGCCCAGTCAGGTCTGTGCCTCCTTCAGGACAGACCTGTAGATGCTGCACTCCCTCGATGGCTCTTTAGTATTACAGAGCGCTGGGAGATGACATCATCTCCCAGCGCTCTGCATGAAGAGAAGACCACGCGGGAGCTCCAACAGCTACAGGTCTGTGCCTAAGGAGGCACATACAGACCTCTCCTGCCGCTGGACCACTAAGGAAGAGGTAGGAAACGGACACGGGGGGCAATGTGGAAATAATGGGGCAATATGGATCTGATGGGGGGCAAGATGGAGATGATGGCAATGTAGAGATTATGGGGCAATGTATGTGAGGGTAAGTTGGAGCTGATGGAAATATGGAGCTGATGGGGGGCGATATGGAGCTGAAGGGGTCAATGTGAGGGTAAGTTGGAGCTGATGGGGCAATATAGAGCTGATGGGGGCAATATGGAGATGATGGGGGCAATGTGAGGGTAAGTTGGAGCTGATGGGGGCAATATGGAGATGATGGGGGCAATGTGGAGCTGATGGGGGCAATATGGAGCTGACAGGGGACAATGTAAGGGCAATATGGAGATGATGAGGGGCAATGTGGAAATTAGGAGCATTGTGGAGGTGTCCAGTGGAGGTGGCCAATGGGGGGGGCTTCAGATTTCTGTGCCTACAGGCTCCTGAGATGTAAATTCTTTTCTTTTTTTTTAATATATATTTTGAATAAATAATTATGAGAACTGCTCTTTTTTTTCATTTGAGCCCCTGCCCCCCAAAATGTCTGTGCACGTCCCTGGCTGGTAGGTCACTGCACCTCACTAAATCTGCAGGTTTCTAATGGAGCTACACTAGTGGCATAACAGAGCTTACAATTGAAATGGAGCTACACTAGTGATACCACAGAGCTTACAATTGAAATGGAGCTACACAAATCACACCACAGATGTACAATCCAAATGGAGCTATACTAGTAGCATAAACCATTTCCCTTCTAAGCTCTATAGTATCACTAGGTAAGCTTTACTTAAATTGTAAGCTTTGTAGTAGCTCACTAGTGTATCACCATTTCAACTATAAGCTCTGTGGTATCACTTGACTTAAGTCACAACATTAATGCTAATTTTAAAATTAACAAAAGTGGGTGGGCTGGAACAGCAGGATCAAAAGATAATAGTTATATTACTCTGAAACATTAAGATAACAGCAAGAGTAGAGAAATGTTTCAGAAGTTGGAAGCTATTATAAACAGGGACATATAGGGTTAACTATTGGATCTGAGGTTCAACTAGAAAAATATGTTGGTATCAAACCTAGATTCCGATTTGGGAGTATATTAGCTTTCTTTTGATACATGTGATTTGTTACTGGGAGCATTCATTGTCTCAGTTTCTGGCTTGGGTGATGTGTAGGTCCGAGATTGCAAATTGATAACTTAAATTATATTAATTATGTGAATACTCAATCTTGAATACAAACATATTTTTGTGCTTTAGATAGGATTGAGCCTTCTGTCTTCAGAGCCATATTTTATACAGTGATAATTTATTATGATTAAGGATTACGTTTAATTTTAACAATAAATGTTAAGTTTTAGGTTTCCCTTTCACTGTGGTTATATCTTATGAACTGATGTTTTGAAAATTAGATAGAGTGCTTAGTAATGCAGGGTTCTTTTTTTCTATAATTATTTGGGTATTAGAAGCTACAGAGGGGGCTAATTTTTCTCTGTGTTGTAATACACTTAGAGCTCCGGTGTATCCAGTGTGTACTGTGTTTACTCTCTAAGATCCACAGAGATCATCAGAGACAAGGGAAAGAAGCGATACGATCATTCTGAAGAATCCCCGTATCGTTTCTCACCAGGTAATGCTATCCGTACAGCCATACATCTATTGGGTCCACTATTTTTATTTGTGTTGCACCAGCACATTAGATAGGATTTTGCACAATAGCACAGCTCACAGTCATGACTGAAGACACTGGGATCATGCTTACAACAGAGGAAGAGTGCTGCCAATCATCCTCAACGTCATTAAGAAGGCAACGTTCTCCTTCTGGCTACCAAAGAGGTAAGTTAGCTTTTTTATTGTAATGGGACAAATTATTTGATTTTCATGGAGCTTTCTGAGCTTGTTGGGGGGTACAAATCAAGCTGGAAGGAGAAGTTGGAACATGACAATTCCACTTTAAATATTATTTGCATACCTCACAACATTTCGAATGGCCAAAGAAGAGACACTTGTGTTTTAGGTGGTGTTTCTGGGAGCGTGGCTGGTGGACAGTGCATTACTGAGAATTTTTAGGTTACTCTGTGACCTTTTGACACCACTTTGTGTAACTGAATAAAGGATTTAGAGCGAGGCCAAAGTTTTTTATTTACACAGATTAATTTACATACTCAAATACTGAAGATTAACTAAACATTTATGTGAGTTTCATTGCTGTGGAACAATGTAATACAATTATATACACACCACACAGTCTAATCTCCTAAAAACAGGGACACCAGGGTGATACACTTATATATACACCACACAGTCTGATCTCCTAAACACAGGGACACCAGGGTGGTACACTTATATACACACCACACAGTCTGATCTCCTAAACACAGGGACACGAGGGTGATATACTTATACACACACCACACAGCCTGATCTCCTAAACACAGGGACACCAGGGTGATATACTTATACACACACCACACAGCCTGATCTCCTAAACACAGGGACACCATAGTGATACACTTATATACACACCACACAGTCTGATCTCCTAAATACAGGAACACCAGGGTGATATACTTATATATACACCACAGTCTGATCTCCTAAACACAGGGACACCAGGTTGATACACTTATATAAACATCACACAGTCTGATCTCTTAAACACAGAGACACCAGTGTGATACACTTATATACACACCACACAGTCTGATCTCCTAAACACAGGGACACCAGGTTGATACACTTATATAAACATCACACAGTCTGATCTCTTAAACACAGAGACACCAGTGTGATACACGTATATACACACCACACAGTCTGATCTCCTAAACACAGAGACACCAGTGTGATACACTTATATACACACCACACAGTCTGATCTCCTAAACACAAGGACACCAGGGTGATACACTTCTATACACACCACACAGTCTGATCTCCTAAACACAGGGACATCAGGGTGATACCCTTATATACACACCACACAGTCCGATCTCCTAAACACAGGGACACCAGGGTGATACACTTCTATACACACCACACAGTCTGATCTCCTAAACACAGGGACACCAGGGTGATACACTTCTATACACACCACACAGTCTGATCTCCTAAAAACAGGGACACTAGGGTAGAAAAGAGGAACATGGGAATTTGGGTCTCAAACAGTGACACTTCTGAGGTATGTATTTGGTTCTCTGTTTACATTGGGTGCTTCTCTCTTTGTAAACCAGATGTGATTTTTTTCTAAATTACCAGTCAATATAAATTGTTAGTTCCACTGTAAGTAGAAAATGTCCAATTTAAATCACGTTTTTACATTTATAGTCTACTATTTCCCCAGAACCGCTCCAGTTTCTATCAGTACATGGATAGCTAACACTTTACTCTCCAGCTGTCTAGAACTAAAGCCCCATAATCTCCTACACTCATTCAGACCGTTGCCAGTCCCTGCCTCAGTACCAGCGAGTGGTCCCACCCCTCCAGCCGCCATGTTAGTGACGCACGGACGTGACGCATCGCGCTCTCTCTGTCAGTGACGTGGCTGCCGGGGTCCGCCATCTTGTGCCGTACAAACCAACGCCTCAGAGAGCCGGAGGAAGGACTGGAGAGATCGGGGCACGGAGCGGATACAGAGCGGCTCTAGGACAGGACTCGTTTGTGTGAGAGGTGAGGGAGCGAGTCCGTACCGAGCGATGTATAGAGACACAGCAGTACGGCCAAGGCTGACACGGGGCCCGATCGGCTACATTGTGAGGGTGCTCTGGGGCCCGGCAGGTTACATTTTAAGATTGCAGAGGTGCCCGGCAAGTAACATTATGAGGATGCAGCGGGGCACAGCAAGTTACGTTGTGAGGGTGAAGTTTCCATTGCGAGGGTGACGTGGGGCCCGGCAAGTTACATTGTGTGGGTGAACTGGGGCCCGGCAGGCTACATTGCGTGGGTGAATTGGTGCCCGGCAGGCTACATTGCGAGGGTGACGTGCGGCCCGGCAGGTTACATTGCGTGGGTGAACTGGGGCCCGGCAGGCTACATTGCGAGGGTGACGTGGGACCCGGCAGGTTACATTGTGAGGGTGACGTGGGGCCCGGCAGGTTACATTGTGAGGGTGACGTGGGGCCCGGCAGGTTACATTGTGAGGGTGACGTGGGGCCCGGCAGGTTACATTGTGAGGGTGACGTGGGGCCCGGCAGGCTATATTGTGAGGGTGACGTGGGGCCAGGCAGGTTACATTGTGAAGGTGACGTGAAGCCCGTCCGGTGAAACTAAGTAGATTCACAGGGAACCATCCGGGTAGACTGGAAAGACGGATGCACGGGGATAGCCGGTTACACTGGGAAGAGAGATGCAAAGCACAGGGGCCTCATCCGGTAAGAGATGGGCTCATCCGGGTTGGACTGGTAAGAAAGATGCGCAGGGGGCTCATCCGGTGAGCTTGGAAAGATGGATGCACAGGGAGCTGGCCTGTTACACTAGAAAGAGAGATGGGTTCATCTGGTTAAATTGGTAAGAGAGATGGGTTCATCTGGCTAGATTGGTAAGAGAGAGGCTTTCATCTGGCTAGATTGGTAAGAGAGAGGCTTTCATCTGGTTAGACTGGTAAGAGAGAGGCTTTCATCTGGTTAGACTGGTAAGAGAGGCTTTCATCTGGTTAGACTGGTAAGAGAGGCTTTCATCTGGTTAGACTGGTAAGAGAGAGGGGTTCATCTGGTTAGACTGGTAAGAGAGATGGGTTCATCCTGTTGGACTGGAAGGAGAGATGCACAGGGGGCTCATCCGGTTGGACTGGTAGGAGAGATGCACAGGGGGCTCATCCGGTTGGACTGGTAGGAGAGATGCACAGGGGGCTCATCTGGTAAGATGCAATTTTGCACTTAATTTCCAACGATTCCCAAATGCATGAGAAAAGGATGGTAGCAGCTTGCAAGTATGTGCTCTAAACTCTTAAATATACGTCAAACATACATAGATATTAGTTTCTGAATCATACATTATCCTTGTATATTGAGCTGTCAAATTATTTTTTACAGATATACACATTAGAAGTTAGCACAGTACTTGTAAAAAGAATCTCATGTCCTTAACATGACTACATCTGAAGTGTAGTGACATTTTAAGTGATGTTCTGTAGCTAGCAGACTCTAGTCAGAGCCGCTTTCCAGTAGATCAGATTGTACACCGCTGAATTTCTGGTGACTTGTTGAATTATTTCTCTACTTTTTCCAAATAAGGTTATTCTTCTGTATCCCTCTACAGGGAATTCCTGCCTCCTTTATGAAGTTGTTTGGGATTGATTCCTAATCCCAATTTGCTTTCACAGAATCTGAGTACATGCCTTGGTCATCCATCACACAAGCATTTAAGGACCAGATGGTTGCCCAACCCGTTACAAAGAAATGACTAGGATTAAATATATTCACACACAGTATGATTATATATGCAGTTTACATTTTTTCTTATGCTAACCACCTAAATATCCTCCTCAACTTCTTAATGACACAATATGCCGAGACCTCCTACCCCCGGGTGGTCGTTAAGGGTTTAAATACCAAAGTGTTTGATTATAGATGGTGTCCTAGATGGTTACCTACAAGTAGCTCCCCATGGTACTAAGGTGTTTGCAACAGAAAAAAACCCATGTAACCTTACAATGATTTAAGTCTGGTAAAAGTCCTGAATAGTCCTTATTATTTTGAGGTATCTTTGCAACTAGTTGCAATTGGCATGGGCTTCTAATAACACAAACTAAAACGGATAAAAACAAAATAGCGCAAAATATTCCTAACTGTAGTATATTCACTGAGGGCAAGCCTTCACCCTGTGTTCTTTAAGAAATATACCCGCATGGCATAGATGCTCACAATACCACCTATAGGTATATAAAGCTCTCCTGGTATTAACCCCAGGCTGGTTTCTTCCTCTACATCTCTGCTTATCCTCCAACTAGGATTCCGGATACACCAAATATTGTAGTCACCTGAGCTCATAGATGGTACAACAAACCCCCTGTGTAAGTTCTAGAATACACACACTGGTAGATAATTATTTTGTAGTAGAGGAGTATACAGTTATGATTTAATAGTCTCAAATAAAATTGAGCAATACAGGGGTCTATAGAATATACAAAATGTATTGTATACAAAAAATAGTAATTACTGTACTACATATATAAAATACATTGGTTAAAATAACACTTGAGCAAGTTAAGTAAAAATCACTATACAATCCTACCTCCAATACATACAATGTGAACTCTGTTAATTATAATAATGTAAATGCCAGTCTCATTGAGTATGTGAAGTCTGCTTTATTCATACCATGTTGGAGGTGGTGAGAGTCCATGGAGCCATATTTAAATAATGTGGGTGTAGGGAGTTTCAAGTTGAGCTAATAGAATTTAGTTTGCCTGATCCAATATTGACATCGGTGCTTTGCGTTCAATGTGTGAAATGCTATAAAACATTTTAAAAGTGTCCTTCCTATAAGGTTGTGTACCACAATTAATGTGGAAGTGTGGGAAGTTGGGAGTTGACATCGTGAGGGTTGGAGTAAGTTTGGCACATACCCTCATAGCGGGCATGTTAGGATGTGCTTCATAATAGAGATGTGGCTTTGTGTGACACTCATGCTGGTAGTACTCATGCGTTCCATAGGTGGAATGCAAAACAAGTATGGCTGTTGGCTTCCTGTTCTCTTGCAGTCCAACACGAGATGGAGGTCTGGAAATAATTTATTTGGGGACAAAATGGCACATGCCGTTTGGAAGAACAATGGGACTCACATTCTTTGTATATATCAGAAGTATGACTTTGTAGCAAGATTTGCTATGTTGCACTTGAGAAAGTAACATACTTTATGAAACGTGTTAATAGTTATTTTAGCTAATACTTTAGTTTATGTAGCTCAGTAATTTTTTTTTATATATATATAATACTAGCAATGTGGGACGGCGTTGCCCGTCATGTTATGACCGTTGGGCGCACGTGTGTGAAATGCAGACACACTGATAAACACAGACATATACAACACACAGGCAGACACATACCATACATCCCAAGTGTCCCTCTTTGAGGGCCAAATCCCTCTGTCCCTCTTTCCCACCCTGTTGTCCCTCTTTTTAGGAGGTCAGACTGTGTGCAGGGCAGCTCCACCTATAGGCGACGTAGGCGCCGGCCTAGGGCGCACACGTACTGGGGGCGCGGGCATGCAGCGGAGAAGAGCTGCACACACGCCGGGAACCACAACACAGTCAGGTCTGTGTCGCTACAGCGCTCCCTCATCTGGTCGGATCTTTAGTAATGCATAGCGCGTTGGGAGTCATGATCTCCCGCCGCGCTCTGCATTACTGAAGAGAAGACTGCGCGGGAGCTACAGGTATGTGATGGGGGGCAAGTTGGAGCTGAGGGGGCATAGTGGAGCTGAGGGGGCAAGTTGAAGCGGATGTGGGGCAAAGTGGAGATGATGGGGGCAAGTTGGAGCTGTTAGGGGAAAGCTGGAGCTGAGGGGGCATAGTGGAGCTGGTGGGGGCAAACTGGAGCTGATGGGGGCAAACTGGAGCGGATGAGGGTCAAAGTGGAGCTGAGGGGGGGCAAGTTGGAGCTGAGGGGGGGCAAAGTGGAGCAGATGGGGGGCAAGTTGGAGCGGATGGGGGCATAGTGGAGCTGGTGGGGGCAAGTTGGAGCGGATGGGGGCAAGTTGGAGCGGATGGGGGGCAAAGTGGAGCTGATGGGGGTAAGTTGGAGAGGATGGGGGGCAAAGTGGAGCTGATGGGGGCAAAGTGGAGCTGAGGGGCCAAAGTGGAGCTGGTGGGGGCACGTTAGAGCAGATGGGGGGCAAAGTGGAGCTGGTGGGGGCACGTTGGAGCGGATGGGGGGCAAAGTGGAGCTGATGGGGGCAAGTTGGAGTGGATGGGGGGCAAAGTGGAGCTGATGGTGGCAAGTTGGAGCTGATGGTGGCAAGTTGGAGCTGATGGTGGCAAAGTGGAGCTGGTGGGCCAAAGTGAAGCTGATAAGGGGCAAGTTGGAGCTGGTAGGGGGCATCTCTTACAGGCATCTCCAGACCAGGGGCAGACTGGCCCAGGGGGCAGAGAGAGGACAATCATGAAAAGAGGTGGGGTATAAGTAGGCAGGGTATAAAGGGGTGGGACACAAGGGGCGGAGCGAAATGGGCGGCAAAATTAGGTTTTGCCTAGGGTGGCAAAAATCCTTGCACCAGCCCTGACTGTGTGGTGTGTTTTACTTTGCTCTCCAGCAATAAAGCAATAAACTTCAGTATATGTGTTTATACATTAGTCTGTGCAAATAAAATACTTTGGTCTTGCACTAAATCATTTATTCAGTTACATAAATAGCCAGTAATAGGTCATGAAATAACCTAAAAATTCTTACTAATGCCCTGCCCACCAGCCACACCCCAACAATATCACCTAAAACTACAGTGTCCCTCTTTGGCCATGTGAAATGTTGGGAGGTATGCACATACACACAGTGAGCGGCAGAAACATGCAAAAGACACGCACACACACAGACTCACTGGAGATGCACACATATGTAACAGATGTACACACACAGACACACTGGAGATGCACACATGGACACATATATGTAACAGAGATGGACACAAACACACATGCAACATATATGAGCAGAAACACATGCACTCATGAGTTGTGCACCCCTCTGGCAGTCAAAGGGTTAAGATATACAGAGGCAAGTCAGAGTTAAATAGCAGTGGGAAGTGTGTTCATACCTGGGAACTTTGACTTGTGGAGTCCCTATAGGGGACTGATGTGGTGCTGATGTGGAGAGACAAATGGGGTAATCTGGGTTAAAAGTGGGCGGGGCTTAATCGCGAGTGGGGGCGGGGCTTAACATAAATGTGGAAAAGTGCTAGTAATAGGCTGTGGAAGGAGGAGATGTGGGAGGGAAATGCAAGTATACAATGTGAGGGGTTTGAACACACTCCCCGAGGGCTAAAACTTGATACACAACCCTGTGGCAGTCAGTGAGTTAAGTGTGAATGTGATGGCTGTCTGTCCTGTGTCTTGCATGCCAAATGATGACAGTGAAGAAATAATTGAGCAATGAGGGCCTACCTTAAACCTTTGAGTGCCATTTTGTTCTTCTGGTGCTGCACTACAGGTCCTGCTGAGGCCACTGGGAGTCAGGGTGAGTGAGTGTGTGTGTGTGTGTCAGCCATATTTATTTCTGGCTTTGTGTGTGTATGTGGTGCTGTGTGTGTGAGTGGGGGCATGTGTGTTTGGTGCTGTGTGAGTGGGGCATTGTGTGTGGTGGTCTGTGTGTGTGAGTGGGGCATGTGTGTGTGTTTGTGTGGTGCTGTGTGAGTGGGGCATGTGTGTGAGTTTGGTGCTGTATGAGTGAGGCATGTGTGTTTGTCTGTGGTGTAGGAGCAAGTGGAGGCCATATTGTTTTTTTCTGACTTTGATAGTGGTGGGCGGGCTGCATAGTGGGGGAGGGCCAACTCCCTGCATGATTGAATCACCCAATAGGAATAGTAACTCCTGCTTTATGCCTCCCCTGGGTGTGTTTTGGCAGGCACAAAGTCTTCTTTTATATATATATAGATATACAATAACCTTTTCATATATTCTATAGACCCTCTATACTGCTTTCTTCTGTATTTGAGAGCATTAGGTCATAAATGTATGCACCTCTAATACAAAATAATTATCTACCAAGTTGGGCTTTCTAGAGCTTACACAGGGGGCTTCTGTGAGCTCAGGTGACCCTACAATATTTGGTTTATCTGGAATCCTGTTTGGATGATAGACGTAGAGGAGGAAATCATCCTGTGGATTCTATCAGGAATGCTTTATATACCTAGTTGCGGTATTGTGAGCCACCTAATATTGTTGTCCACCCATGGTTAGAGAAGGTTCATAACTGTAGATCCATTCTTCACATGGACTACTTGCTCATTACAAACCCAGAAGAATGGCTGACTTGTGTGCATCTGTCAGTCATGTATAGCTGATGCTGACATGAGCCAGGCACCTGACTCCTTCCTATAACTGCATTGCTAGTAGAAGGCAGGGTCAGCAACCATAATGTTACTCCATTTAAGCCCCTTGTATTTTTTCTTGAACACTGGCTTAGGTGGAGCTACATCACAGCTGTATTCAAGTCACTCCTGTGAGCATAGTCTTAAAGGAATAGTAATGCCTTAAAATAATATCAAGTAGTATTGTAGCTAAGGAAAAAAACACCATATGTGCAAGTCCTATCTCTTAAACCTTTATGGTTTAAGAGAGAGAGTTTTAAAGTTCCCCTCTCCCTGCTGTCAGCTGCCTCGAGGCGACCAACTCGACTTCATTGGAACGGTATACAAAGTGTGCATAGTTTGCAAGCACACTTTGTAGACCTTTCCAGTGAAGTAGTTTTTAGATTTTGATATATCTGCTCTGCTGAAGAGCTGTCTGATGGTCCCCAGACCAGGATCTCCTGTTGTCAGCTAGACGCTGACGGGAGGGAGTGGAGAGCTTTAAAACGTTTAATCTCCCAAACCATAATGGTTTGAGAGATAGGACTTGCACCGATTTTTTTTTCCTTATCTACAATACTACTTGTTATTATTTTAAGCTATTACTGACCTTTTAATGAAATTGTAATGGATATCTTTATGTACTGTTAAGTGTGGCAGATGGCCGTTACCTGTGTACTTGTTTTAAGTTTTTCTTGTTTTTGTTTTGTTTTTATTTTTTTTTTTTTAAATACACCTCACACCACCACTCCTTTCCCAGAAGTCGTCCTGTCTTCTCAAGGAGCAGTTGAACCACACAATGCAGAAGTGCCTATGGCAGCCTGCCCATCATTTTAGTCACTCGGACTTCTGTGTGTATGGTTTTAATGCATCACATGCGCTAAATGAGCTTTAATCAGTGCACAGGGCACATCAAAACTGCCCATACAGAGTTGGAAGTCTGAGAGTGAATGGATTTAAAGGGATAGTAATGTTTCGGATTACACATAGCTCAGAACGTCACACGTGTAATAGTAGCTCTCCCAATGTTCCTATGCTGCAAAACTTGCTAGTTACTGTGTAATATAATGTTTAAGATCCCTCCCGTCCCTTTCCCTGAAGTGAAGCAGTCTCCCCTCAGGTCTGAAGTCCAGTCACTTGACCGGATAGATCACACAGGGGGACAATCTTCCTTCTTTCAGTTAAAGGAAAAACTCCTAATACTGAGTGAAGATTGTCCATTGTGATCCATTGTTGGATCTGGGACAAAAATCATTACGTCAGGGAAAGGGATCATCTTTAAAGTGATAGTAATGTTTCAAAATAAAAGCGGCTCCAATTAATCTTCATAGTATTTGGGCCATGGAGAGTGTTATTTCAATACTGTCAGAGTTGTAGTTCAAGAGTAATTTAAATTATAAAGTATCCCCCTCCCGCCCCTTTTACCTAGTGTAACCACCTCCTCTCAGATGTGGAATCTGGTCACTTGACCAGACAGATAACAGCAGGGGACAATCTTCTTACTGTGATCATAAGGAAAACCCTGCCCCCCTTTAAAGGTTTTTCCCTTATGCTAATTGAAGATTGTCCCTCTCTGTGATCCATCTTGACACCACATTGTTGCTCTGAGGTGAGCAGTGTTACATAAAGTATCCCCCTTCCGCCCCTTTTACTTAATCATTGAATTACTCTTGAATTACAACTCTGACAGAATGGAAATAACACTCTCCATGACCCAAATACTATGATGATTAATTGGAGCTGCTTTTATTTTGAAACATTACTATCCCTTTAACATTATTTTACACCGTAACTATCAAGTTTTGCGGCATATGAACACCATGGAGCACAACTGTTAGACATGCTCAGCTTTCTGAGCTATGTGTTATCTGAAACATTACTATCCCTTTAATGACAATTGCTTGACTGACCATTCTGATTCTCTAGGGAACTGAGCTATGGTGGGAAGTGTGCGGGAGTGTGTGTGTATTAAAAGCTAAAACTTAAACTAGTGAATATTAAAGTGTGTGGTTGTCAGTCATATTCTTTAAAGCGGAACTTTCACCTAATCCATTTATTATACCGATTGTAACACTGCTGGGTTTTGCTTTTTTTTTTTTACACGATAGAAATTAAGTTTGAGAGTTTACCTTTTCCCTCTTGATGTCTCCTCAATCTGATCAGCACAATTTGTGCTGATGACAATACAGGGCAGATCCTCCTCCCTGCTGGTCTGTCAGTAAGCTGGAGAACTGTCATTGGTAGAGATCAATATCTAGCCAATGAAAGTGCTCCAGCTTACTGACAGACCAGCGGGGAGGAGGATCTCCTGTATTCTCATGGCAAGATGGTGCCGATCAGATTGAGGAGAAAAGGGAAAAAGTTAACCCTCAAACTTCATTTCTATCGCATTTTTTTTTTTTTTAAACAAAACCCAGCACAGTTAGAATTGGTATAATAAGTGGATTAAAGGGTTAGTAAACCCCCCAAAAAAACTGTTCACGAATTGATAGGACTAATAATAATAATAAAAAAAAAAAAAAAATGTAATGCCCTTATTCCAATCTCTCAAACAGTTATGGTTTGAGAGATGTAAGAAAATAAAGACCTCCGCTCCCTCCCCTTTCTGCCTGACGAGCTGTAAAACTGTCAGAGGCAGAATCCGGTTGCCCGACTGGAGGTGGCTCTTCAGGAGTGTTGACATCTAGATATGTCTGCATAATTACTTCATCGGTATGGTCGACAACAGGTCTGGCTTGCAAACACACGTTGTAGACCATTCCGATGAAGTAAGCATAGTTCGGTATCTTGATGACAGCACTCCTGAAGAGCCGCCGTCTGGTCCCGGAAGCAGGATTTCATGAAGTCTGCTATACAGCGGATGCATGAGAAGGGGGAGGGAGCGGAGGTCTTTATTTTATTACATCTCTCAAACCATAACCGTTTGAGAGATGGGAATAAGGGCGTTACATTTTTTTTTTAATTATTCCTATCAATTTGCGAACAGTTTTTGGGGGGTTTACTATCCCTTTAAAGCAAATTTGTGCTTAGATGAAAGTTCCACTTTAATACTTTAAAAATCCATTTCAATCTCTGTAAAGTGAATTTTGTAGGGTAATGGCTTTTTCTGTTTTCACATTTGTCTAATTGCCCTTATTCATTAACCCCACAAGGACCAGTGGTCCTGGGATGCTTCCGTCCCATAAGGACCGATTTGATCCTTGCCGACGCGCCGGCACGTGACCTGTTGCGTGTATCAGCATGCCGCTTTAGGGCCTGAAAGAGCTCACTCCAGTCTTGGAACGGTCAATTTTAGGCCCCGTTTTTACTTACATCGCTCCCGGTGGAGCTCTGTAAGTATTAAGTATGTGACGTGCTATGACCGTCATTGGTCCTTAAGTATTTAAGGTCCATGTGTGCTGTTACACAGTTAATATTCTCATTATTGTAGATGGGAATTACATAGTTTATTCTTTGATCCATTTACTATGGATTTCTCTATGGTTAGTGATTTCTCTATGGTTAGTGATTTCTCTATGGTTAGTTATTTGCTGCCATCTTGTGGCCTTTTTGTTGGTAATGCACTTATGACACATTTACTTTGTTTGTAAACCACACCCCTGCTCTCTAGTGAGGCACTTCCTGTATCATGGTTGCCTGCCACATGTAACAGGGACACATGTATTCTGCATACAAAGCTAGGAAAGCATCATCTTTTGACCGCATAATACTGAAATCCATTCATTCTGCTGTATTCCATTGTTTGTTGTACAGAATAAACCAGCTTGTGGATGAAAACCGGTATTGGTGAGTTCAGCTATCTGATAAGGATTGTCCGCAGTGGGTATATCTGCTTATTCAGACCAGGCATAGAGGTCTTACAAGGGATAGATCGCTATCACAACAATCTGAGTCAGAATACCATGACTGTCTAATACGTCATGTAGTCCTTAAGGGGTTAAGCAGTACTTCCACTGCTGAAAAGCTATTTTCTTTGAAAGATATTAGAGGTCAAACTTTTGTTTTAGGTGCAGTATTTCAATAGCCTGAAATGTTACAGTGGCACTGTTGCTACACCATCCTATGGAGATTTATGGTCAACTGACTAGAGCTGTCCAAAGGATGGTGTAGCAACAGCGCCACTGTATTTCAGGCCACTGATATATAGCACATAACAAATCAAGTTTGAACTGCAATAACTTTTGAAGTACCTTGTTTTTTTTCCAGGGTTCTCCTGAGTAAAAATGTGTAGTAAAAAAAAAAAAAATGAGAATATATATATATATATATATATATATATATATATCTATCTATCTATCTCTATATATATATATATATATATATATATATATATATATATATATATATATATATATATATATATATATATATATATATATATATATATATATATATATATAAATAAAGACTTTGTGCCTGCCAAAACACACCCAGGGGAGGCATAAAGCAGGAGTTACTACTCCTATTGGGTGATTCAGTCATGCAGGGAGTTGGCCCGCCCACCACTATCAAATTCAGAAAAAAAGAAAATGGCCGCCACTTGCTCCTACACCACAGACAAACACACATGTCCCACTCACACAGCACCAAACACACACACACACACATGTCCCACTCACACAGCACCAAACACACACACACACACACATGTCCCACTCACACAGCACCAAACACACACACACACACACATGTCCCACTCACACAGCACCAAACACACACACACACATGTCCCACTCACACACACACACACACACACACATATGTCCCACTCACACACACACACATATGTCCCACTCACACACACACACATATGTCCCACTCACACACACACACATATGTCCCACTCACACACACACACATATGTCCCACTCACACACACACATGTCCCACTCACACACACACATGTCCCACTCACACACACACATGTCCCACTCACACACACACATGTCCCACTCACACACACACACACATGTCCCACTCACACACACACACATGTCCCACTCACACACACACACATGTCCCACTCACACACACACACACATGTCCCACTCACACACACACACATGTCCCACACACACATGTCCCACTCACACACACACACACACATGTCCCACTCACACACACACACACACATGTCCCACTCACACACACACACACACACATGCCCCCACTCACACACACACACACACACATGCCCCCACTCACACACACACACATGCCCCCACTCACACACACACACATGCCCCCACTCACACACACACACATGCCCCCACTCACACACACACACACACACACATGCCCCCACTCACACACACACACATGCCCCCACTCACACACACACACATGCCCCCACTCACACACACACACACACACATGCCCCCACTCACACACACATGCCCCCCACTCACACACACATGCCCCCACTCACACACACATGCCCCCACTCACACACACATGCCCCCACTCACACACACATGCCCCCACTCACACACACATGCCCCCACTCACACACACATGCCCCCACTCACACACACATGCCCCCACTCACACACACATGCCCCCACTCACACACACATGCCCCCACTCACACACACATGCCCCCACTCACACACACATGCCCCCACTCACACACACATGCCCCCACTCACACACACATGCCCCCACTCACACACACACACACACATGCCCCCACTCACACACACATGCCCCCACTCACACACACATGCCCCCACTCACACACACATGCCCCCACTCACACACACATGCCCCCACTCACACACACATGCCCCCACTCACACACACACACACACATGCCCCCCACTCACACACACACACACACACACGCCCCCACTCACACACACACACACACATGCCCCCACTCACACACACACACACACATGCCCCACTCACACACACACACACACATGCCCCCACTCACACACACACACACACATGCCCCCACTCACACACACACACACACATGCCCCCACTCACACACACACACACACACATGCCCCCACTCACACACACACACACATGCCCCCACTCACACACACACACACATGCCCCCACACACACACACACATGCCCCCACTCACACACACACACACACACACATGCCCCCACTCACACACACACACACACACACATGCCCCCACTCACACACACACACACACACACACATGCCCCCACTCACACACACACACACACACACACACATGCCCCCACTCACACACACACACACATGCCCCCACTCACACACACACACATGCCCCCACTCACACACACACACATGCCCACACTCACACACACATGCCCCCACTCACACTCACACACACATGCCCCCACTCACACTCACACACACATGCCCCCACTCACACACACACATGCCCCCACTCACACACACACACACACACATGCCCCCACTCACACACACACACACACACACACATGCCCCCACTCACACACACACATGCCCCCACTCACACACACACACATGCCCCCACTCACACACACACACATGCCCCCACTCACACACACACACATGCCCCCACTCACACACACACACATGCCCCCACTCACACACACACACATGCCCCCACTCACACACACACACATGCCCCCACTCACACACACACACATGCCCCCACTCACACACACACACATGCCCCCACTCACACACACATGCCCCCACTCACACACACACACACACACATGCCCCCACTCACACACACACACACACACATGCCCCCACTCACACACACACACACACATACACCACATACACACACAAAGCCAGAAATAAATATGGCTGACACACAGTCACTCACTCTGACTCCCAGTGGCCTCAGCAGGACCTGTAGTGCAGCACCAGGGGAACAAAA
Source organism: Rhinophrynus dorsalis (assembly GCA_037306005.1). Classification (NCBI taxonomy): domain Eukaryota; kingdom Metazoa; phylum Chordata; class Amphibia; order Anura; family Rhinophrynidae; genus Rhinophrynus; species Rhinophrynus dorsalis. The sequence goes on along the minus strand of CM074723.1, from coordinate 473,966,496 downwards.
TGGCACTCAAAGGGTTAAGGTAGGCCCTCTGCTGAATTATTTCTTCACTGTCACCATTTGCCATGCAAGACACAGGACAGACAACCATCAGGTACACACTTAACCCACTGACTGCCACAGGGTTGGGTATCAAGTTTAACCCCTCAGGGAGTGTGTTCAAACCCCTCACACTGTAAACTTGCATTCCCCTCCCACTTCTCCTCCTTCCCCAGCCTATTACTAACACTTTTCCACATGTATGTTAAGCCCCGCCCCCACTCGCGATTAAGCCCCGCCCACTTTTAACCCAGATTGCCCCATTTGTCTCTCCACATCAGCACCACATCAGTCCCCTCTAGGGACTCCACAAATCAATGTTCCCGGGTATGAATACACTTCCCACTGCTATTTAACTCTCACATGCCTCTCTATACCTTAACCATTTGAGTGCCAGAGGGGTACACAACTCATGCACGCATGTGTTTCTGCTCATATATGTTGTGTGTGTGTGTGTATATCTGTTACATATGTGTGTCCATCTCCAGTGTGTCTGAGTGTGTGTGCGTGTCTTTTGCATGTTTCTGCCGCTCACTGTGTGTATGTGCATACCTCCCAACATTTCACATGGCCAAAGAGGGACACTGTAGTTTTAGGTGATATTGTTGGGGTCGTGGCTGGTGGGCAGGGCATTAGTAAGAATTTTTAGGTTATTTCATGACCTATTACTGGCTATTTATGTAACTTAATAAATGATTTAGTGCAACACCAAATTATTTTATTTGCACAGACTAATGTATAAACACATATACTGAAGTTTATTGCTTTATTGCTGTAGAGCAAAGTAATACACACCACACAATCAGGGCTGGTGCAAGGATTTTTGCCACCCTAGGCAAAACCTAATTTTGCCGCCCATTTCTCTCCGCCCCTTGTGTTCCACCCCTTTATACCCCGCCTACTTATACCCCACCTCTTTTCATGATTGTCCTCTCTCTGCCCCCTGGGCCAGTCTGCCCCTGGTCTGGAGATGCCCCCCACCAGCTCCAACTTGCCCCTTATCAGATCCACTTTGGCCCTATCAGCTGCACTTTGCCCCCCTATCAGCTGCACTTTGCCCCCCCATCAACTCCAACTTGCCCCCATCAGCTCCACTTTGCCCCCATCAGCTCCAACTTGCCCCCATCAGCTCCAACTTGCCCCCATCAGCTCCAACTTGCCCCCATCAGCTCCACTTTGCCCCCCATCCGCTCCAACTTGCCCCCACCGGCTCCACTTTGCCCCCCCATCAGCTCCACTATGCCCCCAGCAGCTCCAACTTGCCCCCAGCAGCTCCACTTTGCCCACCATCCGCTCCAACTTGCCCCCATCAGCTCCACTTTGCTCCCCATCCACTCTAACTTGCCCCCTTCAGCTCCACTTTTGCCCCCCCCTTCAGCTCCACTTTTGCCCCCCCCTTCAGCTCCACTTTTGCCCCCCCCTTCAGCTCCACTTTTGCCCCCCCTTCAGCTCCACTTTTGCCCCCCCCCTTCAGCTCCACTATGCCCCCTCAGCTCCAACTTGCCCCTATCAGCTCCAACTTACCCCCATCGGCTCCACTTTGCCCCCATCGGCTCCACTTTGCCCCCCATCGGCTCCACTTTGCCCCCAGCAGCTACACTATGCCCCCAGCAGCTACACTATGCCCCCAGCAGCTACACTATGCCCCCAGCAGCTACACTATGCCCCCAGCAGCTACACTATGCCCCCAGCAGCTACACTATGCCCCCAGCAGCTACACTATGCCCCCAGCAGCTACACTATGCCCCCAGCAGCTACACTATGCCCCCAGCAGCTACACTATGCCCCCAGCAGCTACACTATGCCCCCAGCAGCTACACTATGCCCCCAGCAGCTACACTATGCCCCCAGCAGCTACACTATGCCCCCAGCAGCTACACTATGCCCCCAGCAGCTACACTATGCCCCCAGCAGCTACACTATGCCCCCAGCAGCTACACTATGCCCCCAGCAGCTACACTATGCCCCCAGCAGCTACACTATGCCCCCAGCAGCTACACTATGCCCCCAGCAGCTACACTATGCCCCCAGCAGCTACACTATGCCCCCAGCAGCTACACTATGCCCCCAGCAGCTACACTATGCCCCCAGCAGCTACACTATGCCCCCAGCAGCTACACTATGCCCCCAGCAGCTACACTATGCCCCCAGCAGCTACACTATGCCCCCAGCAGCTACACTATGCCCCCAGCAGCTACACTATGCCCCCAGCAGCTACACTATGCCCCCAGCAGCTACACTATGCCCCCAGCAGCTACACTATGCCCCCAGCAGCTACACTATGCCCCCAGCAGCTACACTATGCCCCCAGCAGCTACACTTCTCCAACTTGCCCCTATCAGCTCCAACTTGGCCCCTATCAGCTCCAACTTGGCCCCTATCAGCTCCAACTTGGCCCCTATCAGCTCCAACTTGGCCCCTATCAGCTCCAACTTGGCCCCTTCAGCTCCAACTTGGCCCCTTCAGCTCCAACTTGGCCCCTTCAGCTCCACTTTGCCCCCCCTTCAGCTCCACTTTGACCCCCTCCACTTTGACCCCCATCCGCTCCAACTTGCCCGCATCAGCTCCCCTTTGACCCCTATCCGCTCCAACTTACCCCTATCAGCTCCAACTTGCCCCCAGCAGCTCCACTATGCCCCCTCAGCTCCAACTTGCCCCTATCATCTCCACTTTGCCCCCCATCCTCTCCAACTTGCCCCCAGCAGCTCCACTATGCCCCTTCAGTTCCAACTTGCCCCCTATCACATACCTGTAGCTCCTGCGCAGTCTTCTCTTCAGGAATGCAGAGCGAGGCGGGAGATCATGACTCCCAGCGCGCTCTGCATTACTAAAGATCCGACCCAATGAGGGAGCGCAGTAACGACACAGACCTGACTGTGTTGTGGTTCCCGGCGTGGTGTGTGCGGGCGCAGCTCTTCTCCGCTGCATGCCCGTGCCCCCAGTACGTGTGCGCCCTAGGCCGGCGCCTACCTCGCCTATCGGTGGAGCCGGCCCTGCACGCAGTCTGACCTCCTAAAAAGAGGGACAGAGGGATCCGGCCCTCAAAGAGGGACACTTGGGATGTATGGTATATATCTGCCTGTATGTTGCATATATGTGTGTTTTTCCAGTGTGTCTGCATTTCACACACATGCGCCCAATGGTCATAACATGACGGGCAACGCCGTCCCACATTGCTAGTATATATATATATATATATATATATATATATATATATATATATATATATATATATATATATATATATATATAATATTAGTATAAAAATACTTATGTATGCCTGCTAATGTCAAGTATCAGCATCATGTGCCCATTGACAAATTCCAGTGTGTCTATTCCACTGCAGCACTGCTGGCACAACAGGAAGCAACTTGCTGCTTTGTGTAAATCTGTGTGTAGAATTTGCAAGCAGAACAATGTTGGACAGTGCAGTAGCATCAAAACTCCATTACCCTCTACCCCACAGTCAGAGGTGGTCTTGGACAATTTGGCACAATCTGTAACCTGATTCTTGGCTTTCCTTCAGTTATCTGATGCACACTAACGTCTGATATTGCAGACTCCTCTATAACTCCTTGAGTACAGTACACCCATTTGTATATCAGAATCACTCCTGTGTTCAGATGGCATCTTGTGGACTGACCCCTTCACACACTGTTGTCTTGCCTGTACTTCAAATCATCCAATGTGCATTCAGCCTTTCTTAAATGCAACTAGACCATTGGCAGCCTACAGGCAGCTCTTTGTCTATTCTATATTACAATGGGAGGAGTGGATATATTTTTTCATCCCAAAAAGCAGCATGTCCTTTTGCCTCTGTGCATAACCGTATCATGGGTGGGAAAATCAATGGAGTGCAGACTCCTAAAGTCTTAATTCCTAACTACTACATCTTTTGTTTATATACATCTTTGTACATACTAACCTTCACTGCTTCCAAATGTTTAATTGGTTTCTGAAATTTTTTCTCACTTCTGTGTTTTTAAAATTTTGCCTACTCTGGTTATAAGGATGTAATGAGGCAGGACTGATGGCAGGCTAGTCTTGTTATCAGGTGGCCTCTGTGTGCATTTTCCTCATCTGGTAACCTTCTTTGCTAAATTAGTGAGAGCCATAGTCCGCAGGTGCAGAATACAGGCCGTGCAGAGTGATGTGGGCTGTGTAGCTAGCTTAGTTGGGACATTTATTGTTCCTGGACTGTTACTTTAAATATCCCCTTTATCTGTGTCACTGTATTCTAAATAAAGATCTCAAATTCTCAAAGGAAAGATGTTTTAGTCCACTGGTAAGGTGTGGTTTTTATTTTTCTCAAATATTTCTATACCTTTTTTGCTTAATGCTTCATTTAATCAGGAAAAAAATGAACTTACAATATTATTTTAACGTACATAGTTACTCTTGGTGTACTGCATTAGAGCAATGTTAATTTTGACAGCGCTACCAAATCCAACATGCTATCTTTCGGTTAGGCAGCCCCCAGTGCTTTAGGTTTGCGGCACTACGTTTCATTATTCACAGCCGATTTCACAGTGCTCAGTCCCAAATGGTGCCGCTGCGTTGGCGTGCAGGTATCTGCTTCATTTAGCTGGTGCTGCTGTTTCAAGTCCAGTAGTGAAAGGAAATTCAGTCACATAGGATAAAGGTGCTGTATTAAATGTATAGTAATGTTACATAATAAAATCGGCTCTAATTAATCATCATAGTATTTGGACCATGGGGAGTGTTATTTCAATTCTGTCAGAGTTGTAGTTCAGGAGTAATTGAATGATAAAGTATCCCCCTACCGCCCCTTCTACTGATGTAATACTGCTCAGCTCAGAGCAGCAGGGTGGTGCCCAGGTAGATTGCAGAGAAGGACAATCTTCAATTAAGATAAGGGAAAAAGATGAAAAACTTGTCAAGGGGGGCAGGGATTTCATTGTTCTCACAGTAGGAAGATTGTCCCCTGCTGTTATCTGTCTGGTCTGTGGACCAGATTCCACATCTGAGAAGAGATGGCTTACACTAGGTAAAAGGGGCAGGAGGGGAAACTTTATCCATCAGTTACTCTTGTACTACAACTCTGATAGTACTGAAATAACACTCTCCATGGTCCAAATACTATGAAGATTAATTGGAGCTGCTGTTTTTGTGAATCATTACTATCCCTTTATTGCTCAGGTTATTTGTATTTGGACAAATAGTAAGTTGGTTCACTGGCTAAAAAGGAAAACCTATGGACAGTTCTAACCAGCATCTCTAGCATAGAGCAGTAGTTTAGTGAGATAAGGTGGCCAGACTGTCTTATATACCAATTCTCCCTTGCCATCAGGTCTGTCGCATACAGCACTATTGCTGAACCAGAAGTGAGGCCAATTTTCTTTAGGCCTCAGATCTGTCTGGCAGTGCTACTAGACAGAAAAATACTACTGCTGGATTTCTCTTCATAGAAGACATACATTTGATCACTAAGCACTACACTGATATGTTTTTTTTTCTTATAATTTAAGACTTTTCCAAGTGCTCACATCAAAGGTAGCTTCCATCTTGAAAGGATGTGAATGGTAACTCATTCTTAAAGGGATAGTAATGTCTGATTTGTACAAACTTTAATACTGTAAATATAAAAATAAATGAACTGATGCAAGTCCCGTCTCTCAAACATTTATAGTTTGAGAGAGATATGATGATAAAGTTCCCCTTCACAGACATCAGCTCTCTAGCTGACAGGAGATTCTGGTCCCGGGACCAGTACTTCATTGGGACGGTCTACAAAGTGTGCTTGCAAACCAGGCACATTTTGTAGACCATTCCAATTAAGTATTTCTTTTTAGATAGTGCTGAGATTAGATTCCCCAGTTACTAAGTCAAAAATCTCTAAAACTAGTAACCGGTTTGGAAAATAAAAAGCACACTGTATAGGCAGTTATACATTCAAGACTGGAAGCTGTGTAGGTAACAGGTCTGTTTTAATGATGTCATTTGGCCCGGACTAATTGTCCACACTTGTAAGCGAGGCAGAAAAATCACTTCTGGATTTCTCTGCACAAGTAGTGTTTTATTGTTAAGCACAGCCCAGATGCAGTGTGTCACTATTCCAGAGCAGAGACCCAGAATTGATACTTTTCACCAATCAGAGGTGAACGTTTTGATTTCAGTCTGTAACCAGATGGCCAGACCAACTGTCATTTTCGAGTTAAGCGTTCATCTGTCCTGCTTTCCTTTACCAATGTTGTAAATGTAATCTTTTGGTTTTAATGTTAGTAAGAAATGTGAAGTAATTTTTTGGACAAACCAAGTTCACCACAGGGAACAAATTACAAAATCACAACATCCTTTTTGAGTTAAATTGTCCTTAAACCCCTTGAATGCAATTAGTCTCCTAAAGGAATAGTAATGTATCAAATTACAGCTCTGAATCTTGTTTATGCTTTTTATAACACGTACAGCTATGTTTAGTGGCTTACAGTTCTGTAGTTCAAAAGCTATTCAAGCTGACAGGATCCCTTTCCTGCCTCTTTCCCTGTGTCACGCTGTCTTTAAAGGAGCATAAACTTTTATTTATGAAAACACACATTTTATAGATCTTTTCCTGCTGAATAAAACAAGGGCACCCCCCACTAATGTCAGGTGTTTTATTGAAAATTTGTATCAGTTCAAATAATCAGGAAGTGAATTTACTGTGTGTTTACTTCCTGATAGTTCTAACTGACAGGAAGTGACTCAGCAGTTTCTATCACATTCTATGGAGAACTGTATATCTCTGACTTTCCTCTCCATTAGAATCTAACAGGAAAACTAATTAGAATTTGAACATTAGAGGGCACTGCTAATGTAAAAAAAAATGGGTTTAAACATGGTTTAAACTGTAATAAATCTGTCAGCAATGGGAGTACCCTTATCTTAATCAACAGGAAATGCCCTGCAATATATGTTTTTTCATTAAAAAAAAGCGTGTTCCAGATTGAGAACGGCGAGGGACAACCTTCAGTAAGAAGGAAAATCCTGTCCTACTTCATCGGGGGGGGGGGGGGGGGGTAGGGTTTCCTTATACTTTGCAAAGATTGTCCCTCGCTGCATCCGTCCGATACCACAACCAGATTGTAGCTCTAAGGGGAGGTGGGCGGGAGGGGGATCCTTTCATCTTGAATAGCTTTTGAATTACAGAACTGTAAGTAATTAAAATCATTGTAATACTTAAATTTAACCAATTTTAATATTGTAGAGATTAAAAATAGGAATACAGTGAGGTATGGCCCATCTCTCAAACTTGTATAGTTTGAGAGATTGAACCATTTAAAGTTCCCTTTTCAGAGAAGTCGGCTCTCTAGCTGACAGCAGAAGATTCCGGTCATTTGACAGGCTGGCGGCTCTCCAGCAGAGCCGAAATAGTGCAATCTATAAAGAAATACTTTGTTGGAACGGTCTACAAAGTACGCTTGCAAACCAGACACATTCTGTAGACCGTTCCAATGAAGTACTTATTTCTAGATTGCGCTATTTGGGCTCTTCTGGAAAGCCGCAGGACGGTCCCGGGACCTGAATCTGCTCCTCTCAGCTAGAGGGAAGACTTCTGTAAAGCGGGATCTTTAGATGGTTCCATCTCTCAAACTATCCAAGCTTGAGAGTTGGGACAAAGCTCATTGTATTCATATTTTTAATATCTACAATATTAAAATTGGTTACATTTAAGTGTTACTATCCCTTTAAACACAGTGTTACCTGTTTTAAAAAGCATAAAAAGATTTGCACTTTAATAGACACTACTATCCCTTTAATGCAATGCTTTAATACTGTTGGATGACGTGTCACCATTGCATTGCAGAAGAATGGATTTAAGCATAGCATCCAATCGGTTAAACACTTCTGTTAATTCCCCACGTTCTGAATCCTGGCAGAAACTTGTAAAAGTCATTGTGGTTGAAATATATCTATCTCTTTATTTTTTTTTCAGGCTTCAGTCTGCTCTAGGAACCAGGATTTTTTTTTGAAAAACCAACCTCTTGTCACATCGCTGTGCTGTCAGGTAAATAGACTTTTTATACTACATGATGTAGTCTTCAGATTGTATTAGAGAGGATGGATCTGTCAAATTACTAAGGACCTTTATCAAACTCAGGATGGGAAGTGCTGGGGAAAGAAAACTACACGGGGGGTGTGGGGATATTCTGCTACCTCCACTGATTTTAAATGTGACTTTTAACACATTGAAATCTAAATGTCTCCAACACATTCTAGGCCAATGCTTGGGAAACCTCTAGCATTCCAAGGCTGGGATAGTGAAAGTGTGGCCTTCCAGCCTACGTAGCCTATTGGTGGCTGGTGGGGTATGAAAGAATTGTGGTCTGGCAGCAGCTGGAGGGTCTCTCGTCCACTGCTCCAAGGTTTAAAAGCACCATTTAAATCCATGGTAATCTTCACTCTTCCTTCACTAGCATTCAGTGCGTTAAAAGGCCAATATATCGGTGTGCAGTTTGACCCACAATTGCTTCATTTTTGCCTTTTCTGTGTCCCAGTGTATTGACAGTAATTCAAGAGTTATTCAGTTCTAAAGGATTCCCCCTCCCTCCCCTTTCAACTATGTCACGCTGCTGTCTTAGCCAGCCGGATGGAGTGCAGCGAGGGACAATCTTCATTGACCAGAAGGAAAATCCTGTCCTCCTTTTTGGTGCTGAAATGGCTAAGCACTGATAATTCAACGAGCCACTCATTAAAGCAGTCCTTATTAACCACATGGGCAACTCTGTTCCAGTATTGCTAGTATATAATAGAGAGACTTTACACACCCTTTGGCAGTTACAGGGATATTGCTATATAGCATTCAGCATGCTAATAGTCATGTGATCTCCACGCAGTAACTATGCCTGCTTCCATCTGCTGGAGAACAGTGAGTTCATTTTCTGAGGCAGAAGCTGAAACCCTGTTCTCCAGCAGATGGAGGTAGGCATAGTCACTGCACAGAACAGGGAGATCACATGACTAATGGCAGGCTGCATGCCATACAAAAGTAACCCTGTGTAACTCCTCCATCAGATCTTTCTTTACATATATAATAACTTAATCCAGGTCTCCTTTTCCTCCCTCTCAAACACCCTTCCCTGTGCCCCTGTTCCTGTCTGAAGGAGGCTCATCTAATACTAACCATACAGCACTGTATATTGTGAGGGAGATGGAATTTTAACCCTTTGAGTGCTAGGAGTGAGCAGTGAATTGCTTTGAAATGTGCTGCTTAGTCATCTGGCACGCAAGGCTGACTTTCCCTGAAGAATCCATTAACCTTTGAGTGGTAGAGGGGTACGGAACGCGTTGCAAAGCAATGCATTCCGTACCCCTCTGGCACTCAAAGGGTTAACCTTTAAGTGGTAAAGGGGTGAGCAGTGCATTTTGTGATCAAGAGGAAAAAACATTGCTCCATTAACAAACCTTGCTCGTACACGCTTGGCATTCCCAGCATACAATCTAGGTTCTCCCAGGCGCGGGGTTTCACACCAAAGCAAAACCGGGAGGGACCAAGCTGCCAGGAAGACTTTTCACCAACCCGAGGCGTATCGTGGACTGTACGGTCTGCTTCCTCAGGCAATACCGATGGTCCAGATCACCTCACTTGTATATCACTCCCCCCATCCGGCAAAGTGAACACAAGTCTGCAGTCTGCCCAATAAAATACATAATGCAGTAAAAAGAACAAGCGTCTCTTTACAACGAATATCTAATACAAATTACTTAACGTATAAAGCCCTACATTATTTCATAAATGTAAATAATAAGGCAAAAGGCAAATAAAATGAGAAATAGAACAAGACCTTTTAGACGAGATTGACGCCTCAGTCAATTCATCTTAGGAGAAAAGTGACCCCCTGCCATAGTCTTGCTGGTCTTGTATGAGAACGAGTCTTCTCAGCTGCTGTGATCTCCTCACACTGTAAGTGAGGGGTTTTTCAAACCAGACACTTGTGGTTTATTGGGAACTTAAACATTCTGCAGGTGAGGGCTTCCACGTTAAAGGCATAGTAATGTTTCATAATAAAAGCAGCTCTAATTAATCATCATAGTATTTGGACTTTGGAGAGTGTTATTTCAATTCTGTCAGTTGTAGTTCAAGAGTAACTCAAGGACAAAGTATCCCCCTCCTGCCCCTTTTACTGATGTAACACTGCTCAACCAGAGCAGAAGGGAGGTGCCCAGGTAGATTGCAGAGAGGGACAACCTTCAATTAAGATAAGGGAAAAACCTGTCAAGGGGAGCAGGGCTTTCATTGTTCTCATAGGAAGAAGATTGTCCCCTTCTGTTATCTGTCTAGTCTATGGACTGTATTCCACATCTGAGAAGAGATGACTTACACTAGGTAAAAGGGGCGGGAGGGGAAACTTTGCTTGTGAATATCTCTCAGACCATAAAGATTTGAGAACTTATATCGTTCATGTTTTTTTAATGCCTACAAAATAAAATAAAGATAAAACGAAGTATTACTATCCCTTTAAAGGGATAATAGATTAATAAAAATGCAGCTTGATCCTCCTATAACGTTGGTCATGTAGTATTTCAATATTTTACGTTTTGTAGTTCAAGAGTAATTTAATTCTAAAGGATCCCCCCTCCCTCCCCTTTCACCTATGTAACGCTGCTCTCTTAGCTGGACAGATGGCGTGCAGAGAGGGACAGTCTTCATTGAGCATAAGGATAACCCTGCCCTCCTTAGTCAAGGGGGGTTTCCTTATACTCAGTGGGTGAAGATCGTCTCTAGCTGCACGCTCTCCAGTCCCACAACCGGATTCCACATCTAAGGGGAGACTGCTAAGGCTAGGTAAAAGCGTGAAGGGGTATTCTTTAGAATTGAATTGCGCTTGAAATACAAAACCGAAAATATTGAAATACAGAGCTACATGACTAACGTTATAGGAGGATCAATCTGATCTGCATTTTTATTAATCTATTACTATCCCTTTAAGTTTTATATAATCTTTATCTGATTACAAAGTTTGATAATAAACAGGATTGTGGAATGAGACATCTGCCCCCCCCCCCTTTAAGGTCTAGATGAGTGTGCAACACACAGCATATCAATGAGTTGCACTCCCCTCATTGTTAGTGAAGCCCACGTACTCTGTGTATGTGATTTCCCTTTTAATTATTACATCAGTTCTACTGACTATGTAATTGCCTGCTTATATGTGGTTTGGATAGACTAATCTAACCAAGCTTTATTGAACAACTCCTTTAGGCTGTGGATTTTTCTCTCCAGGTTTTCTTTTTTTTATAAATATTTCTACAAATGTGTTAGATGAACACACTTATTGGGTGTACGATGGCTAATTAAATGCTTAGGAAGTATATTTTGTTTAACATTCTCTTTATTATTGTATATATTGTATTACACACACACGCAGTCATGTACGAAGGAAAAAGTCACCTGACTTGTTTTGGGTTTGTGCCAATCACTCAGGTGCAGGGTATGTGGTGGTATAATGCATGCTGGGATTTTTAGTCCTGCTTTACTAAGCAGTTTGTCCTAGTACTACATGAAGGGTCATGTTCAGGTAGCTAAAGAAGAGTAATGTCAATGATTTATAATGTGTGTGGTGTGTTTGAGCCCTTGACCGGTCAACATCTTCTACACATATAAAAGCCCTGTTTAAAGGGATAGTAATGTTTCCCAAAAAAAACAGCATTTCCAATTAATCTTTATAGCATTTGGGCCATGGAGAGTGTTATTTCAATACTGTCAGAGTTGTAGTACAAGAGTAATTGAATGATAAAGTATCCCCCCTCCCACCCCTTTTACCTAGTGTAACACACCTCACCTCAGATGTGGAATCTGGTCTCTTGACCAGACAGATCACAGCAAGGGACAATCTTCTTACTGTGATCATAAGGAAAACCCTGCCCCCTTGACAGGTTTTTTTCTTACGATCACTGAAGATTGTCCCTCTCTGAGATCCATCCGGACAGTCTTGCTGCTCTGAGGTGAGCATTGTTACATCAGTAGAAGGGGCGGGAGGGGGATACTTTATCAATCAATTACTCTTGAACTACAAATACTGTGATTAATATGAGCTGCTTTTATTGTGAAACATCACTATCCCTTTAAATAAATGTATTTTGGTGACTTTAGTGGTGTTTGTCCTAGTGTTACTAGCTTTATGACTACAGCCTTAGCACTCCTTTCATACATGTGACAACACACACACACACACCCCTCTAGATCTAGCGTGCTGAGTGTTTGCTGTGTCCATGCAGGAATGCTGTAAAGATTCCACATAGCTGATCGTTACCGTGGAGCTGCTGGCAGATCCTTCCCATGAGCTGCATTCAAGTTTGAGATACTTGTGATTAGCTAATGCTCCCATGGGTTGGCCATGGGCATATTTACTATTAAAAATGTGCCTCTTTGGATTTTTGCAGAGAAAACTTATCTGCCTGTATTACCTACACCCCCTCACTAATTTTTGTATTTTTTGCGTCGAGATTGAAGAGCACCAGCCTGAAATAGGTCAAGTAATGAGATACAAGAAGGGAAGATGAATTGGTCTGGAAAGGGGCGGTTGGAGATAATTGGAGGGGGGGCTGGTGTAATGTGCGCACTGATTCTTGTGTATAAAGGCAAAGTGAACTGTTTCTGAGCGCAGCACAAGAGACCAACATTTCCACTTATTTATATAGTACTTTTAAAACACTGAATGTGAAAGGTCTTCAATGCACTGCTTTGGAATGCATTCCAGACCTCTCTAGAATTTGTGGGGTTAAAAGAGCCAATTAAATCTGTGAAAATGTGGACATTTTTGTCCTGTGGTGCAGGTTGATCATTCTGTGAGTAATCTAGCAGAGGTGTTTTTGGGGTTATTTGAGAGTAATATTGTGGGTTACTAGACACTGAATGTATTTAGGTATTGTACCTTTAAATTGATCTCATTTTGCTACTCCACGCTCAAACCTGTTACAGCCGGGAGTCACAGGGATAGGCAACCTTTCGTTCTCGAGTTCTTGGAGACTACAGCTTCCATCTTCCCCAATGAGCCAGCGGTTAGACATTCCTTTAAATGATTGGTAGCTGTCATTCTAAACAGGATACGCACATTAGCAAGTCTCAGTATGAATCCATAAAACCGGTTGGGACACGTCGCATTACACCCTTTCCTCAAACAACATTCTGTTTTTAAACATTTCACTAATAGGAAGTAGTTGACATTTTCAGTTCTTTTGTATTATGCTACAAAGCACAACATTGTTTGAGATGGTGTTTGCACACACAGGTGTGTTTAAAGGGATAGTAATACTTCAGTTATGTTAACTTTAATATTGTAGATATTAAATAAACCAAAGCATCTGTCTCTCTTCTATAACGTGATATAATTTAAGAGTAATCTTGATGTAAAGTTTACCTCTCTCGTCCCTTTTAGCTATGTCCCCACTGTGTCATGCTTGGATTCCGGTCCTGGGACCGGACTGAGCGTCTGGAGAGCTGAAATAGCGCATACAAAAATCTGCAGGACTGATGTAACGCCTCAAACCGTGCCCACTTTGTAGACCGTTGTCATGAATATCTGCTGTGTATGCAGTGCTATTTTGGCTCTCCAGACACTCCGTCTAGTCCTCAGACCAGAATCCAAGTCTGACCGCTAGAGCGCTGACATAGCTAAGAAGGGTGGGAGGGGAACTTTACATCGATATTACTGTTAAACTATGAAAGTTATTGAAAAAGGACATAGATACTTTGGTTTATTTAATATCTACAATGTTAGTCTACATAACTAAAGTATTACTATACCTTTTAAAGGTTGTCGTTTTTTTGTTTGTTTGTTTGTTTAATACTTATAATGTGGATGGGTTATTGTTTTATTAGCTTTTAATGGGGAATTGTACCCCAGGAATTAAGGCACTTGTTTAAAGGGATAGTAATACTTAAAATGTAAAAAAAAATATGTTGTAGGGTTTATCCCCCTGAGTAAAACAAGAGTACTCCACTGCTGAAAGGTGTTTCATTCATAAGTTATTAATTTTCAAAGTTGAATTTTTTAGGTGCAGTATCACAGTGGCCTGAAATTGTACGGTGGCGCTGTTGCTACACGATCCTATGAACAGCTCTGGTCAGTTGACCATAAATCTCCATAGGATGGTGTAGCAGCAGCGCCACTGTACAATTTCAGGCCACTGTGATATTGCATCTAAAAAATTCAACATTGAAAATTAATAACTTTTGAATTAAACACCTTTCAGCAGTGGGGAGTACCCTTGTTTTACTCAGGGGGATAAACCCTACAAAATATTTTTTTTTTTTTTACATTTTAAGTATTACTATCCCTTTAAAGTGCAATTATTTTGTTGCTAAAAGCAAACAGGAGTGTGTAAGTCTTCTCCCAGCAGATAAACTGTCTGGGGTGTGCTGCAGTCCTCATACAGCTCTTGTCTGCCACTTGAGGGGGATAGGAGGCCGGTAAACTGACCACCTTTCTTGGCAGTGGACTGTAATGCAACCCAGATGCATGTGACCCCCAGCTATAAACTTCATGGGTTGTGCTAGCATCTTTTATAGACCCTCTTTGGTCATCCAGCCAGCCACTGGGTCTATGGGGACTGTATTGGCAGGCAGCAAGACTTCAGTCTCTCCTCACAGGGCCAACAAGGAGACCATTTTCCAACCATTGTTCTGCTCCCGCGATAGTCAGTTGGTCCTCACAATGCAGCCCAAAATTCACCTGCAGATCTCCTCCCAGAGGAACAAAGCTGCCGATAGGACATTATTCATGTGAGTTACTCTGTAACCCTTTGAGTACAGGGTTTGCAATGCATCTTTGAGTGTCAGAAGGGCTCACAGGTTAACAGAATGCATTTCATCTGTAGTTACCGGTGTATGTATAGTAATCTCTATTGAAGTCTGCCTCTAGCTCACAACTCCACTCAAATAATGAACACCAATAGAATTTAAAACAGAACTATCACCCTATATAAATCCCCCCCCCCCCAATAATTGGTCATATGGCGATTAGCTTCTTAACAGTGCAAGTACCAGAATCTGAAGCAATCCTTCTTTTTCTGAGACTGACAGGCAGGCTTCTTGCTTTAGAGCCACCTACGCCTTCAGTCCCTTCTGGTACCTTAAGGTACCATGCAGTGCCTCCTAGAGGAGACCGGGACAGACGGTGCAGGCATCTCTAAGACAAGATGTCTGTGTGCAAGCCTGGCCGCTGGTCTCAGAAGAAGGAGGATGACTTCAGAAGGTGGTACTTCTGCCAGATAATGGCACTGTTAAGCTAATCGCCATATGCCTAATTATTGTGGGGGGACTTTATATAGGGTCATAGTTCCGCTTTAAAGGGATAGTAATGTTTTTATTAAATTGCATCTCCAATTAATCTTGGTATTTGAGCCATAGAGTGTGTTATATCAATTCTGTCAGAGTTGTAGTACAAGAGTAATTGAATGATAAAGTATCCCCCTCCCACCCCTTTTACCTAGTGTAACACTGCTCACCTCAGATGTGGAATCTGGTAAACAGACCAGACAGATAACAGCAAGGAACAGTCTTCTTACTGTGAGAATAATGAAAACCCTGCCCCCCTTTATAGGTTTTTCCCTTATCTTAATTGAAGATTGTCCCTCTCTGTGATCCATCCGGACATGCTTGCTGCTCTGAGTTGAGCAGTGTTACATCAGTAAAAGGGGAGGGAGGGGGATACTTTGTATCATTCAATTACTCTTGAACTACAACTCTGACAGTATTGAAATAGCTCTCCATGGCCCAAATACTATGATGATTAATTAGAGCTGCTTTTATTGTGACACATTACTGTCACTTTAAGCTTTTTATAACATGTAGCGCTATGTTTTATTTACAGTTTTGTAATTCAAAAGATATTCAAGCTGAAAGGATCCCTTCTGCCACCCCTTTCCCTGCTTCATGCTGCCTCTCTGTCTGTCCCTTGCTGCGTCCATCCGGACCAGTCTTCAGTAAGCAAAAGGAAAATCCTGCCTCCTTCCTCAGCGGAGGAGGGATTTCCTTGTACTTACTGTGTGAAGATTGTCCATCTCTGCATCCGTCCAGTCCCATCACCGGCTTCCAGATCTAAAGGGAGGCGGCCAGAATGGGTGGGAGGGGGATCATTTCAGTTTGATTAGCTTTTGAGCTACAAACATGTAAGTAATTTAAGCAGCGCTGCATGTTATAAAAGGCATATAGACGACTCTGAGCGTAACTTTAATAGACATTACTGACCCTTGTAATGGATGGTAAGGGACGTGCGGTGTCAAGGTAATCTGAAGCAGTTATCCATGTCCTAGAAGAAATTAAAGGGATAGTAAACCCCCCCTCCCCCCTTCGAATATAAGGTGTGGTCACTTTTGAATTCTAAAAAATCCTTGCTGTAAATACAGTAATAGAAGTAAAGCTTTTAGTATTAACTGCTAAAGTTAAAGTTCATAACTGGAAGTATATATATGAAGATAAGCTATGTATGTAATAATTCCTACGTACTACTATTGCATGCGCTCTTCTGTAGTTGAGAAGGCAGTTTTCCTTTTCTCACCCTGCTGTGCTGTACTTTTAAGGTACACATATACAGATGAATGGATGCTTTATTCAACTCTGCAGAAAAAAAAAAACTGCGTTGGAACATAATTTTGATATTAAATATTTTGCTTTTTAAATATCTGATTTTTGTAGTATGCTGTTTCATACTCTTGTATTGGTTAACAGCCTGGTGTGTTTCTCACCTCTAGAAGAAAGTTTAAATTCATTAAACTAGAGGAGCAAATCATGAACAAAGTGGGCATTTGTCCAACGGTGCAATCTGCGGGAGGCCGTCCGTTAAGGACCAATGTTGTGGGTGCCCCCCCCCAATGAATTCTGTGGGCCATGTGGCGAACCCTGAAATCCATGACATGCCAGGAGGGTCACCGGTCCTTAAGTGCCACACCACTGTGATGGTCCTGGCACGTCATAGTTCATTAAGGGGTTACATGGGACCTTTAACACCTAGATTGCCAGAAGCATCTTCCAACACCTTGCTTTGCCATGTATCTGGTTAATGGTCCTATTTAAATAAATGGAAATTTGTAATTTCAATGCTGTTGAGAATTGCACCTCTTTTAGCACTGAATTGCACCTTACATTTTCAGAGTATCCTGACGTGTAGTATGTTGTATTTTATTGTATACATTTGTCTCCTAGGTTTTATTGTGCACTCCTGACATTATCACATTTCCATCATGGGGAATGTGTTTGCCAACCTCTTCAAAGGCCTTTTTGGCAAGAAAGAAATGCGTATTCTTATGGTGGGACTGGATGCTGCTGGAAAAACTACAATTTTATACAAACTGAAACTGGGAGAAATAGTAACTACAATTCCAACAATAGGTAAGGGTTTCATTGGGACAGCTTACGTTTTCACTGTTTGTACGATTAACGTCAATATTATGTCAGTGACACTACTTATGGGAGCGCGTGTGTGTGTGTGTGTGTGTGTGTGTGTGTGTGTGTGTGTGTGTGTGTGTAGGGGAAGAGGCGCTGGATTAAACATAGAAATCTGTGACTTTGGGTCCACTGGTTGTGTGCACAGTCCCTATAGACTGCTAGGGATGGATTAAAGAGGTAGTAAGCAGCTCCAATTAATCTTCATAGTATTTGGTCCATGGAGAGTGTTATTTCAATACTGTCAGAGTTGTAGTTCACGATTAATTGAATGATAAAGTATCCCCCTCCCACCCCTTTTACCTAGTGTAAGACACCTCCCCCCAGATGTGGAATCCGGTCTCTTGACTGGACAGATCACAGCAAGGGACAATCTTCTTACTGTGATCATATGGAAAACACTGTCCCCTTGACAGGTTTTCCCTTATGCTTACTGAAGTTTGTCCCTCTCTGTGATCCATCCGGACAGTCTTGCTGCTCTGAAGTGAGCAGTGTTACATCAGTAAAAGGGGCGGGAGGGGGATACTTTATCATTCAGTTACTCTTGTACTACAACTCTGACAGTATTGAAGTAGCACTCTCCATGGCCCAAATAATTATGTAGATTGATTGGAGCTGCTGTTTTTGTGAAACATGACTATCCCTTTAAAAAGCCTGTGGCAGTGCTTCTCAAAATTGGTCCTCCATACAGACCAGCAATACACATTTTTAGGATATCTCTGCTTGATCTCAGGTGTGTAATCAGTAGTTCAGTCACTGACTAATTCATGTGTGCTTGCTTAAGTAGGCATGTCCTCAAAACCCAGCCTGTTGGTATGGCCCTAGGACTGGAGTTGATAGTCTTTGGTTTGTGATGGAGGTCCCACGTGATCTGAACTACCAGACCTTATTTCATGCAGTTCAGTCGATATAGGATAGAGTTCTAGGGTCATTCCTCACACTTCTGTTCATCTGTACCACAGCAGGTCTTCTCCCTTAGGGCAATATCTGCATTATGGTTTAGTTATAAAATTAAAATAATTAAAAAAAATAATAATAATAATGTATTAGGCAAATTGGCAGCAAATGTTTTCAGTTTTTGGAGTTTTATTTCTCTCTCTCTCTCTCTCTCTCTCTCTCATTTAGCAGATTGTGATATTGCAGAGATGTGTGCATGTTGCTAAGCTATTACAAATTGTGCTACCTCATGCAATGCAGAACTCACAGGTTTTTATGGTGTTACTAGTGTAAAAGCCCGTGTACACGGGCCAAGGTCTGGGTAATGTTAATCCTTTGAAGCAATGTGTTGCGTACCCCCTTTGCCCCTCAAAGGGTTAACAGGCTGCTACCTCACTGCTCCATGCGATGCAGTCTTGCGTCACTTCACTCACACGATGTACTCATGCGCAGTAGAGACTGCCCAAACATGCGAAGTCTCTACCGCACGTGATGGCTTCTGACAAACATCCTAGCGTATTATTATATAGGATGTGAGAATTGTGCGCCTTTTTGCTGGGCTGTGACGGATCAGGCTGCAACACCACAAACTGCAGTTTTTTGCGAAGTAACTTTTTTTTTTTTTTCCAGTGTTTGCCTGCTAAAATGATTGTATTAAATTTACTGTTCTGTAACATGGTAGTTAAGTTTTTAACCCTTTGTGTTCCAGTGAGTTATCTAATGCATTGCAATGCATAGCATAACTCTGGCACTCAAAGTGTTAGACACATACTAAAATATAAGTGTGTGTTGTCACATTCACAGTAATATGTAAACATTTCCATACCTTTTTGTAGCACTCGCTATGATATTGTGTGTTCTAGCTTTCCACTGGTTAGGGTAAACAATGTCCCTTGCACTCTTAACCCCTTAACTGGCCTGATCCAGTCTCAGTCCCAGTGGCAATGACTTCTGGGATGGTAGAACTGCGTGTAGCTGCTTTGTGGTGCATGTATGTAACTGTATTACAATGCTCCACATTAATAACTCACATGAATGTGTGAGGAAACTAAAAAAAGTTTATAATTAGTCTGTGTAAATAAAATACTTTGGTTTTTCTCTAATTTTAGTTACACAATGTTATAGCAATGTGTCAGCAAGTGACCTACCCCTGTTCCTGCCCCCAGCATCACTAATTTAAATAAAATTGCCCCCATCTTTTGTTATATTTAATTGCTGCAGCTCTGTACCCTGACCCTCTCTTCCTCACTATTACAATCACTTGTCCCAGGTAACCAGGGAAAGACAAACTGATTGCATCGGTCCTGGGGCAGTTCATTTCAGCCTCCCTGGCATGATCACAGCGTGCTCTGTGATCATTTAAAGCGGAACTTTCATCCGATATAAAGTTGCCCTGCAATAATTAAGCAGGTAGCGACTAGCTTTATAATATATACTCTCAAATGTAGCAGATTATAAAGAAATCCTTTATTGTAGGAGACTGACGGCCAGGTTAGTGCAGTCTGCGCGCCTGCACCGTCAGTCCTTTCCGGTTACCTTGTGGCACACTGCAGTGCTCCTCAATGGAGACCGGGACAGACAGCGCAGGCACGTAGACAAGATGTCTGCACTGATGTCTGGCTTCCGGTCTCCTACAATAATGGATTTCTTTATAATCAGCTACATTTGAGAGGTAATACATAAATTATAAAGCTAGTCGCTACCTGCTTAATTATTGCGGGGCGATTTTATATCGGATCAACGTTCCACTTTAACACACAATTTTCCTGAACCAAAATCTGTAATGGTCCTGGCACATCGTTGGATGTAAAGAGGTAAAAAAAAAAAAATTAATTATCAAAGCTGTAGGAATACCTTTTGATTTCATCAAAAAATGTTTGCTGCCTCTTTAACTCCCTTTGTGCTGGAAATATCAGCAAAGGATTATAGGTTATTTTATAATGTTACTAGTGTAAAAGCCCATGTACACGGGCCAAGGTCCGGGTGATGTTAACCCTTTGAGTGCCAGAGGGGTACACAGCGCATTGCTTTGCGTACCCCTCTGGCACTCAAAGGGTTAAGAGGCCGTTCCTGCTCTGCATCCTGCCTCAGACACAGTCATGCACTGTAGACTGCCTGAAAGCACAGAATGCTCCCATCACAGAACTCCCAGCATTCCTACAACTCCCAGCATTCTGTGCTTTCAGGCAGTCTCTACTGCGCATGACGGTGTCTGACAAATATCCTAGCAAATTATTATATAGGATTTTTTAAAAAACCTAAAAGCTTACTTCATATGTAGGGAAGAAATATATGCACTAAACTCATTTATTTGCTTATTTCCAGGCTTTAATGTTGAAACAGTAGAATATAAGAACATTAGTTTCACAGTCTGGGATGTTGGTGGTCAGGATAAGATTAGACCTCTCTGGCGTCACTACTTTCAGAACACACAAGGTAAGTGGATATTTTAAATAACTTTACTTCAGATACATGCTGTTGGTTTCATTGTTTGTGTTCAGGACCGGATCATGAGAGAGGCACCTTAGGTGCCTGCCCAGGGCCTGGTCATGTTGATGGGGCCGCCAAACCAGCCCTGCAAAAAAATTAATAATAATAATTACCGGTTGAAGATCAAACAAATCTCCCCAATGGTAATCTGAGGTCTGTGCCTGCTTTGGCAGCACTCAACAGCACTTCTCTCTCCCACCCACTGACTGTCAGATCATGTGGCAGGAGGCACTTACCTCCTTCTGTGTCCAACCTACCTTCCTCTAGACTGTAAGCTCTCAGTAGCGGGGGGCCCTCTGATCCTTTTGCTCTCCACATTTGACTGTACTATTTAATACCTCTGTATGTCTATTCTCTATTGTACATTGCTGCAGAATTAGTTGGCGCTATATAAATAATAACCTCTCCATACACCTCCCTCGCTATCCACAGCCTCTGATAATGCAGAGAGCAGGGATATGGTGTCATCTCTTGGGGCTCTGCATAATTTCACAGAGAGAGGATGGCGAGAGAGAGGCTGTGCAGAAGAAAGCACTGACCTATTCTTCCACAGCACCTGCTATTGGATTGCCAGGGATGACTCCCCCTTCTGTCAGCAAAGGGGGATTGGGGGAAAAATGAGGGCGGGGTAAGATTATTAGCAGAGAGGGGGTGTGAAACTGGGCGAGAGGGAAGAAGAGGGGGCAGACTTGTAGAGCCCTAGCAGTGAAAGTGCGGACACAGACTTGGGGGCAGATAGAGAAGGGGAAACAGATTGGAGTCTCTCCCCATTTTGCCCTTCCTCTTTCACTGGGTCCCTCCTTTGCCCTTTCTTTCCCCCTTTTCCATCACTAGTGTAGCTCTCAGTTTTTGTGTGGTGTCGCTGGGGAAGCCCCATTTCGATGGTGAACTCTGTGGCATCACTAGTGTAGCACTGTTTCAATGATAAGGTCTGATGTACATATTTAATATATTTAATGTAATGTCCACAAAAATAGGATTTTAGTCTTACCTGTTAAATCCTTTTCACTTAGTCCATACAGGTCACTGGTACAATGGGAGGCGATCCGCCCCTTTAACAGGCAGGAACATTCATTCAAATGTATGCAGGGGGTGGAGCCTCCCCTCCTACTTAAGCTGCCTTCAGGCCAGAGCCAAGCTAGATTGATTTGAGACACTAAACTGACCAGAGGTAAGAAGGAAAAGGAAGACTCCTGTGAGCATGCCCCAAAGGTCCCCCACTGAATGCCACAGGAGAGCCAAGCATGGTCCCTTGACAGGGTGGGAGACCAGTGACCTGTATGGACTAAGTGAAAAGGATTTAACAGGTAAGACTAAAATCCTATTTTCACTGTCGTCCAATACAGGTCACTGGTACAATGGGATGTACAAACATTGAGCTGACCCTGAGGCGGGAAGTAAGGCAAGGACCAGGCGCAAGGCCCAAGTCACCTAGAACTGCTATGAACCAATTAATCATAGAGCCCAACACAGAAGTGTCAACTGACACCAACCAGGGGGAAAAACAAACCCCCGAATTAACACAGCACACTGAACTAGAGCCAACAGGGCTCAACAGTAAAGAAGCACTAAGAATCACAGAGTAGAAGTCCTAGACAGGCAAGACTGCCTCCAGGATCTTCCGCCCAAAACTGGCATCAGCCGAAGCCAGTACATCAACACAATAGTGCTTCGAGAATGTGCGCACAGAGGACCAAGTGGCCGCTCTGCACAGTTGATCAGCAGACGCCTGATTCTTGTAGGCCCAAGAGGCCCCAATTGATCTGGTGGAATGAGCAGTAACCCTGAAGGGAACATGCTTATTCCGCAGTTTGTAGGCTTCACGAACAGTAGATTTTATCCAAGAGGCAATAGTTACCTTGGATGCCGGTCTCCCTGCCCTAGGCCCCTCAGGAATGACGAACAATGCGTCAGACTTCCTGATAGACTCAGTGCGATGAACATAAAATTTAAGACAACGCACAACATCCAACAAGTGGAGATCTTTCCTTTTCAGAGGAAGGGTTAGGGCAGAAAGAGGGAACCACAATCTCCTGATTGATGTGAAACTCGGAGACAACCTTGGGTAAAAACTCCTTGGAAGTGCGAAGCACTGCCTTATCCTTGTGGAACACCAAGTAAGGAGGTTTACAAGACAGAGCTTGTAACTCTGCTACCCGGCGAACTGAGACAATAGCCAAAAGAGAGGCCGTTTTCCAGATCAAGAGACGCAAAGGAATAGAAGCCAAGGATTCAAACGGGGGTCTCTGAAGAACCCCCAGCACCAAATTAAGATCCCACTGGGGAGTAGGACTCTTGAAGGCAGGCCGAACATGAGCCACACCCTGGAAGAAAACCTTAACATCAGGAAGCATAGCAATCCTTTCCTGGAAAAATACAGACAGAGCAGAAGTCTGAACCTTGAGAGAACTCAGGCTGAGTCCCTTCTCAACCCCATCCTGTAAAACGACCAGGACCGTGGGGAGATGGAAATCTAGAGACAGATCCCTATCAGTACACCATGCTAGAAAGGTTGACCATATGCGATTGGTAGATCTTGGAAGACAGGCTTGCGAGCTCTAAGCATCGTGGACACTACTGAAGAGGAAAATCCTTTCTTCTTTAGAATTGAGGATTCAACCTCCAAGCCATCAAATGGAGATGCTGAACATCCTCCTTCCACAGATATCCCTGAAGAAGTAGATCTGGGCGGGCAGGCAGTGGAAAGGGATCCGCCACAGCCATGGCTAGCAGTTCCGGATACCAGGACTGGCGAGGCCAATTTGGAGTGATCAGAATGACAGGACAATGCTCCAACTTCAGCTTCTGGATGACTCTGATCAACAGAGGAAGAGGAGGGAAGATGTAGGCCAGAGGGAAGTTCCATGGGATCGACAAGGCATCCACTGCTAGAGCAAGAGGGTCCCTCCACCGAGAGCAAAACACTGGCACCTTCCTGTTGTGTCTGGTAGCCATCAGATCCACTACAGGTACCCCCCACCTCTGGGTGAGAAGGTGAAACACCTCTGGATGAAGCGCCCATTCTCCGCTGTCGACTGTGTGACAACTGAGAGTCTGCCATGACGTTGTCTACGCCTGGAATGTGTACTGCTGAGATGACTGGCACATGAGCTTCTGCCCAGGATAAAATGGCTTTGACCTCTAACCAAGCGGTGAGACTTTTTGTGCCGCCTTGTCTGTTGATGTAAGCCACTGCGGTGGCGTTGTCGAACTCCACTCTGACTGGACAACCTTCCAGCTGAGATTCCCAGTGCCTCAGGGCAAGAAAGATGGCACGAAGTTCCAGAATATTGATGGAAAGAAGAGATTCTTCCAGACCCCATTTCCCCTGAGCACTGAAACGACCCAGCACTGCCCCCCATCCTCGGAGGCTGGCATCCGTCGTGACTGTGGTCCAAAAGGGAACCCGAAAGGACCTCCCTTTCAGGAGATGAGACAGGTCCAACCACCATTCCAGGCTCAGCTCGACATGAGGGGGCAGAGATACAGATAGATGCTGATGATCTGGATGAGTTCTGCACGTCTGGATCACAAACCTCTGAAGTTCCCTGGTGTGCGCCATGGCAAATGGCACTGCCTCTATCGTGGAAATAAACTTCCCCACTAGAAAGGTCAACTTCGGTACCGGAACCCTGTCCAGTTCTAGGATCTTGGACACCCGGATAGCAATCTGATGAGCCACTTCCTCCGGTAAAAACACCGTGCACTGCTGAATGTCGAACAGAAGACCCAGGAAGAGGTGCTGTTGAGATGGAACCAAGTCTGACTTGTCCAGATTCACAATCCAGCCGTGGCGATTGAGTGTCTGTATACACAACTGCAGCTGCTGGTGAAAGGTCTCCGCAGATGAGGCTTTCAGGAGCAGATCGTCCATGTAAGGAGTCACCCTGACTCCATCTCGATGAAGCACAGCTATCAAAGCTCCCAATACCCTCTGAAAGACCTGAGGCGCTGAAGTCAGACCAAAGGGCAGAGCTGAAAGTGACCTTTGTGACAGGCAAACCTGAGATACCGTCTGCTCTCTGGATGAATAGGGATGTGAAGGTATGCATCCTGAAGGTCCAGGGAGGCAAGGAACTCCCCTGGAGACATTGCTGCTATCACAGAACGCAGAGATTCCTGACGAAAGTGGGAACTCACAACAAAGGAATTGAGATCCTTGAGTTGAAAAATAGGACGAGCACCTCCGTCCGTTTTGGCCACAACGAACAGGTTGGAATAGAATCCTGAACCTGTGTCTTCTGGTGGAACCAATTCCAGGACCTCTTTGTCCAAAAGATCCTGAATAGCGTTGTCGAACAGACGTCTTTTTGTGGGTTCCTGAGAAGGACGAGGAAAATGGAACCGAAATGGAGGAAGGGAAGAGAAAGGGATCCTGTATCCCTCTGATACCACCTGAATAACCCAAGGGTCCGCCACTGACTCCTCCCAAACCCGGCGAAAGATGTGGAGACGTCCACCTACCGCCGGATGCGGACCCGGGTTCGGTGAGTCATGCCGAAGCAGTCTTGGAGGTCTTGGCCTTAGGGGCAACTTTGGGCTTCCAGGACTGTTTGGGCTTGGAGGAGGAGCGTGTGGAGGATGGACCTGTTCGGGACGTGGAGCGTGTCTCAATTTGGAAGGAACGAAAGGACCGATTGCGTTTGGCTGGAAACTTCTTCTTGAAGACTGATGGTAGAAGAGTACTTTTGCCACCAGTAGCCTCACTAATCATCTCAAGTTCAGATCCAAACAGTAAGGACCCCTGAAGAGGTAAAGAAAGCAAAGCTTTCTTAGAGGCAGTGTCAGCAGACCAGATTTTCAACCAAAGAGCACGTCTAGCCACCACAGAGGGAGTAGAGGCCCTTGCAATCATGTGCACAGCATCAAAAGCAGCATCAGAAACATAATTTTGAGCTTCTAATATATTAGCGAGAAGCTGCAACTGCTCAGACACTGGTGCATCCTGGCGAACCGACTCAGTCAGTTGTTCAGTCCAGGCTGCAATAGCCCTATTAACCCACGCCACTGCAAAGGTTGGAATCATGGCAGTGCCAATGGAGGCAAAAATGGATTTAAGACAAACCTCTAACTTTTTGTCTGTCCAATCCTGCAGGGCAGAAGCATCTGATACAGCCAAGGCAGTAGATTTGGATAACCTGGAAATAGTAGCATCCACTTTAGGAGGATGAACCCACTTAGCCAGTTCAGCCGCAGGAAAAGGGTAAAGTTTAGCAAACTTTTTGGACACAGTAGAGGATTTTTCAGGATTCCTCCACGCATCAGAGGCTAAACGAGCAAGAGTAGGATTATTAGGAAAACAAACCACGGCCTTTGATGGTTTTTGGAAAACATCAGTTGGATCATGAGTAGATTCCTGAGTCAAAGGAAGGTTGAGCGTAGTTAGCACAGCTCTGATCAAACCCTCAGCAGAGATTTCAGGATCACATTCATAAGGGTCACCAATGGACCTATTAGATTCTATAACAGTGCCTTCCTCAGCATCAGAATCCTGTAAAAGTTCTTCCTCAGAAGAATCATATACATCAGGAGCCCCCTGTGGCTTAGGCAGGGAGGTCCTGATTGTGGAGGGGGTCTGCCAGACTTGTAGAGCCCCCTGAACCTGAGAGGGAAAGAGTTGGAGAGTGGATCTGAGATCCCTAGTGGCAGCTTTGAACTCTCTTACCCAAGTTGGCTCAATAGCGTGGCTGGGAAGCCCAGGGTTGCTATCATGACATTCTGCACATTTTGGGCATAAATGACCAGAAAATTCTCTAGGCAGCCCAGAGTGACAAGAGGAGCAAAACGCAATGGGGGAAATGGTCACCCCAGCCTCTTTAGTCTTGGGTCTAGCCCCTGACTCCAGTGGAGTAGACATGCTCACAGCGTCAGATATACTCCACTAAGAAAAATCACCCAGTAGAAGTGTGAAAGATTAAAGTTTCACCCCAGAAATGTCTAAATTTGAACTTATCTGGCCAGCGAAGGGTTAATCTGCTGAGAGGAGAGAAGGCTCGGTCCCTGCGTAGTATACTCGCTGAGAATAACACCACAAAATGGCTGCCGTGACGGTAGCCAATCAGAAAACAAGCGTGAAATGGGCGCTTATGGGAAATGTAGTTTTTCTCAGAAGTACCCCCAAAACAGTGCCCAAAGCCCCCCCAGACTCCCAACACACCCAAACTAGCTACCGGATGATAGAGCAGGGGAAGACCAACAAAATGAGCCCTCTCTGAAGTCACTGTGACAAGCGGTTCCAGAGATACGTCCCACACTGTGTAAACCCATACAGAGTAAAGGAGCAATGGCGCCTATGCGGGTAAAAGCACGCTTAAAGGCGCGGAACATTAAATATTAATTATTTCTGAGAGAAAAAGTTCACCAAACATACTTCTAACACATGTAAAACATGAGAAAACAACAACCCAAAGCTCCAAAACCCAGGGAATACCACATACAATTGCATAAATACAAGCAATAGAAATAAAAACACCCTATGAGTGCTGGAGTGCAAAATGAGAACTCCCAAATACAAGCCCAAAGAAGGGACACTGTGGGACAAGTGGACCTTCAGCACTCAAAGGGTGGCTCACCTTTCTGCAGGACTTCTGTCTTCAGGTGACCATGTTGAAACAGGAATTAACCAGAGGAAAATTCCCCAGCAGGGAAGCTACTTGACTCAAGTTGTTCCCTCTTCAGGGCATAAGGTCCACCAGAAAATCCCTGGAAGCTGCACTAGCCACTTTGGAGAGGGCAATTCACAGCCATGGTCACCCGCCTAATGGTGGTATTCCATATTTGAAGAAAAACAATAAAAAACTAAAGTTGAATGAGAGATGTTCTCCACCTGGTGTGCACAGCACACAGGAACAAATCAATCTGGCTTGGCTCTGGCCTGAAGGCAGCTTAAGTAGGAGGGGAGGCTCCACCCCCTGCATACATTTGAATGAATGTTCCTGCCTATTAAAGGGGCGGATCGCCTCCCATTGTACCAGTGACCTGTATTGGACGACAGTGAAAAAGGTTTTTGCATTTAGAAGAGCTTAAAAAGCTGAGCTAAATGCAAAAAACGTATCTCTCAAACCGCTATGGTTTAAGAGATACGGGCGTTTAAAGTTCGCTGTCTCCTACTGACAACTGTAAAGCTGTCAGCAGGAGATCAGTGTCGGCTAACACGGAGGCGCTTGAGAAGTGCCGTGATTTCGTTATTTACCAGAAATCCCTTAATTGGAGTGGTCTAAAACATGTGCCTGGTTTTCAACCAGGTCATATTCACACAGCAAAACCCTATCTCTGACACCCCCCCCCCCCCCATGCTTACTGAAGATTGTTCCTTGCCGCTCTCCATCTAGACTAGCCTGAGGGATATGAGTGACGCACGGGAAAGGTGTGGGAAGGGGGATCCTTTTGGATCCAATATCGCTTGAATTACAAAACTGTAATTATTGAAATTAAGAGCTACGTGCTTAAAAAAAAAAAAAAATAAAGACTTGGACCTGCTCTTTATTAAAAGTATTACTGTCCCTTTAAATAAAAATTCTAATTTCTTTGGCCTCTTAATCTCTTATTCTATAGCAGTCTCCAGTGCATTGCAAAGCAATAGATTGGCAGTATCTAGCATTCAAGTGGTTAATCATTTCAATGCCTTAAAGGGTATGCAGCACATTACAAAACAATGCTTTGTGCACCCCGTGCGACTCAGGGTTAAAAGCTTAATTTAGTTCAAATGGATTTTTTCTTTATTCATATGGCCTGTTGTATTCAATCCAAAAGGAATACAAATAATGTTCATGTTGTCTGCACCCTCTCTCCTTATAGGTCTGATCTTCGTGGTGGACAGTAATGACCGTGAGCGAGTGAATGAGGCCAGGGAAGAGCTCATGCGAATGTTGGCAGAGGATGAACTCCGTGATGCCGTCTTATTAGTTTTTGCTAACAAACAGGTTGGTAATTGGGTCCCGCAGTGCTTTTTTCAACTATATTTTCCTCCAATTCATTTAGTCACCCACACAAATTAAACCATTTTAAAGCATAAATAGGGCTTTCTTTTTTCTGTAATATGTATAACCCACCATTTAATTTGATGATAAGATGAAGGAAAAAAGTGTATAGGTTTTTCTGTGATTTGTGCTGAAGTGGTTAATTTTTTAACAGGGTCTGGATAAGGGTTTTGAACATTTTCATACCTCCCAATTGTTACTTGTTTTATAGAGTTTAGAAAAATATATATATATTATGTGGCACAAATCCTATCTCTAAAACCTTTACGGTTTGAGAGATTCGCACTGAAAGCTCTCCCCTTCTCCTGACGTCAGCGCTGTGCTGAAAGCAGGCGATCCTGGTCCGGGGACCATCCGCCGGCTCTGCAGCAGAGCCGAAATCGCGTTATTTAAAGAATTACTTAATTGGAAAGGTCTACATGGTGTGCTTGGTTTGCAAGCACACTTTGTAGACCGTTCCAATGAAGTAGTTCTTTTTAAATAACGTAATTTCGGCTCTGCTGCAGAGCTGCCTCGTGTTGGCCGACTTAAATCTCCTGCTGTCAGCTTTACAGCTGAGATCAGGAGAGAGGGAACATTACAGGCGAATTCTCTCAAACCATAAAGGTTTGAGAGATGGGATTCGTAGCACATAATTTTTTATTTAAGGTCTACAAAATAATTTTTTATGGGACATTAGTGTTCCTTTAACCAGCTGCACCATAAATGATATATAAATGTCCTCATTGGTGTAAATGGTGCTTTTAACCCCTTGAATGTCAGTCTCTACACATTGCAGTATGATAGATGCTTCTAGCAATCAGTTGACCCTTTCAGTGCCACAGGGGTGCACAACGAATTGCGTACCCTTCTGGCATTTAAAGGGTTAAAAAGAGATCATTGTTAAAATTGTCCATCCCAACTGTTCAATGTAATTTTCTATACCGAATACAATGTTCTGAGAATCCATTACCTTTTATGTTTGGCTTGAAAATCCAATTAAATTTCCATCTCCCTCCATTATTCAGCACATCACGCTGACTTCCCTCAGATCAGAAAGCCGGTCTCATGATCGGACGGATCGCAATAAAAGACAATATTGTGCCTGTAAGTGTAAGGTAAACCCTGCCCTCCTGACAAAGAAGGGCAGGTTTTTCTTTATGCTGACACAATATTGTCCCTCATTGCGATCCGTCCGATCATGAGACCGGCTTTCTGATTTCAGGGAAGTCAGTGTGACGTGCTGAATAATGGAGGGAGGTGGAAATTTAATTGGATTTTCAAGCCAGATATAAAAGGTAATGGATTTTCAGAACATAGTATTCGGTATAGAAAATTACATTGAACAATCGTGGTGGACATTTATTTTTTGAAATTACTATCCCTTTAAAAGCCTTATTTAAATCAGTAGGGATTTTCATGTGTCCCCAAATACAGCGGTCCCCAGCCCTCTTATCAGGTACCAACAACTGGCCATTTCTTTAGGATTTTACTGCTAAAAGGGATAGTAATGTTTCACAAAAACAGCAGCTCCAATTAATCTTCATAGTATTTGGACTTTGGAGAGTGTTATTTCAATACTGTCAGAGTTGTAGTTCAAGAGTAATTGAATGATACAGTATCCCCCTCCCATCCCTTTTACCTAGTGTAACACTGCTCACCTCAGAGCAGCAAGACTGTCCGGAGGAACCACAGAGAGGGACAATCTTCAGTGATCATAAGGACAAAAAAAAACAACCTGTCAAGGGGGCAGGGTTTTCCTTATGCTCGCAGTAAGAAGGAGCGGGAGGGGGATTCTTTATCATTCAATTATTCTTGAACTACAACTCTGACAGTATTGAAATAACACTCTCCATGGCCCAGATACTATGAAAATTAATGGGAGCTGCTGTTTTTGTGAAACATTACTATCCCTTTAAGTAAAGGTGAGTTGGAGGCTGTCATGTGACTCCCCTGTGCTCACTCAAGGAAATCCTAAGGACATGGCATGTTATTGGGCCCTGAGGAGTGGGCTGAGAACTGCTATCCAGTGCAGTCAGTTTGCCTAGAGTTTCTCTGCTTTATCTTCCTTACTGTGCAGTTGGTAGGGTGCATGTAACGTGGCAGTGACAGCACTATGACCCCTCACCACTCTCCTTTCTTTCAGGACTTGCCTAATGCCATGAACGCAGCAGAAATCACAGACAAGCTGGGACTGCATTCCCTCCGTCACAGGAACTGGTACATCCAGGCTACCTGCGCCACTAGTGGAGATGGCCTCTATGAAGGACTCGACTGGTTGTCCAATCAGCTCCGGAACCAGAAATAAAACTGCAAACACTTTATTATTTTTTTTTTTGTTTGTTTTTTCTCCCCATTCCTTCCTTATTCTTCCTTTGCTTTTCTCTAATGTGGCAAACTGTGCTACTTTGCGGTATTGAGTGCCGGCATCAGTCCATATTTTTTGTTTTCCCTACAATATGTCTTGCACCGTGCTGTAAATGTGGCAAACGAGCCTGGATGCAGTTAGGTGTCTTATTTAATGTAAATAGTATGTTTCCAATGAGGCAGTTTCTGGTACTCCTATGCAATATTACTCCACATTTTTAACGTATCAAATCACCACTTAGTACTGGAAAGGGGGGGGGGGAGAGATCGTAAAATTAGTCACAACTTTCATGAGCTTTTGAGGCCTCTGCACCCTACTTCAGAAATCTTTATTAGTTTTTAATGCAATGCAAAGAGCCTTATTCAGAAGGGTAGAAATTGTAGTTCTGGAGCAAAACAAACAGTGGGGAGGGGGTTGTTGCCATTGGTGTAACTATGACTTCTTTAACCGCTGATGCTCGGGGTTCTCAATGCATTTTGAAGCAGTGTATTGAAAAGAAAATATTAAAGCGTTTAAAAAAAAAAAAAAAATTCAACGAGAAGTTTGGAAAATTGACCATTTGATTTGTTACGGAATTGCAAACCTTTTGTGCCCTTCATAAGGCCCCAAATCACACTATTTCAGTAGTGGTTTATTTTTTTTCTTTACTCTAGTTACCAAACAGGACAAAAGTTTGTTAACCCTTTGAGTGCCAGAGGGGTACGCAACGCTTTGCAATGCATTGCGTACCCCTCTGGCACTCAAAGGGTTAAACCCTTTCTCTGCCTCGATTGGCAAAGCAAGTCTGCTGTATTTCCGCCTTTTAACGCCAAAAGGGTTCACGTCTGGGGTTAGGACTTTTACAAACCTTTCTATTCAACCTCTGGGGCTGGAGTTGATTATTTTAATGTTACATGGAAGGGAAGGGGTTAAACACTGATCCTGCAAGAATGATGGAGAAACTACGACAGGGTACATGTTTTCCTTAAGGACCTTTTCTTCTTTGACTTTCTCTTGCTATATTTTTCCTTTAGCTGGTCTAGTTTATCGGCTTTATTCTCCTCCACTATGACTTTCCCTGCATCTAGATCTGTCTCCACTTCAAATGTAGTTGATACATCTGTCTGCGATGGTTTCTCCTGTGAATCTTTCTAGATACGTATTCATTTCAAACTCCATTGTCTCCGGTGGTTTCTAGTCCTGATTCTATTTTATCTGGTTTAGTCTTGGCTATGACGACCTCTGCATCTAGACCGGTCTCTATTATAGCTGGAATTATTGCACAGACCTCTGCAGGCTTCTTGTCCTCGGAGTTTGATTCTTCTGCGGGGCCTTCAGTGCTGTATCCGTCATACTCGGCAGACAGAGGGCTGTACTTATGTCTGGTTTCCCACCGGTAAATTTTGTTGCTTCTCTCGAAGTAATGCTTCCTAGCTTTTAGTAAACATTTCATCCTCACTTTCTGATGATGAATTATCTAATAAGTCTCTGCCTTGAGGATTTTTTACGCCACATTCAGAGCCATCTCTGTGAAATCCTCCAGTTTTTCCACAACACATTTTCTTGCTAGTAAAAAAGTAACAAGGTGGTTATAGTAGTTACCCCGACAGCTGTCAGGAAACTGATGACCTCTGGCGACACTTTTCTGACTCCAGCCCATTCTTCTACGTGCTTGTCGCAGAGGCACACATTCGTACTGAAACGCTGATCTTTTTTTGTTGGCATTATTTGCATGGTTACAATAGAGGTCCAATTGAATTGCTATGCCACTGGATCTGCCTACATTTCATAGCTTCTGTTTGTGATCAAGTGAAGACCGTTAGACTATTTAAGCCAAGTGTGTAAATTAATGGGCATTTTCCTGTTACCAACGCACTGGACCTAAAACACACTTTGTTTTTAACTTTACACATTCAGAAGAGCTTGCATTTCCCATGCTCTGATTTCAGTGCTGCTTACCTTGTGGCAAGCCAGTGCACAGTGTTGTCTGATGACCTTCCTGTAAACACAGACATGTACAAAGTCAAGAGGAGCCATTCAAGGCAGACAAATGACACAACAGGGACCACGCAAACATTTCCATTAGCTTAAATGGGGCTTTTCACCCTTTGAGCGCCCAGTCTCCCAACATGTTTCAAAGCAATGCATTGGAGACTGCTCAAGCATTCGCAGTTAAAAACCCCATTTAAAAAGGAACTCTTAAATATAATCTGGGCACAAAATCCTTATAGCCACTACGAATCAGTTGTATGGATTGTTTGTTCAGAATTACTCTGTAATTAGTGTCGGATACCACATTGTCTGAAGCAGACATAATTCTTTGTTGCAGGATTTGGAACTTCTCACACTGGAGGATAATGAAAGGATTAGGACACGCAAAAAACCTAAAAGATTGACCAACTGTCCCTCACCGCCACTAGTAGGCTTCAGTAAATACCCTGTTGCATGGATCGTGCAGTGTTGAACACGGATTAGGGAGACGCAGGTCCTACTTCTGTAGCTGATAGGTGACTGGCTGTGTGGCAGTGTGCTTGCTCCAAGCAGGAATCTCATGATGGTGCTGTCCATGCGCACCGGCTCATAGGTGTTTGAGAAGTCAGTCTCCGCTCCACAGAACTAATCTGCTCCGGTACTGGAACCTACTTCCTCCTCCTTGTTTGCAGGATCAGCCATGTGACTTGGTTTTAATCCGGATTTACCAGAGCATGCTAGGGGTAGTCAGGGACACATGGCCAATCTTGTAGTTAGGTTAGCATTTCTGCATGTACTATTCTTTTAAGAAGACTTTAGTGGGAGGAGTTTGGAGTCTTTGAGTCTGGGCGAGGGGGAGAATCCACTTTGGTGGTTATATTATAGAGTACTAATTAAAGATTAATTTTTGCTATTCATTCCAGCATAATTGATTGTGTAACCATTAGGATTGTCTCCCAAGATTTTCACAATTTCCCTATAAGTTTCCCATAGCTCAGCAGTAGTTTTCACACGGAAATCCAATAATTGGGTAGGTCTATATTTTTATTTATTTTTTTTTTCACTACAACTCCCATCCTCCTCTTCCGACTAATGGCTTCGTTTTAAAGCTCATGTTACAGAGCAAGTTGCTTGAATCCTGTCTCCCTTCCCACCAAATCTGCAGTGAATGGGTTACAGCTTTCAGATTAATCTTTTTGTGTTACATCCCTCTGCCACTTCAGTATGTTAATCCCTTGGATATGAAGTCTCCCAACCTTTCTTGTAGGAGTCTGCTTGCATTTGGGGTGGGGAGTGAATGTGTCAGAATTCCCCTAAAAACACAACACTCCACTCCTTAGATGCTAGAGTTAGGTGCATTGCTTCACAACGCATTGGAGACCACCATCATCCAGTGGGTAAAACAGTTTTCCCAAGAGCACAACTTGTCAATCTGGCCCTGGGTAGACGGTACTGTATCTCACGAGACTCAATGGACCCTGTGTTAAGAAGCGAGGTAATTCTGGGGAGAACCATCCACACCATGGCAGACTAAGGTTCCCTATTGACTTTTTTTTTTCCCCCTTGTATGCTAGGGGTAAAAAGACCCACTTCAAAAAAAAAAATGGGATTTTCCTCCTGTGTTGTGCTTGGCTTGCCCCCAAATGTCTCCTCTTTCTTTGGGTCACAGGACATTCTTGTTATGCCTGGTACATAGAACTCTGCCTTTATTCATTCCATTCTTTCACATTTCTATATTTTTCCTTCCAACGCCCGTTCTTTGGTATCGAATCATTCCCCACAGGCATGCCTCATGCTGCAAGGGTTCAGATTTGCCGTCTGATAACAAATCCTCCTTATTTTAGTCTACTTCTAATCAACACTGAAAAAAAAAAGCTGGACCTGTTGGAACGTGAGGACCTGTCAAAGCTGGTTATTTAGTGATGTGGAATCTATTGCTTTCAGTAAACAAATTGTAATCAACTGTTTTGTATTCTTGTTTTCATTTGGACAAACAAGCACTGTAATTAAAGCTATTAGAATAAAATTCCATCTATTTCACATCGGTGTTTTAAGTTGTCTG
Source organism: Rhinophrynus dorsalis (assembly GCA_037306005.1). Lineage (NCBI taxonomy): Eukaryota > Metazoa > Chordata > Amphibia > Anura > Rhinophrynidae > Rhinophrynus > Rhinophrynus dorsalis. The sequence goes on along the minus strand of CM074723.1, from coordinate 473,931,313 downwards.
TATTGGGAATTTATAACATTTTATATTCTTTAAATGAGAATTATCCCCCTCCTAATAACACCTAAAACACACATTTCACCCTTTAACACATTTAAAGGGATAGTAATACTTAAAATGTAAAAAAAAATGTTGTAGGGTTTATGTCCCTGAATAAAACAAGAGTACTCCCACTGCTGAAAGGTGTTTTATTCAAAAGTTATTCATTTTCAAAGTTGAGTTATTTAGGTGCAATATCACAGTGGCCTGAAATTGTACAGTGGCGCTGTTGCTACACCATCCTATGGACAGCTCTGGTCAGTTGAACATAAATCTCCATAGGATGGTGTAGCAACAGCGCCACTGTACAATTTCAGGCCACTGTGATATTGCACCTAAAAAATTCAACTTTGAAAATTAATAACTTTTGAATGAAACACCTTTCAGCAGTGGGAGTACTCTTGTTTTACTCAGGGGGATAAAGTCTACAACATATATTTTTTTTACATTTTAAGTATTACTATCCCTTTAAGGAGCAGTAAACTTTTTTTTATGAAAACAAAATATATATTGTAGGGATTTTCCTATTGAGTAAAATAAGGGTACTCCCACTGCCAAGAGATTTGTATTTCCAGAGTTATTACAATTTAAACCCATGTTTTTTTACATTAGCAGTGCCCTCTAGTGGTCAAATTCTAATTAGATTTCCTGTTACATTCTAATGGAGAGAAAAGTCAGTGAATTACAGTTTTCCATAGAATGTGATAGAAACTGCTGAGTCACTTCCTGTCAGTTAGAACTATCAGGAAGTAAACACAGTAAATTCACTTCCTGGTTATTTAAACTGCTATAATTTTTGAATAAAACATCTGACAGCAGTGGGAGTGCTCTTGTTTTATTCAGCAGGCAATGCTCTGTAAAATGTGTTTTCATAAAAAAAAGTTTACTGCTTCTTTAAGGACCAGCAGTTCCGGGGTATGTGGTCCTTTTAAGGACCAGACTGAAAACTTTGACGTGCCGCCCCATGTGACTGGTCACATATGCCAGTATGCCGAACAGGAGACTGAAAGATCGGTCCGGTCTTGGAGTGATCAATTTTGGTCCCCATTATTACTCTCAGCGCTCCTGCTAAAAAGTATGTGACTTGCCAGGACAGTCACTGGTCCTTAAGTGCTGGACAGCTGTGACGGTCCTGCTATGTCAGTGGATGGGAAGGGGTTAAGAACCAGCTGCGCGGCAGCAATTAATGACCATGGGGTGTTTTATATTAAAAAAAAAAATAAAAATCAGAATAAGGTCCCAGAACACAGTGTAGCCGCGTGGGGACCCCTGAATTCCATGACGTACCTATACATCATGAGTCATTAACACAAATTTTCCCCATGACTTACATGTACGTCCATAGTCCTTAAGGGGTTAACCGTGCTATGGCCAGAAATCTGAACAACCCTTTTGAACAGTCCCTCGTGCATTTGTTCAAGATTGAAAAGGTTCTATTAGTCCTGGAGGTAATGACCTTTAACCCATTGAGTGCCAGAGGAGTATTGAACGCATTGCACTGCGCCTTTGTGCTCATAGGGTTAAGGAGCACAAAGGTGCACAATTTACATCCTTCTAATCATTAAAGAATTAACCCTTTGAGTGCCAGAGGGGTATACAACACATTTCTTTGCAATGCATTGCTTACCCTTCTGGCACTCAAAGGGGTAAGATTAACATGTGCAGTTTGAGTTCTGTTGTGTTGCTAGCAACTGTCATCTGCCTCCATGAACATGACTCCAAGAACTGATTTGTTCTTTCTTGAATAAGGGCAAAAGGGGCCTTTAGAATTTTTTTACCATAATAAGCGAAGTGGGCGATTAGTTATTAGGTAGTGATGCTTCTTTGTTTCTGATGAAAACGCCTAGTGCCCATGTGGGTTTCTGCTTAGCACACTACTGTCCCCCAGGGCTCGCTCGCTCTTTAGAGCAGTGATCTCAAAGTGCATTCTAGAGGGCTCAGTGCATGATTCAGGGATGTCCCTCCTTCTGTACAGGTGTCTGTCATTTGTTCAGTAATTTTGATGGAACAAATAATATGCGTAATCTTGGCCTTCTGTGATCTCTGCTTTGAGACCAATGCTTTGAAAAAGTCAGTGGAGTAAAAGTACTGGATTAAAAGTGATAGTAATGTTTTCAAAATAAAAGCAGCTCCAAATTATCTTCATAGTATTTTGGCCATGGAGAGTATTATGTCAATACTGTCAGTTGTAGTACAAGAGTAATTGAATGATACATTATCCCCCTCCCGCCCCTTTTACTGAGTTAACACTGCTCGCTTCAGAGCCACAAGACTGTCCGGACTGATCGCAGAGAGACTGTCTTCAGTGAGCATAAGGAAAACCTGTCCCTTGCTGTGAGCTGTCTGGTCCCAGGACCAAGATTCCACATCTGAGGGGAGGAGGCTTACACTAGGTAAAAGGGGTGGGAGGGGGATACTTTATCATTCAATTACTCTTGAACTACAGCTCTTACAGTACTGAAATAACACTCTCCATGGGCCAAATACTATGAAGATTAATTGGAGCTGCTGTTTTTGTGAAACATTTCTATCCCTTTACATTAAAATTGATCTATCCTTGAAGACCATCTTCTCACAAGAACACATATAGTCCAGCATTGCCACATCTTTACTACATTCACACAGGAATGTAGTAAAGCAGTAGTAAGGAAGGTCTGCACTGATGTCTATGGATCTACAGACAGACCTTTCACGTGAATTGCGTATCAACCTCCAATCATAATGGTTGGCGCTCTCTTGGTCTGGCCAGACACCTTTCCTGTGTGCAGATCAGCAGAGGATCACAGGTGTTGAATGAATGGAAGAAAAAGACTAGCAAGCTGATGATACAATTACGTAACACATTTGAGAGAGGTCTTTATGCTAAAACATGGGCTAGAGATTAGGTGAATGGTTCTCAAAATAGAAACAAAAAACCTGTTATGTGCACCTTACTGGTCTACATCTGTTGCAGAATATGTAAAAAGTGGATAAATGGAATAGCCCCACTGGTAGAAGTAGTTACAGGTTAATACAGTGAGGGAATGTAAGTACGCATGGGATAGACTTAAGGCAATGCTCATCTTAGAGACGGTATCATCCCAATAAACTGTATCCCCGATTTAATCTGCCTAGTTTGTAGATCCGTATCTCAATAGTATCTGATTTGTAGTTCTTGAGTAATTTAATTATAAAGTGTCCCCCTACCACCCCTTTTAACTTCCTTTAGCCGCCTCTCCTAAGTTGTGGAATCCGGCCATTGGACCGGAAGATATGCAGTGAGTATAAGGAAAATCCTGCCCCTCCCTTTGGTGAAGGAGGGTGTGATTTTCCTTATGCTTACTGAAGATTGTCCCTCTCCACACTCCATCTGGACCAGAATGAGATGCATTAACACTTCTGCTCAGGGCCTCAAGGGTTCTTAAAACTGCCCTATTTATAACCGGTATTTCTGGACCATTTCCCTGTGGAGGTGACTATTACAAGTATGCCTCATTACTGAACATCTGATGATCTGTACTTAAATAATGGGAGTCTGAAGACAGGTTAAAGCGGAACTAACACCCCTACAAGATGTAGCCTCAATTACTGTTATTACGTGTTATTAACCCCTTAAGGACCAGCGGTCCAGGGAAGTTACCTTCCCTTAAGGACCAGCTGTCCAGGGAAGTTACCTTCCCTTAAGGACCGCTTTGATCCTTGCCAACGCGCCTGTACACGTGACCTGTTACGCGTACCAGCGCGCCGCTTTGAGGCCTAAGAGAGATCGCCCCGTCTTGGAGCGATCAATTTTAGGCCCTGTTTTTACTTGCAGCGCTCCCGGTAGAGCGCTGTAAATAAAAAGTACGTGACGTGCTATGACCGTCACTGGTCCTTAAGGGTATAAGGACCGTGACGGTCATAGCACGTCATACTCCTTAAGGGGGTTAAAGAATCCGTAATTCCAAAAAGTACCTGGTGATGTCTTCCCCCCCAGAAAAGCGCATTGCGCATATCCGCAACAGAGCCGATCGGATCTCTTGTAATTCCCCCCGGCTACACGAAAACACCTACGTCATCAGGTTTAGAGTCTCGGACCAGCACGACAATCTAAACCTGATGACGTAGGTGTTTTCTTGTAGCCGGTGGGAGTTACAAGAGCCGATCAGCTCTGTGCTGACATGCGCAATCCACTTTTCTTGGGGGGGAGACGTCACCAGGTACTTTTTGGAATTACGGATTATTCTTTAATAACACGTTAAAAAAATAATAATAATAATAATTACACAGCGAGTTATAACGAATTATAGCACTCTAATTGAGGCTACATCTTGTAGGGGTGTTAGTTCCGCTTTAACCATTTGAGTGCTATTACATGGCATTCGCTGAAAAGTGTTATTGCCTGCTCAGTACTCAGCCCTCTTCTCCTGTATACTATATTTGTAAAGGTGGCTGCACCAGTATTATGGGGGTTTTTAACCATTTCTGTGCCAGAATGTGATTTATAAAGTGAAACACTTTGAGAGAGGTCCCCGTTTGAAAGCTTACAATCTAAAGTGGTAATGGGACACACACAGAGGAGTACATAAGGGTCAAGTGCTGAATAGAGTTCTGGTTAGGATAGGGACACAAGTAAAGGAAATTAATGATAAGAGTCTTAGTTGTACAAAGCCGGTGCCTTCTAGCATGTGTGTTTTGTTAAGGAGGTGTAGTTTTAATTGCGACTAGAAGACCATCAGAGAGGTGCAGGGTGGGAGGAAGAGCATTCCATAGATGAGGAGCAATGCGAGAAAAAGGCTTGATATCTGTTTTATATTTTGGTAAAAATGGCCTCTTTAAGAACAGGAGCCCATACGGTGGCCATATTTGTTCCATAGAAGATTCTTTACAGAGACATATGTGCACCGTTTTCCCCTACAAGGGTCGGAGTGGGACCAAAATGAATCACTGGACCTACTCTATCGATGGTCCCCCATGTGGGGGGCAATGTTCAGACTACTTAATTTTGCTGTTTAAGTGGTTGGAGAACCACTGACTGCTAGGCATATCTGATGCGAAACTACATTCCCCAGAATCCCCCTTTTCCTGGTCTTTCTTCATTGGACAGGGTGGAGCCTTGGCAGCCATCTTACTACTCCCATTGCATAGGCCAGAGTGATCAATGATCAGTCCTCAAGAGCCACCAACAGGCCAGGATGTAAGGATTTCCCTGATTTTAGCACAGGTGAGTCAGTCAAAACGAATGATCCACTGATTAACTCATCTGTGCTTAATCAGGAAAATCCTTACACCCTGGCCTGTTGGTGGCCCTTGAGGATTGAACATGGACAGCCCTGGTATAGGATATGCAGAGGCTGGTCTCTCTTCTCTACCTCTCCAGTTTAACTCCGTGCAGTCACATAAGTTCCTTTTTGGGGTATTTTTATGCAATTTCTCATACTTCTCTAAAACTTTGGACTACTTTGTCCTACTTTAGATGTGTTTTTCTCTGAACATGTCATATCCCAAGGGACACATGGGGAAATCCAAGCTTAAGGATTCGGGGGCCCCTTTAGCACTCTGTTCCTCACGCCAGACTGGGCTACCACGGGAATATTCGGGCACCCTATGTCCCTGTTGCACTGTGGTCCCTACTGCTCCCCTGGATCCTCCACTGCAGAACAAGAGCCAGTTTGGGTTATGACCTATTTCTTCAGTTTCTCCTGTTGCCTCATCTATTCAAAGGGTTCTCCTTTCCTGGAGCCCCTTCCCTGCTGTCAGACATGCTGATTCTGTCTTTAGGGGGCATTCTTGGCTGGAGACTCCTCTATGGAGGAGGTTGACACTGACGGGGGAGGACATGGATTTTTCTGGTCTCTGTTTTACCAGTAGTGAGCTGATCAAAATGTCTCCACAGTCTTTCAGCCTTCCTACAATTCTGGCTTTCTTCAAGATGATGTCAACAAGTGTCTCAGTCTTGGTTCAGATCTCAGCCCCCTCTGTTCTTTTTTAAGATGCAGATTGATTTTCTTTCTGACGTCAAGACCTATGTTCATGGGGTTGCTCACACCTATAAACCATTCCAAACAATGTTACACACCACCGTAACCAAATATCCTTCAGGAAGGTAAGATCTCATGACCTTCCACTTTGTATGTAAGCTCCTGTGCTTATCTGTATATGTTTACAGAGTTTTGTCAAGTGTATTTTTTATACTGAAGAATTAAAGAAGATGATGTTTTAAGAGGAATTTTTTCTGTTCGTGGCATTGAAGGATATTTCGTTTCAGTGATGCGCATCATTGTTTGGAATTATATATATTGAATGATGGATAATAAGTGATTATCTTGATCCGCACACAGATATCCTTTCCTGTATGAATACAAGATGCTTTTGTTTTCTCTCGTGGGCTGAGTCTTTAGGTGTATATGTGTGACTTAAAGCGGAACTACCGCCCAATAAAAATATTGCCCCACATGATTGCCCATCTGGCGACTAGATGCTCAGTAGCGCTAGTCACCAGAATTATTACCTGATTAAAGAGAATTCGCTATTCTTCCAGGACTGACAGCAGGATAGAGAGCGGACATCTTGCCATAGTGACGCTGTCAGTCCCTTTTGGGCCCGGCCGGCTCCTAGCAACGCCTCCTAGACCCAGCTGGGCCTCACAGCGTCACTATGGCAAGATGTCCGCGCTCCATCCTGGAAGAATAGCGCTACCGAGCAGCTAGTTGCCAGATGGGCAATTATGTGGGGCAATATTTTTATTGGGTGGTAGTTCCGCTTTAACTTTGATGAAGTCGCTATTTTCTTTTTGCCATTAACCGTTTCCCACACCTATCTTTCCTTCAGATATTCCACTCCTCCATGGATCTGAACCTGATGTTAGGAGTTCTCCAGAGACCTCCCTTTAAGCCTCTTTCATCTGTTTATTGGCATCTCCTGATTAAGATGGCCTTCCTTTTGGCTTCTCTTTCTGTTTGTCCGAGTGGCCAAACTACAAACTTTGTCTTTTAAAACCCCTTCCTGATTTTTCACCAGGACAAGGCATTTCTTCGTACTCCCAGAGGTTCTTTGTTTTTGTTTTTTTGCCAAAGGTTGTCTCAGATTTTCACATCGACCAGGAAATTGTCCTTCCTTCCTTTTTGCCCCGACTCTTCTAACAAGAAGAAGCAGGAGCTCCATTTTCAGGACACGGTATGGTGTCTTAGGCTACATACAATGGACATAATACATTTCAGGAAATCCAACACTGTCATTCCTGAGGGCCCCTGAGCAGGCCAGGCTGCATCCAAACTAACCGTTGCTTCTTAGATCAAAGCCACTGTCCAGGGCCCCTGGGCAGGCCAGGCTGCATCCAAACTAACCGTTGCTTCTTACATCAAAGCCACTGTCCAAAAGCCGTATTTGTGATCAGAAAGAAACTTGTTACTCTCCAAGACACGGCACACTCCACCAGATCTGTGGGCATCTTTTGGGCCTACAAGAATCAGGCTTCTGCCGAACAGCTGTAGAAGGCAGCAATGAGGTTGTCTCTGCACAACTTCAGCAAACACTACCGTGTCAATGCCCTGACTTTGGCTGAAGCCAGTTTTGGCCGTACCGTCCTTTGGGTGGTTGTGCTTGTTTAGGGACCTTCTTTCTTCATGCAGTAGCTCTGAAACTCGTTTGGTTCTTTTTCCTATTGATTTGCTTGGTGTGCAAATTAAGTGTCCGTTGACACCTGAGATTTGTATGGTACCAGTTAGTCGTGTGGAATACTGGTGTACAGTGGAGTGGTGTTTTTACGCTTTTTCATTCCCAGGTATCTTGGTGGATGGTTTGGTATATCCCCATAGTACCTGTGTTCCACATTGGAAGTAAGGGAGGAGAGGATTATAGTGAACTTACCATTGAATCCTTTTCTTAGTCTATGTGGATCACAGGACTCCCACTCTGAGGAAAAAAAACATGTGGTTTAAGTCACCAGGCAGAGGGGTCCTCTTGCGGTCTTTGTTCAAGGGATTTCCTTCTTTACTCTCGCTAATGTTTCTTTAAGTTACCTTGCTATAAGTTGAAACTGAGGGGCGGGTGTAAAGCTGGAAAGGAAGAGGGAGAGTCTCCTCCTCAAAGGCCCTTGCCTTTTTTTTTTTTTTTAATAAAGTTCCCTTCCCTGGAGGAGGGAACATTACAACAAGGTTCCTGAATTCTACTTGGACTAAGAAAAAATAGCAAGTTCTCAAATACTCTTTTCTACTGCATCCATTGGGGGCCATGAAGACCACAAGTAACTTCTCTCCACCAGGAGGCAGACACTTAATGAGTTAAATAACAAAAGAACTCCAAGACGTGGAGCACTCAGTGATGAAACTCCTCCCACATTCTGCCCTATATAGCCCTCCGCGATGACCTGTCAAACTCAACTGTGGAAAAGCAACACAAGTCAACACGTACATATCATAGCAACTAAAAAAACTCCATTAGCTAATTTGGAGTAATGAGGCACTAGCCTCAGTATCCAAAATCATTGCTGCCAGATTAAGTCTGATAGCCAGAGAAGAACGTCTCTAGTCAGCTAGTTGTTTTTTGTTTTGGGGGTTTTGGGTTTTTTTTGTCTCCCCTCAGGAATATCTGCATTTTTTCCTAACTGAAAATCATTTTTTATCCTGGTATGGAAATCCTGGCTTAGTCACAAGGGTCTCCTGGTTTCCCTGTCCTCTTCCTGCTCACAGTCCCGTAGGGCAGTGTTCTCCATATATTTTGTCATTTTGCTCAAGGCAGGCCTAAAACAGTCTGGAGTTTACTGGGCTTCCCTAACATCATAAAAAGCAGTTGTCAAGGAGCAGTGAAGGGTACAAATTCATAAAAATAGTCTATTTTTAGGTCTCTAAATCAGAACAAAAATAAACACGTGTTCAAAAATTCCCTAAATACACAACTGAAATGCAACGTTTGTGTTTTTGTTAGTCTTTTATAGATGAGAAGGAGAACCCTAAGTGGGGGTGTGAGGAACATCAAAGTGTCATGACACCCTACTTGAGAACCACTCCCATAGGTAGTGAAAGGCCCCGTAACAGGGAAGTTGTAGGCCAATCTTTATGATTACTCGGCCCTTTTGAAAGGACAGAAGAACATTGAATGTGAAGGTATGAAAATAAAAAAACTTTCCTTTATTAGATACAGTGTCCTACTCCGATGCATCAGTTGCAGCGTGTTTGAGGAAATCCACAAATGTCTTTCCCTTTAAAGGGATAGTAATACTTCGTTTTATCTTTATTTTATTTTGTAGGCGTTAAAAAAAACATGAAGAATGATATAAGTCTTATCTCTCAAATCTGGTTTGAGATATATTCACAAGCAAAGTTTCCCCTCCCGCCCCTTTTACCTAGTGTAAGCCATCTCTTCTCAGATGTGGAATCCAGTCCATAGACCAGACAGATAACAGAAGGGGACAATCTTCTTCCTATGAGAACAATGAAAGCCTTGCCCCCCTTGACAAGTTTTTCAGGTTTTTCCCTTATCTTAATTGAAGATTGTGCCTCTCTGCAGTCTACCTGGGCACCTCCCTTCTGCTCTGGCTGAGCAGAGTTACATCAGTAAAAGGGGCGGGAGGGGGATACTTTATCATTGAATTACTCTTGTATTACAACTCTGACAGAATTGAAATAACACTCTCCAAAGTCCAAATACCATGATTAGAGCTGCTTTTATTATGAAACATTACTATCCCTTTAAGATCACAGTGAGTACAGATCAAACTTAAAGGTTTATGTGCTGTCCAGAGGAGGAAAGCCTCATAAAAGATATTAGAGATAGAAAGCCCTAAACAGCAAGTCCTATAGATGAGGCACTCAAAACAAGAGTTCATATAATGCAAAAATACATTTTATTGGTACAAAAAAATATCATAAGTGAATCCACAGAAGGCTTGAAGGCGTACGGACTGGGGAAAATTACACTCAACATCAGGAAAGGTACCATCATTAAATGCCTGCTACAGAAGGGAGACATGGTGGATCTGTACGTTACAGACTTGTCTACCTTTGGGGATGAATGAAGACATGTTATTCATGTGTATTGATTAATAGTGTTTATTGTGTTTTGACTTAACCCCATTTTCCTTTGTGGACTTGTGGGGCTCCTTCAGACATCAGCAATGCTGAGTTCCTCATCTACGGGACTTACTGTTTTCTTGGAGGAGTCGCCCCTTTAGGCCTTTCTACCTCTAAGATTTTTATGAGGTTGTTTCTTTAAAGGGATAGTAATACTTAAAATGTAAAAAAAAATATGTTGTAGGGTTTATCCCCCTGAGTAAAACAAAGGTACTCCCACTGCTGAAAGGTGTTTCATTCAAAAGTTATTAATTTTCAAAGTTGAATTTTTTAGGTGCAATATCACAGTGGCCTGAAATTGTACAGTGGCGCTGTTGCTACACCATCCTATGGAGATTCATGGTCCCGGGACCAGAGCTGTCCATAGGATCGTGTAGCAACAGCGCCACTGTACCATTTCAGGCCACTGTGATATTGCACCTAAAAAATTCAACTTTGAAAATTAATATCTTTTGAATGAAACACCTTTCAGCAGTGGGACTACTCTTGTTTTACTCAGGGGGTAAACCCTACAACATAATTTTTTTTAGATTTTAAGTATTACTATCCCTTTAAGTCCTAGAGTGCACCCCACCATTTTAGTGGCTATTAACTAGAGTCTAAGCCAGTCAGTGCCTGCTCCTCTCTTTGAATATATATATATAGAGGAGGAAGAGGACCACGGCAGAGAGCTGGGTCATGTGACAGGGTGGGGCATAATTTATGTCCCATCCACCTGCTCCGTGCTAGAGAACCAGTTCTCACAGCGGCTGTACAGTACAAGGCAACATCAAGCAAAGCTTCATCTGATCAAGTTGTGTAGTTAAACTCTCTAGGATCCAATCTGCTTCTTGCAATATATGTGCCACAGCGTCAGCATTTTCCTTTGGGTATATTTATTGTAATATACCTGAACCAGAGTGGGCCAGTGCCATTCCAGGTTCTACTGCCAACTGCTTGGTTAAAATTCTGAGCAAATTGCTTGCTGACCCTCGTAAGATTTCCAGAAAGGCTGAGTTCTACACCCTTAAGCAACCAGGTCCTGTTCTCTCTGACCCAGAGCGAATGAGGAAGAAAATCATAGCTACGGTATCTCACATAAGTGAGTACACCCCTCACATTTTTGTAAATATTTTTATTTTATCTTTCATGTAACAACTATGAAGAAATAACACTCTTCTACAATGTAAAGTATTGAGTGTACAGCCTGTATAACAGTGTAAATTTGATGTGCCCCTCAAAATAACTTAACAACCCCAAACACACCTCCAAGATGACCACTGCCCTGCTAAAGAAGCTGAGGGTAAAGGTGATGGACTGGCCAAGCATGTCGCCAGACCTAAACCCTATTGAGCATCTGTGGGGCATCCTCAAACGAAAGGTGGGGGAGTGCAAGGTCTCTAACATCCACAAGCTCTGTGATGTCGTCATGGAGGAGTAGAAGAGGACTCTAGTGGCAACTTGTGAAGCTCTGGTGAACTCCATACCCAAGAGGGTTAAGGCAGTGCTGGAAAATAATGGTGGCCACACAAAATATTGACACTTTGGGCCCAATTTGGACATTTCCACTTAGGGGTGTACTCACTTTTGTTTCCAAGGTTTAGACATTAATGGCTGTGTATTGAGTTATTTTGAAGGGGACAGCAAATTAACAGTTATACAGGCTGTACACTCACTACTTTACATTGTAGCAGAATGTCATTTCTTCAGTGTTGTCACATGAAAGATAAAATAAAATTATTTACAAAAATGTGAGGGGTGTACTCACTTATGTGCGATACTGTATATTAATGAGCTCTCTTTCTGATAGTTCATCCGGAATAGGAGACAAAGTGTCTATAGAACCTCTCATTTCAGCCATTTTAGAGGAATTACAGGTATCTGGATCCAATGAGGAACGTGTTCAAATGGAGCAAAAGAGTACTGTCCTCTTTCCTGTTTATGAGCGACTGGACCACATCATTCTACATGAACCACAGTTTCCAGCCTAGCATTAAAGTTTGCATGTCTCTACACATTTTCCTAAGAACAGGTTGACATGTGGTCATTACCTCTGGTGGTGGATCCATCAGGATCTGGTTTATCCAAAACACTACTATTCAAGTAAAAAAATGCAGCAGTCCTGCATGACCGCAAATAACAAAAACTTTATTCTGTTTTAAGATATCAATTTCAAGAGTATGAGCCCTTATCCTCCCTTCATTTGCCTCAGTATGGATTTGCTGAATTACGGAGTCGTGGCATGATCAGCGCCTTAGAGGTAGTCCAGGAAGATGTCCCTGAAGAACTGTTAGGTCATTTGCCATTGCTAATAAAGGAGAAGCAGCTCTGGCAATTCCTCAAATGGCTGCTAAGTGTTCAGCCACATCAATAGCACTATATTCCCTGAAAATTTGGATTCTAGGTATTGCTTCTAAGGAATCTTTAGTGTCATTACCATTTTCAGGTAAACACCTCTTTATTCCAGAACAGGACAAGATTGTCAGTCAGGTTACTGGTGGGAAGAACACCTTGCTTCCTCAAAAATAGAACTTAATTAATATGTAGAATGGGTTGTAAACTTGAAATGGAGTGGGACGAGATTTAAGCAGGTAGGTTTGTCTTATAGAATCATCCACACACTAGAATTCACCGGCTCCAATTCTCACGTGCATCAATTCATGTATTACAGTCGATCAATATGTAAGGATTCTCTCTGCAAAAAATTATAGACACCCAAAAAAGCTGCAATAAATGGTATAGTCCAATGTACAATAAAAAGAATATCTCTCACTCTCCAAATATGTAGCAAAGGCAAAATGTTTGCACTTTTATCAGACACCATAACTGCAGCAGATTTCATTAAAAACAACTGTTGTATGTATGTTTATAGAAATATAGTGCGCTTGTGTGTATGTACACACACACACACACACACACACACACACACACACACACACACACACACACACACACACACACACACACACACACACACACACACACACACACACACACACACACACACACACACACACACACACACACACACACACACTAAGCATCACCGAAATACTCCCTACTCCCTACTCCCAGTCCTTGAGATACAGGGGGCGTGATTTTGACAGGACTGGACAGGGGCTGCAAGGAGTTTTCCCTCCCTCAAGTTCACAGACACACACACACCCACCCACACCCTATGGACTTTCTAGGCTGTTTAGAACTGTGTGGTAGTGCTCAGGATGTGAAAAGGAGGGTTGGATTTCAAGGAACTGGATGAACATGCTCCCAACATGAAAAAGAGGCTTGGAATACAAGAAACTTACTGGGCAGATGCAGAACATGAAAAAGAGGCTGGAGAGACACACAGAGAGATGCCCTCACTCCCACTTCCCCTGTTAACCCTTTTAGTGCCAGAGGGGTACATAACACATTCTTTGCAATGTGTGGCAAACCAGTGGCACTCAAAGGGTAAAACCTTTATAGACTCTTAACTTGCAGGGAAGTAATGTACAAGGGAGGCAGAGATGACAGACGCCTATGCTACTCAAACAGTTAACTATTGGAGTGCCAATGTGTTGAGAGACCCACTGCCACTCAAAGGGTTAAACAGTTAGTAATACTTCTATTAAAGTTTAGTTCCAAGTCTTATTTATAATTTTTTTTACATGTAGCGCTATATTTTATTACTTACAGTTTTGTAGTTCAAACGCTATTCAAGCTGAAAGGATCCCCTTCCCTTCCCTTTCCCCCGCTTCACTGATCCTCTCTGTCTGGTCCGGATGGAGCGCAGCAAAGGACAGTCTTCAGTAAACAAAAGGAAAATCCTGCCCTGTTTCCTCAACTGGGCCAGGGTTTTCCTTATACTTACTGTGTGAAGATTGTCCCTCGCTGCATCCATCCGGTCCCATGGCTGGATTACAGATCTAATGGGAGGCGGACAGAAGGGGCGGGAGGGGGAACCTTTTGGCTTGAATAGAGTTTGAACTACAATACTGTGAGTAATTAAATATACTGCTACATGTTAAAAAAATATATAAAGTGTTACTATCCCTTTAAAACATTATATACTCTTGACTTTTTCCAGTGTGACCATGTTGGGCTTTTTTGGAGCCTTTTTTTTTTTTAGATGGACAGTGGATGCCCAGGATCCCTGTTCTTTCCTCAACTCACAGACACCCAGCATGGCCTCTCCACGGCTGATACCCCTGCCAGCCCCAAGGCTCAGGCCTGATCCCTCAGAATCAACAGCGGCTTCTTCCTCCTGCACTGGATCTGGACATTGTGAGGCACATTGTGAGGAGAAGAGTGTCTCCTCTGTACTGAGGACAGTAACACGGGGTGCTGAATTTACTTTATTTATATCATAGGGACAATGTCTTTATACATTAACAGCACTCTATTTAACCATCTGAGTGCCAGAGATGTACCTAATGCATTGTACCACAATGCATTGGATGCCTTTCCAGCACTCAAAGGATTAACTCTGACATGACACACTGCTGTATACTGCATGTCACTCTATAGCTTAACATATTGGTATAAGTCTCTCTCGCCAAACACACAGAGGCATAATACTGCAATTCTGCCTGAAAGTAAAGGAAATAACAAATGCCACTGATTTAACGGTTTCAGGACCAGACGGGGATGGCAACACTTTATGATGCGATGTCCTCTGGTCCTTAGAGGGCTACATTTGGCTTCTAATGGTCTGAATACTGCAGATATTCACTTTAATACAAGATTATTTCCTACACAGCACTGTATAGCTCCTACACTAATCCCAGGGTGGCCTCAGCCCTCACTTCTACATTCATAACCTACAGATCTGGGGGACCAGCAAGAGCCAGAACCTCCACACACAGGGGGCGCCTATCACTGTGTCAGTGTCCCCTGTGTGTGTGTGTGTTGCGTGTGTGTATGTCTGTTATATGTGTATGTCTGGTGTGTGTGTGTGTGTGTGTGTGTATATGTCTGTTGCATGTGTTTGTGCATGTCTGTTGCACACATGTGTGTCAGTGCATGTCTGTTACGTGTGTGTGTGTGTGTATGTCTTTTGCATGTTTCTGCCGCTCACTGTGTGTATGTGTCTGCCTGTGTGTTGCATATGTCTGTGTTTATCAGTGTGTCTACATTTCACACACGTGCACCCAAAGGTCATAACATGATGGGCAACGCCGTCCCACATTGGTTATATATATATATATATATCTTATATCTTCTTCTATATATATATATAAAAGAGAAAGGCTCATTGCATAATTTATGTCTCCTCAGGAAACACACACACTCAGGACTGGCAATAAGGAGGGGTTACTGTTCCCATTGGGTGATTCAATGGGGGCGTGATTTTCACACCAACTGCAGTGGCCGAAGGGAGATGGCCCACCCCCACTATGCAGCCCGCCCACCACTATCAAAGTCAGAAAAAAACAAAATGGCCGCCACTTGCTCCTACACCACAGACAAACACACACATGCCCCACTCACACAGCACCAAACACACACACACCCCACTCACACACATATGCCCCACTCACACACACACAAAAGCCAGAGAGAAATATGGCTGACACACACACACACACACACACACACACACACACACACACACACACACACACACACACACACACACACTCACACACACACAGTCACTCACCCTGACTCCCAGTGGCCTCAGCAGGACCTGTACTACAGCCACTGAGGAACAAAATGGCACTCAAAGGGTTAAGGTAGGTCCTCATTGCTCAATTACTTCTTCACTGTCATAATTTGCCATACAACACAGAGGACAGGCAGGCATCAGGTACACACTTAACCCACTGACTGCCACAGGGTTGTGTATCAAGTTTTACCCCTCAGGGAGTGTGTTCAAACCCCTCACACTGTAAACTTGCATTTCCCTCCCACTTCTCCTCCTTCCCCAGCCTATTACTAACACTTTTCCACATTTCTCTTAAGCCCCGCCCCCTTTAACCCAAATTGCCCCATTGCTCTCTCCACATCAGCACCACATGAGGGACTCCACAAGTAAAAGTTTCCAGGTATTACACACTCATGCCCCACTCACACAGCACCAAACACCCATACACACACACACAAAGCCAGAAATAAATATGGCTGACACACAGTCACTCACCCTGACTCCCAGTGGCCTCAGCAGGACCTGTAGTATAGCCACTGAAGGGTGCTGCATCACCAGGGGAACAAAATGGCACTCAAAGGGTTAAAGTAGGTCCTCATTGCTGAATTATTTCTTCACTGTCATCATTTACCATGTAAGACAGAGGACAGACAGCCATCAGATTCACACTTAACCCACTGACTGCCACAGGGTTGTGTATCAAGTTTTACCCCTCAGGGAGTGTGTTCAACCCCCTCACACTATAAACTTGCATTTCCCTCCCACTTCTCCTCCTTCCCCAGCCTATTACTAACACTTTTCCACATTTCTCTTAAGTCCCGCCCCTACTCACGATTAAGCCCCACCCACTTTTAACCCAAATTGCCCCATTTGTCTCTCCACATCAGCACCACATAACTCCCTTCCAGAGACAACACAAATCAAAGTTCCCAGGTATGAACACACTTCCCACTGCTATTTAACTCTGACATGCCTCTCTATACCTTAACCATTTGAGTGCCAGAGGGGTGCACAACTCATGCGTGCATGTGTTTCTGTGCATATATGTTGCGTGTGTGTGTGTGTGTGTGTGTGTGTGTGTGTGTGTGTGTGTACATCTCTGCTACATATTTGTGTGCATGTGTGCATCGCCAGTGTGTATGTGCATGTCTTTTGCATGTCTCTGCCGCTCACTGTATGTATGTATCTGCCTGTGTGTTGCATATATCTGTGTTTATCAGTGTGTCTACATTTCACACACGTGCGCCCAACAGTCATAACATGATGGCCAACGCCGTCCCACATAGTGTATAAGCGCCCAACATGTGTCACTTAACCCTTTCACTGCCAGAGGACTATACAACTCATTACACAGCAATGTGTTGCGTACCTCTCTCACTCTCAGAGTTAAAGTGCTTCACTCCAACCAACTGCTACACTAGGTCTGTATAATGCAGTAACCCTACAGCCCTGTATTTCATGTCTACTTCACTGTCTATGTATAGTCATTTCTCCCCTCACCCATTACTTTAACACTTCACTGTCCCTCCTCTCCTCAATCTCTCATCTCCTCCTCCCTTGTCACCCCCACTCACCTATCCCCTAGCCATTCATCCATAGTCCCAATCTCGCCATTTTACTCCCACATCACTATTACATTATCTATCACTGCATCTGTCACTTAATCCTCTGTCTGCCAACCTATTTCTTCAAATGTACTGCAGTATCCACTGCTGTAATCTAAATTATTCCTTTACTCACAAACATCTTCTCACTATGACCTTCACCAAGTACATAGCACACTCACTTCAACTGTAAGGATACAAGACCTTATTCATCAAGTAACACAGCACACTCATTTCAACTGTAAGGATACAGGGCCTTATTCATTATGTAACACAGCACACTCACTTCAATTGTAAGGATACAGGGCCTTATTCATCAAGTAACACAGCACACTCACTTCAACTGTAAGGATACAGGCTCTTATTCACCAAGTAACACAGCACACTCACTTCAACTAGGCTTGCCACCCAGCCGGTATTTTACCCGCACAGCCATTAATTAGGACCTTAGAGCTTGTGCCGTATACCTACCGGTATTTGTTTGTGCGGCGTGTCCAGAGTCAGTCTCCTCCACTCAGCCCTATAGGCCAGCTGCTCATGTGGCTCGCTTAAAGTCGTCAGCGTCCACGCACCATCACCAGCCAATGAGTGAAGAGCATTTGGTCATCAGTGGTCCTCATTGCCTGGCTGGTGTGTCACGCTTGCCTGGTGTATGTGTCTGAGTCTTGTGACTGACAACGGGGAGTCAGGGATTGCGGCAGTATGCATGCGCTGTGAGAGTGTCAGTGCTCAGAGACTGTGGTGCACTGTGCACAGGAGGCAGTCTGGTCGGAATCCACTGGACCACTCGATGTCTGCGGCCTACACGGTTCAGCTCATCCTCGGTGTCTCCTGCTCCCCGGCTCCAGCCCTGGCAGAACTTGGAAGTAAACAGCACCGCCCTCAGCACACACTCACTTCCAGGTATGATGTGACAGAGGTCGGTAGAAGGCCAGAAGAAGCGGGCCTAGTGTTAATAATCCCTTATTGGTAGGCACTCAGTTGTCCTTGGCCAAGTGTAGGCAACCTACAGCTCTTCAGCTATAGCTGACTGGTGGAGAGGATGGGAGCCGTTTTTTAACAAAGTTAAACCATCCCCAAACATGTATTTACAACTTAAAAAAGTGCTACAGCCCATCTGCGAAAAACTTAGAAAAAAAATATATTACAGTATGTAACTGATGACCTTTATGATGGTCGCTCTGCTTTATTTTACAGAGATAGATATGGTTACTGAGACCGTTCAGGGCATTTCTGTGATGAATCTTAGCAATAACAGATAATGTCACCGCTACAATTGTCTTAATGGGATGTAGATATTTGTGTATTTAAGATCTTAGTGATTTGTACAGGTAACACAATGTGCATCTATGTCACACCTGTAGTACACATGTGCTGAGCGAGAAAAGTAAGTAAATGTTGTGTCCTGTCTGTGTACAAACACTGGGCCTTATATATACAGGCAAAGTAGATCCGTTCTGGGCAAACCATCTGCACTATAGAGGACAAATAGGGCCTTCAATGCAGAGCAATGTATTCCAGTGTTCAAGCAACTTGACTAGGCCTCAAAGGCTTAATTGGGAGGTCTGATCACCTTTGTGTGTAGGGGATCCTTCACCACTCTGGCCTGGGAGAGCTTAGTTTGAGAGAGAGAGAGAGAGAGAGAGAGAGAGAGAGAGAGAGAGAGAGAGTGAGTGCTTAGTCTGAGAGAGACAGAGAGTGCTTAGTCTGAGAGAGACAGAGTTTTTAGTCTGATAGAGAGAGATAGAGAGTGCTTAGTCTGAGAGAGAGAGAGAGAGAGAGTGCTTAGTCTGAGAGAGAGTGCTTAGTCTTAGAGACAGTGAGTGCTTAGTCTGAGAGAGACAGAGAGTGCTTAGTCTGAGAGAGAGCGTGAGTGCTTAGTCTGAGAGAGAGCGTGAGTGCTTAGTCTTAGAGAGAGTGAGTGCTTAGTCTGAGAGAGAGCATGAGTGCTTAGTCTTAGAGAGAGTGAGTACTTAGTCTTAGAGAGAGTGTGAGTGCTTAGTCTTAGAGAGAGTGCTTAGTCTGAGAGAGAGTGAGTGCTTAGTCTGAGAGAGAGTGAGTGCTTAGTCTGAGAGTGGTCATGCAACATTGAGTGGTTCTGCCCCTTTTTTGGCTCCTCCCTTTTGTGACTCTGCCCTCACACAGCTATGGCCGGTATTTTTTTTAGGAAAAGGTGGCAATCCCAACTTCAACTGTAAGGATACAGGGTCTTATTCATCAAGTAACACAGCACACTCACTTCAACTGTAAGGATACAGGGCCTTATTCATCAAGTAACACAGCACACTCACTTCAACTGTAAGGATACAGAGCCTTATTCATCAAGTAACACAGCACACTCACTTCAACTGTAAGGATACAGGGCCTTATTCACCAAGTAACACAGCACACTCACTTCAACTGCAAGGATACAGGGTCTTATTCACCAAGTAACACAGTGCACGCAATTCAACTGTAAGGATACAGGGCCTTATTCACTAAGTAACACAGCACACTCACTTCAACTGTAAGGATACAGGGCCTTATTCACCAAGTAACACAGCACACTCACTTCAACTGTAAGGATAAAGACCTTATTCACCAAGTAACACCACACACTCACTTCAACTGTAAGGATACAGGGCCTTATTCATCAAGTAACACAGCACACTCACTTCAACTGTAAGGATACAGAGCCTTATTCATCAAGTAACACAGCACACTCACTTCAACTGTAAGGATACAGGGCCTTATTCACCAAGTAACACAGCACACTCACTTCAACTGCAAGGATACAGGGTCTTATTCACCAAGTAACACAGTGCACGCAATTCAACTGTAAGGATACAGGGCCTTATTCACTAAGTAACACAGCACACTCACTTCAACTGTAAGGATACAGGGCCTTATTCACCAAGTAACACAGCACACTCACTTCAACTGTAAGGATAAATACCTTATTCACCAAGTAACACCGCACACTCACTTCAACTGTAAGGATATAGGGCCTTATTCACCAAGTAACACAGCACACTCACTTCAACTGTAAGTATACAGGGCCTTATTCATCAAGTAACACAGCACACTCACTTCAACTGTAAGTATACAGGGCCTTATTCATCAAGCTGAAGAGCTGCAATTAAAACATTTTTACAACTCTTATCAGAATATCTACATCACCACTACGTCTGTCACACACTTTCTACATATCTGACATACCTCCATGTATGTGTGTGTCTCTCTGTATGTATGCGTTTCACAGTGTGTGACACTCTCTGTCTCTTTAAGTGCGTGTCTGTAACACTGCATATTTCTGTTTCACACAATGTCTCTCTGTGTAAATAATATGACGGGCAACGCCGTCCCACATTGCTAGTATATATATATATATATATATATCTGCACCAAACTTCTGGCAGATATCTTGTTCAAAAGTTATTACGTTCTAGTTGGTGAGATAGCTCAGTTGGTTAATGCACCATCTGTAGAATCTGTTCAAACATCATAGATATAGGTTCTCGTCCTGCCAATGTCAATCCTTATCAGGTAGATAGAACACAACCCAGGAAACACCTGAAAACAAGAGATAATCTCAATATATTCTTCCTGGTAAAATACTTTCATTAAAAAAAAAAAAAACCTCTAAATTATTATAGTTATGAAACTGCTTTCAACAGTGCCACCTGGTGTTCAAAAGGCATATTTTTTTATGAGTCACTATGTGGGAGAGCTAACGTCACTGACCATGCATCTCCATGATACATGTTACAAACAACACCACCTGGTGACCACAATGGAATGCTGCAGTTCAATGTAAAATAGCAAGTTTGAGCGGTAATGCTTTTTGAGTGAAACCTCTCCCAGCAGTGTAGAAGTAGCCTTGGTTTTACTCAGCAGAAAAAGCCCTACAGTATATGATCTCCAGCTGTTGTAAACTGCAACTCCCATCACCCCCAAACAACCAACGCATGGCTGGGGATGAAGAGAATTGTAGTGTCCAGCAGCTAGTGGCCCTACATTCAAGAACACCTGACTTAGACAATCAGAATAATGATAAATTTTATTTGGCCAAACATTATTTGAGAGACAAAAGCAGGGAGGTCTTTTCCTCTTCCCAAAAATGTGCTGAAGGCCAATATTTCTAATGGCAAAGCCACCATGGGTTCTGAGAAACACATCTCAAAACAATTTGTCAGCGGGCGGCTGAAGAAGGCCCTTAGGCCACAGCTCATGTTTTGTCAAGAGTTATCCACAAACTGTCTCCTATTACGATAAAGTGATGTGTGTGTTTCCACACATAATAGTCATAAGTATATCTGGTGGTCTCTTCGTAATTGCTTCTGGTTAAATCCAGCCAGGTGTCCTTAGGAACAAAAGCCGCCATTTTACACCCTGGAGGCCATTTCAGAGCACATGGCGGACACAAGTCAGACAGTTGGCATTAAGCTTGCAAGATGCAGCATGAATTTGTCTCGGCGTGTTCTTTCTATGTGCTGTCATTTGATAAATGAGATTAAGTGTTTTGAGCTGTCTGTGACCTGCTGGTGAAAAAATGTTTTGGTAGTTTTACAGGGGTAATTTCACCTAGGAATAAGTGGCTTTTATTTTCTTAAAGGGAGATTTAACTAATGAAAATGCTTTGCATTACTCACAATGGCCAGAAAATCCTATTAGTTTTGCCCTTGTACAATTGTTTAAAGGAATAGTAATGTTTCACAAAAACAGCAGCTCCAATTAATCTTCATAGTATTTGCTCCATAGAGAGTGTTATTTCATTACTGTCATAGTTGTAGTTCAAGAGTAATTGAATGATAAAGTATCCTCCTCCCACCCCTTTTACCTAGTGTAAGCACCTCCCCTCAGATGTGGAATCTGGTCACTTGACCAGACAGATCACAGCAAGGGACAATCTTCTTACTGTGATCATAAGGAAAACCCTGCCACCTTGACAGGTTTTTCAGGTTTTTCCTTATACTAACTGAAGATTGTCCCTCTCTGTGATCCATCTGGACAGTCTTGCTGCTCTGAGGTAAGCAGTGTTTCATCAGTAAAAGGGACGGGAGGGGGATACTTTATCATTCAGTTACTCTTGTACTACAAGTGTGACAGTACTGAAATAACACTCTCCATGGCCCAAATGCTATGAAGATTAATCAGAGCTGCTTTTCTTGTGAAGCATTACTATCCCTTTAAGAGATTGTTACATAGTAATTTAAAACGAAAATAAAAAAGACAGAAGTTCATCCAATTCAACCTTTTCCACAATATTACAAAAAAAAAAAAAAAAAAAAAAAAAGAATTATATAACCCTTTCGGACTCCAGCATGAGTTTTAATCTGTTTACCAATCATACAGAGTATAACCCAGTTCACTTCTGCTTCAAATGTATCTAATCTTCTCTTAATTGTATCCATTGTCATTACCTCATCCCTGGGCAAAAAAATTCTATCAGTACTGAATGTTATGCCCATGGAAGAGAACATTACAGTTCTTGTCATTTTTTTCCCCAAAACTGAAGAAGAGTGCATGAGCCTACTAGCCTACTTAAAGGGATAGTAATTTATCATTTAAACTTTAGCTCCGAGTATTAAGTAAAATGTTTTTTTAACCCCTTAAGGACCGGGAAAATCTGGGGTGGATTGCAATTCTGAACTTTTTGACTGTCTTTGTTCAACAGTGTTTTCTATCTGGGCTTTCTTTTGATACCACACTGACATGGATAGCCCACCATTTATATTATTAAAATTAAAGAAAACTGTAAAAAAAAAAAAAAAAAAAAAAAAAAAAGTTTTTATTTTTTCTCTTGGGATCATTTGGGCACAATGGGTTAAATTTTTATGGAGACTGCATGAAAGGTATGACCGGTCAGTCATACCTACAAAAATGGGCAGTTTTAACCTCTTAAGGACCGGAGGTTATGGGACATTTCCGTCACATAACGACCGCATAGGGGCACTTTGACGCGCCGGTACACGTGACCTGTCACGTGTATCGGCGCGTCACTATGGGGCTTGAAAGAGATCGCTCCGGTCTTGGAGAGGTCTATTTCAGGCCCTATTTTTACTTACAGCGCTCCCGGTAGAGCGCTGTAAGTAAAAAGTACGTGACGTACCATGACCGTCATCGGTCCTTGAGTAGTTCAAGGACCGTGACGGTCCTGGTACGTCAAGGGTCCTTAAGGGGTTAAGTGAGCACTGGCCCTCTAGGTGAAAATCCCCATGTCCCTCTTTCCCACCCTATTTTCCCACATTTTTAGTGATCAGATTTGGTGGTGTGTATAAGTGTATTACATGACTTCCCAACAATCACACTCCCATTTCTTTTTATTTAAACTTTGAATGTGTATTTTATAACTAAAATATTTTAATAAAATATTTTTTCTTGTTTAGATTTATTAAAAAAAAAAAAAAAAAAAACACATGTTGCTTTTAGCAGGTCAGAAATGGACCTGCATCCAGCCAGCCCTCATTTCCTGTTGAGTAAAATAAGAGTATTGCCACTGCTGAGAGATGCATATTTCCACATTTTTATTATTACAGTTTAAACCAGTTTTTTTTAATTACTTAGCAGTGCCCTCTAGTGGTCAGATTCCAATTGGTTATTCTAATGGAAAGGAAAGTTAGTGACATACAGTTCTCCACATAATGTGATAGAAACTGCCTGTCACTTCCTGTCAGTGAGAACTATCAGGAAGTAAACACAGTAAATTCACTTCCTGTTGGTTAGAACTATCAGGAAGTAAACACAGTAAATTCACTTCCTGTCAGTTAGAACTATCAGGAAGTAAACACAGTAAATTCACTTCCTGTTGGTTAGAACTATCAGGAAGTAAACACAGTAAATTCACTTCCTGGTTATTTATACTGTTATAACATTTGAATAAAACAACTGAGAGCAGTGGGAGTGACCTTGTTTCACTCAGCAGGAAAATCTTTATAACCTATAGTTTTTCATAAATAAAAGTTTACTTCTTTAAGGGCCATATCTTCCAAAAGATAAAAGGAGTAATTGATGTCAAAAACCAACAGCACCATAGGGGAAGAATGCAGATTCTCAAAACTCCCACTAATTTAACCCTTTGAGTACCAAAGAGGTGTGAAAAGCATTGCTTTGCAATGCCTCATTCACCCCAATGGCACTCCACATGTTAAATGGGGCTGCACCATAGAGGACAGACACAAATTCCTAAAATCCTCTTTGATTTAAATGAGACTGTCAACCCCTTGAATGACAAGAGTGGTCTGTCAACACAACATTGCTTCACAATGCATTGGAGATCTAAAGCTGTATTAAAACAAATGGGACTTTTAATTTGTGTCCACCCCTACCCATGGTTCAGCTGGTTTGCCCCAGAATTACTCACCTTCTCATTTGAGTACAGGCATACCTGGGAACTTTCTGTCCTAGAGTTCACCCCGGAGGGGATGTAATTGATGTGAATCATGTCAAAAGGGGTGTGGCTTGCCCATAAGTAGGGGCGTGGCCAAACACACATCACACAAGTGGACGTGAAGTGGGAGGAACAGAGCGAAAAAGAAGAAGTGATTGGAAAGTGGTAGGAACAGAGTGGGAAGAAGTAGAAGTGAGAGGATGGGAAGGAGGAGAAGTGGGTGAAAAGTGGTAGGAACAAGGTGGGAAGGAAAGTGGGTGGAAAGTGGTAGGAACAGGGTGGGAAGGAGGAGAAGTGGGTGGAAAGTGGTAGGAACAGGGTGGGAAGGAGAAAAAATGGGTGGAAAGTGGTAGGAACAGGGTGGGAAGAAGGAGAAGCGGGAGGAACAGGGTGGGAAGAAGGAGAAGTGGGTGGAAAGTAGTAGGAACAGGGTGGGAAGCAGGAGAAGTGGGCAGAAAGTGGTAGAAAGGGTGGGAAGGAGGAGAAGTGGGCGGAATGTGGTAGGAACTGGGTGGGAAGGAGGAGAAGTGGGTGGAAAGTGGTAGAAAGGGTGGGAAGGAGGAGAAGTGGGAGGAAAGTGGTAGGAACAGGGTGGGAAGAAGATGAAGTGGGAGGAACAGGGTGGGGAGGAGAAGTGGGGGGGAGAAGACGTGGGAGGAACAGAGTGGGAAGGAGGAGAAGTAGGAGGGAAGTGGGATGAACAGGGTGGGAAGGAGGAGAACTGGGTGGAAAGTGGTAGGAACAGGGTGGGAAGGAGGAGAAGTGGGTGGAAAGTGGTAAGAACAGGGTGGGAAGAAGATGAAGTGGGAGGAACAGGGTGGGAAGGAGGAGAAGTGGGGGGGAGAAGAAGTGGGAGGAACAGAGTGGGAAGGAGGAGAAGTGGGAAGGAAGTGGGAGGAACAGAGTGGGAAGGAGGAGAAGTAGGAGGGAAGTGGGATGAACAGGGTGGGAAGGAGGAGAACTGGGTGGAAAGTGGTAGGAACAGGGTGGGAAGGAGGAGAAGTGGGTGGAAAGTGGTAAGAACAGGGTGGGAGGAACTGGGAGGGAAGTGGGAGGAGAAGTGGATGGAAAGTGGTAGAAAGGGTGGGAAGGAGGAGAAGTGGTTGGAAGGTGGTAGAAAGGGTGGGAAGGAGGAGAAGTGGGTGGAAAGTGGTAGGAACAGGATGGGAAGAAGATGAAGTGGGAGGAACAGGGTGGGGAGGAGAAGTGGTTGGGGAGGAGAAGTAGGAGGGAAGTGAGAGGAACAGGTTGGGAAGGAGGAGATGTGTGTGGGAAGTGGGATGAACAGGGTAGGAAGGAGGAGAAGTGGGTGAAAAGTGATAGGAACGGGATGGGAAGGAGGAGAAATAGGTAAAGTGGTAGGAACAGGGTGGGAAAGAGAAGAAGTGGGTGGGAAGTGGGAGGAACAGGGTGGGAAGGAGGAGAAGTGGGTGGGAAATGGGAGGAACAGGTGGGAAGGAGGATAAGTGGGAGGGAAGTGGGAGGAACAGGGTGGGAAAGAGGAGAAGTTGGAGGGAAGTGGGAGGAACAGGGTGGGAAGGAGGAGAAGTGTGTAGAAAGTGGTAGGAACAGGTGGTAAGGAGGAGAAGTAGGAGGGAAGTGGGAGGAACAGGGTGGGAAGGAGGAGATGTGTGTGGGAAGTGGGATGAACAGGGTGGGAAGGAGGAGAAGTGGGTGGAAAGTGGTAGGAACAGGGTGGGAAGGAGGAGAAATAGGTAAAGTGGTAGGAACAGGGTGGGAGGAACTGGGAGGGAAGTGGGAGGAGAAGTGGGTGGAAAGTGGTAGGAACAGGGTGGGAAGGAGGAGAAATAGGTAAAGTGGTAGGAACAGGGTGGGAGGAACTGGGAGGGAAGTGGGAGGAGAAGTGGGTGGAAAGTGGTAGGAACTGGGTGGGAAGGAGGAGAAGTGGTTGGAAGGTGGTAGAAAGGGTGGGAAGGAGGAGAAGTGGGTGGAAAGTGGTAGGAACAGGATGGGAAGAAGATGAAGTGGGAGGAACAGGGTGGGGAGGAGAAGTGGGTGGGGAGGAGAAGTAGGAGGGAAGTGGGAGGAACAGGGTGGGAAGGAGGAGATGTGTGTGGGAAGTGGGATGAACAGGGTGGGAAGGAGGAGAAGTGGGTGAAAAGTGGTAGGAACAGGGTGGGAAGGAGGAGAAATAGGTAAAGTGGTAGGAACAGGGTGGGAAAGAGAAGAAGTGGGTGGGAAGTGGGAGGAACAGGGTGGGAAGGAGGACGTGGGAGGGAAACAGGAGGAACAGGGTGGGAAGGAGGAGAAGTGGGTGGGAAATGGGAGGAACAGGTGGGAAGGAGGAGAGGTGGGAGGGAAGTGGGAGGAACAGGGTGGGAAGGAGGAGAAGTTGGAGGGAAGTGGGAGGAACAGGGTGGGAAGGAGCAGAAGTGTGTGGAAAGTGGTAGGAACAGGGTGGTAAGGAGGAGAAGTAGGTAAAGTGGTAGGAACAGAGTGGGAAGGAGGAGAAGTGGGAGGGAAGTGGGAGGAACAGGGTGGGAAGGAGGAGAAGTAGGAGGGAAGTGGGAGGAACAGGGTGGGAAGGAGGAGATGTGTGTGGGAAGTGGGATGAACAGGGTGGGAAGGAGGAGAAGTGGGTGGAAAGTGGTAAGAACAGGGTGGTAAGGAGGAGAAGTAGGTAAAGTGGTAGGAACAGAGTAGGAAGGAGGAGAAGTGTGTGGAAAGTGGTAGGAACAGGGTAGTAAGGAGGAGAAGTAGGTAAAGTGGTAGGAACAGAGTGGGAAGGAGGAGAAGTGGGAGGAACAGGGTGGGAAGAAGGAGAAGTAGGAGGGAAGTGTGAGGAGCAGTGTGGGAAGGAGGAGAAGTGGGAGGGAAGTGTGAGGAACGGGGTGGGAAGGAGGAGAAGTAGGGGGGACGTGGGAGGAACAGGGTGGGAAGGAGGAGATGTGTGTGGGAAGTGGGATGAACAGGGTGGGAAGGAGGAGAAGTGGGTGGAAAGTGGTAGGAACAGGGTGGGAAGGAGGAGAAATAGGTAAAGTGGTAGGAACAGGGTGGGAAAGAGAAGAAGTGGGTGGAAAGTGGGAGGAACAGGGTGGGAAGGAGGAGATGTGGGAGAGAAACGGGAGGAACAGGGTGGGAAGGAGGAGAAGTGGGTGGGAAACAGGAGGAACAGGTGGGAAGGAGGATAAGTGGGAGGCAAGTGGGAGGAACAGGGTGGGAAGGAGGAGAAGTGGGAGGGAAGTGGCAGGAACAGGGTGGGAAGGAGGAGAAGTTGGAGGGAAGTGGCAGGAACAGGGTGGAAAGGAGGAGAAGTGTGTGGAAAGTGGTAGGAACAGGGTGGTAAGGAGGAGAAGTAGGTAAAGTGGTAGGAACAGATTGGGAAAGATGAGAAGTGGATGGGAAGCTGGAGGAACAGGGTGGGAAGGAGGAGATGTGGGAGGGAGGAGAAGTAGGTGGGAAGTGGGAGGAACAGGGTGGGAAGGAGGAGAAGTGGGTGGGAAACGGGAGGAACAGGGTGGGAAGTGGCAGGAACAGGGTGGGAAGGAGGAGAAGTGGGTGGAAAGTGGGAGGAACAGGGTGGTAAGGAGGAGAAGTAGGTAAAGTGGTAGGAACAGGATGGGAAAGAGGAGAAGTGGATGGGAAGCTGGAGGAACAGGGTGGGAAGGAGGAGATGTGGGAGGGAAGTGGGAGGAACAGAGTGGGAAGGAGGAGAAGTGGGAGGGAAGTGGCAGGAACAGGGTGGGAAGGAGGAGAAGTGCGAGGGAAGTGGCAGGAACAGGGTGGGAAGGAGGAGAAGTGGGAGGGAAGTGGGAGGAACAGGGTGGGAAGGAGGAGAAGTGGGAGGGAAGTGGGAAGAACAGGGTGGGAAGAAGGAGAAGTTGGTAGAGTTTCCGAGGAAACTCCCCACATCCAGAGAATCACCTCTGCTCTGGAGAACCAGTAATGCAGTGTCTAAGTCTCCAGGGAAAATCAGGAGAGTTCCCGGGTATGAGTATAGGGCCCGTAGAGTTGTACTCAACAGGCTAGAGAAGTGCAATTGTGGGCCAAACTCACTGTGCCACAAAACTGCACTTTGATTTAAAGGGATAGTAATACTTAAAATGTAAAAAAAAATATGTTGTAGTGTTTATTCTCCTGAGTAAAACAAGGGTACTCCCACTGCTGAAAGGTGTTTTATTCAAAACTTATTACAGCTCAAAGTTGAATTTTTTTAGGTGCAATATCACAGTGGCCTGAAATTGTACAGTGGCACTGTTGCTACATCATCCTATGGACAGCTCTGGTCCCGGGACCATAAATCTCCATAGGCCACTTTGATAGAGCCCCTCAAAATTCTGAGCTGTAATAACTTTTGAATAAAACACCTTTCAGCAGTGAGAGTACCCTTGTTTTACTCAGGGGGATAAACCCTACAATAGTTTTTTTTACATTTTATGTATTACTATCCCTTTAAATGGTCTTTAAACCCTTTGAGTGCCAGAGGAGTACGCAACGCATCACTCCGGCTCCAGCATGTCTGGGGTTGCCTCGCGACTGTACACAGCGACCATGGAATCCATTAACCAAAAAAAAAAAAAAAAAAAAAAAAAAAAAAATTACCATGGTCCTTGATGGCCGCCCAGCTCTGGACTGGGCAATCGTTAAGTGGTTAAAGGGTTAATATAATCAGCAGGTGAGGCTTTGGGGGGGGTCTTTACATAGGACTCTGTTGCTCTGAATGTAATTATCAGCTTAAGAAATTGATCTAGGAGAGAGCCTTGAAGTTTCTAAACAGTATAAAGCAAAAGTCAAATCTTTCAGTTCAGTGTAAAAAAAAAAAAAAAACAAAAAAAAAAAAAAAACACCCCTTAAGGGACAGATTTAACCAAATCACTGAGTAACACTTTTTCTTTGATGCTTTTTTTTTTTTTTTTTACCTTAATCAGATTGATTTCAGTTGGAAAGCATAGGTATCCCCTTGAAAGACTAAATCAAGAGGCGGGTGAAGTTCATCACGGTCTCCGGTTACCTCTCAGCACAGAAGATCCGCTCCCGGTTCCAGACCTTAGTGGCCCCAAGCAGTAGACAAGTGCAGCTACCGGCTGTGGATCAGGGAGCGCTATGTGGGGCAGATCACCCCAGCCTTCAAGTGCACTAGCATCTTGTCCCGCAGCACCATATTCACTTACACAATTATCTAAGTATCTTTATAACATACCTCCCAAATGTCCCTCTGTAGGAGGGACAGTCCCTCTTTTAGACCTGAATCCCTCTGTCCCTCTTTCGCACCCTAATATTTACCATTTTATACATTGGCCTTTATTTAGCCCCACTGGCTGCTAAAAAGGTTTCTAATGCACTGCAAAGCAGTTTAAGGATAGGAAAGCGTATGAATATTACGAAACTTGTTTGGCGTATACGTTATGAATATTTTGTTGTTATATATATATGTATATAGATATTTAATAAAGAGGTTTATACAACTATCTGGGTTATATTTCTTATATCTATCTATCTCATATCTATATCTGTCTATCTCATATCTCTATCTATCTATCTCATATCTATATCTATATCTATCTATCTATCTATCTATCTAGATATATAGATATATATTGCAATTGGAATGCATACCTCCCAAGTGTCCCTCTTTAGGAAGGACAGTCCCTCTTTTCTACCCTGTTGCCCCTCTTTTTAGGACATCAGAGTGAGTGGTGTGTATATTAGTCTATCAAATTGCTCCACAGCAATGAGAGTCACAAAAATGTTTAGTTAATCTTCAGTATATGTGTTTGTAAACAAACCTGTGTAAATAAAATACTTTGGTCTTGCTCTAAATCCTTTATTCAGATACAAAGAGGTGTCAGTAGGTCACAAAGTAACCTAAAAATTCCCCGCCCACCAGTCATGCCCCCAGAAAAAACACCTAAAACACAAGTGTCCCTCTTTGGCCATTTGAAATGTTGGGAAGTATGGGAACACACTCTCACTTTCGTAAATCAAATGACTGGGTGCCAGTACCATTGAGATCCAAAGTACAAACTAACAAGAAGAAATGTCAGTACACACAGGGTCTGAAGTGTATCAAACCTTCTTTACTGAAAGTGTATCAACATTTCAGTGTGCAAGCCACATTTTCATCAGGACAGTAAAAAAAAGCCAATAACCCTTTCAGTTAGATTTTTCAAGGTATATAAATAAATGGGAGATGCCACCTACTGGTGTATAAACAACGCTGCAAATCATCTATTAGCATGAATCAAAATCAGGATAACGAATGGCTGTACTTAAAGGGGAACTACCACCCCGCAATAACTTAAGTTTCACTGATTGCTCATCTGGCGACTAGCTGCTTAGTAGCGCTAGTCGCCAGAAATATTACCCGATTCTGCAGATATCGTTTTTTTACCGATGGTGACAGGAGCAGGAAGCACGGACGTCTCTTCACAGTGACATCCGTGCACCTGCGCTGTCAGTCCCTCCCGCCCCTTTTACCTAGTGTAAGCAATCTCTTCTCAGATGTGAGTCTGGTTGTAAGACCAGACAGATAACAGAAGGGGACAATCTTCTTCCTATGAGAACAATGAAAGCCCTGCCCCCCTTGACAAGTTTTTCAGCTTTTTCCCTTATCTTAATTGAAGATTGTCCCTCTCTGCAGTCTACCTGGGCACCTCCCTTCTGATCTGGTTGAACGGGGGGGATACTTTGTGAATATCTCTTAAACCATAAAGGTTTGAGAGATAAGACTTATATCATTCTTCATGTTTTTTTAATGCCTACAAAATAAAATAAAGTTAAAATGAAGTATTACTATCCCTTTAAACCCCTTGAAACATAGAGAGGTTTACAAGGTATTGCAAAGCCCCTTTTAAATCAGTGAGAAATTTGGGAATTTTTATTTGTCATCTATGGTGCAATTGGTTTGCTCCAAAGTTGTAACCAATTGTGCAGTGCATTGCACACACATCCTGGCATTAAATTGGTTCAACTAAAACCCTGGTACATGCTTGGAACGGGCAGGAATCCTGCCATAGAAAAGGTTTTGCTGCCATCTGCTGGACAAATCTGTAATTCATCCAGTTTTAGGAGTTAAACCACTGAAGCTGTTCTACGAAATTGGTGCAATTAAGGAGCAAATCAACTGTAACATAGGGAAAAATAAACAAACATTCACATACCTCCCAACAATTCAAATGGCCAAAGAGGGACACTTTTGTTTTAGGTGATATTGTTGGGGGCATGGCTTGTGGACAGGGTATTGCTGAGAATTTTGCGGTTATTTAAAGACCTATTGACACGTCTTTGTGTAACCGAATAAATGATTTGGAGCAAGAACAAAGTATTTTATTAAAACAGACTAATTTATAAACACATATACTGAAGTTTCATGTGAGTTTTATTGCTGTGTAGCAATGTGATACACACCACACAGTCTGATCTCTTAAAAAAGAGGGACACCAGAGTGGGACAGAGGGATTTGGGTCTCAAAGAGGGACTGTCCCTCCTAAAGAGGGACACTTGGTAGGTATGCATTCAGCTTGAGAAGATCTGTACAGAGGCCTGTGAGACTGTATTATTACTGTATTCCCTCAGGAACACAGTATATTTACAGTAAGGTCTATACAGAGGTGGAGCTGTATTATTACTATAATCCCTCAGTGACACAGTGATGTTACAGTAAGGAAGGTCTGTACAGATGCCTATGGGGCTGTATTATTACTGTATTCCCTCAGGAACACAGTATATTTACAGTAAGGTCTATACAGAGGTCTATAGGGCTGTATTATTACTATAATCCCTCAGGAACACAGTAATGTTACAATAAGGAAGGTCTGTACAGAGGTCTATGGGGCTGTATTATTACTATAATCCCTCAGGAACACAGTAAAGTTACAGTAAGGAAGGTCTGTACAGAGGTCTATGGGGCTGTATTATTACTGTATTCCCTCAGGAACACAGTAAAGTTACAGTAATGTCTGTACAGAGGTCTATGAGGCTGTATTATTACTGTATTCCCTCAGGAACGCAGTAAAGTTACAGTAAGGTCTGTACAGAGGTCTGTGGGGCTGTATTATTACTATAATCCCTCAGGAACACAGTAAAGTTACAGTAAGGAAGGTCTGTACAGAGGTCTATGAGGCTGTATTATTACTGTATTCCCTCAGGAACACAGTAAAGTTACAGTAAGGTCTGTACAGATGCCTATGGGGCTGTATTATTACTGTATTCCCTCAGTAACGCAGTAAAGTTACAGTAAGGTCTGTACAGAGGTCTGTGGGGCTGTATTATTACTGTATTCCCTCAGTAACGCAGTAAAGTTACAGTAAGGTCTGTACAGAGGCCCATGGGGCTGTATTATTAGTGTATTCCCTTAGGAACACAATAAAGTTACAGTAAGGAAGGTCTGTACAGATGCCTATGGGGCTGTATTATTACTGTATTCCCTCAGTAACACAGTATATTTATAGTAAGGTCTGTACAGAGGTCTATGGGACTGTATTATTACTGTATTTTCTCAGGAACACAGTATATTTATAGTAAGGTCTGTACAGAGGCCTATGGGGCTGTATTATTACTGTATTCCCTCAGAAACATAATAAAGTTACAGTAAGGAAGGTCTGTACAGAGGCCTATGGGCTGTATTATTACTATATCCCGTCAGGAACACAGTAAAGTTACAGTAAGGAATGTCTGTACAGAGGCCTATGGGCTGTATTATTACTGTATTAGATCAGGAACACAGTATATTTATAGTAAGGTCTGTACAGAGGTCTGTGGGGCTGTATTATTACTGTATTACCTCTGGAACACAGTAAAGTTACAGTAAGGTCTGTACAGAGGTCTATGGGGCTATATTATTACTGTATTCGATCAGGAACACAGTAAATTTATAGTAAGGTCTGTACAGAGGCCTATGGGGCTGTATTATTACTGTATTCCCTCAGGAACACAGTAATGTTACAGTAAGGAAGGTCTGTACAGAGGTCTATGGGACTGTATTATTACTATATTCCCTCAGGAACACAGTAAAGTTACAGTAATGTCTGTACAGAGGCCTATGAGGCTGTATTATTACTGTATTCCCTCAGGAACACAGTAAAGTTACAGTAAGGTCTGAATAGAGGCCTATGGGGCTGTATTATTAGTGTATTCCCTCAGGAACACAGTAAAGTTACAGAAAGGTCTGTACAGAGGTCTATGGGGCTGTATTATTACTGTATTACCTCAGGAACACAGTAAAGTTACTGTCTGTACAGAGGTCTATGGGGCTATATTATTACTGTATTCGATCAGGAACACAGTAAATTTATAGTAAGGTCTGTACAGAGGTTTATGGGGCTGTATTATTACTGTATTACCACAGGAACACAGTAAAGTTACAGTAAGGAAGGTCTGTACAGAGCTCTATGCGGATATATTATTACTGCATTCCCTCAGGAACACAGTAAATTTACAGGAACACAGTAAAGTTATAGTAAGAAAGGTCTGTACAGATGACTATAGGGCTGTATTATTATTACTGTATTCCTTCAGGAACGGTTATGGTTACAGTAAAGAAGGTCTGTACAGAGGCCTATAGAGCTGTATTATTACGGTATTCCCCAAGAATACCGTACCTCCATACCTCCCAAGTCTCCCTCTATAGTATATATTAGGGCACCATACCTCCCAAGTCTCCCTCTATAGTATATATTAGGGCTCCATACCTACCAAGTCTCCCTCTATACGAGATATTAGGGATCCATACCTCCCAGGTCACTCTCTATAGGAGATATTAGAGGGCCATACCTCACAAGTCTCCCTCTATAGGAGATATTAGGGCTCCATACCTCCCAAGTGTACCTCTTTATGAAATATTAGGGACCATATGCGTAAGTATCCCTCTTTAGGAGATATTAAGTGTCCATACCTACCAAGTGTCCCTCTTTAGGAGATATTAGGGGTCCATACCTCCCAAGTGTCCCTCTTTAGGAGATATTAAGGGTCCATACCTCCCAAGTGTCCCTCTTTATAAGATATTAGGGCTCCATACCCCCCAAGTGTCCCTCTTTAGGAGGGACAGTCCCTCTTTGAGACCTAAATCCCTTTGTCCCTCTTGCCCACCCTGGTGTCCATGTGTTTAGGAGATCAGACTGTGTGGTGTGTATATAAGTGTATCACCCTGGTGTCCCTGTGTTTAGGAGATCAGA
Organism: Rhinophrynus dorsalis; assembly: GCA_037306005.1. Taxonomy (NCBI): domain Eukaryota; kingdom Metazoa; phylum Chordata; class Amphibia; order Anura; family Rhinophrynidae; genus Rhinophrynus; species Rhinophrynus dorsalis. The sequence continues at coordinate 473,896,538 of CM074723.1, read as the reverse complement.
CTGTGTGGTGTGTATAGAAGTGTATCACCCTGGTGTCTCTGTGTTTAGGAGATCACACTATGTGGTGTGTATATAAGTGTATCACCCTGGTGTCCCTGTGTTTAGGAGATCAGACTGTGTGGTGTGTATAGAAGTGTATCACCCTGATGTCCCTGTGTTTAGGAGATCAGACTGTGTGGTGTGTATAGAAGTGTATCACCCTGGTGTCCCTGTGTTTAGGAGATCAGACTGTGTGGTGTGTATAGAAGTGTATCACCCCAGTGTCCCTGTGTTTAGGAGATCAAATCATCAAACTGTGTGGTGTGTATATAAGTGTATCACCCCGGTGTCCTTGTGTTTAGGAGATCAGACTGTGTGGTGTGTATAGAAGTGTATCACCCCGGTGTCCTTGTGTTTAGGAGATCAGACTGTGTGGTGTGTATAGAAGTGTATCACCCCGGTGTCCCTGTGTTTAGGAGATCAGACTGTGTGGTGTGTATATAAGTGTATCACCCTGGTGTCCCTGTGTTTAGGAGATTAGACTGTGTGGTGTGTATATAAATGTATCACATTGCTCCACAGCAATAAAACTCACATTAATATCTGTATAAATGTCAGTATATGTGTTTATAAATTAGTCTGTGTAAATTAAATACTCTGATCTTGCTCAGTTACAAAAAGAGATGTCAGCAGGTCATGAAATAACCTACAAATTCTCTGTAATGCCCCGCCCACCAGCCACACCCCCAGCAACACCACTTAAAGCACAAGTGTCCCTCTTTGGCCATCTGAATTGCTGGGAGGTATGCCCTTTGAGTGCCAGAGGGGTGTGCAATGCATTGCAGGGCAATGTTACCTGTCATTATGGGTGACTGATGAAAAGCAGCATCGCTGCACTGATGTCACCTGTGTGATAAGGGCCTATTACAGATTTAGCCCTGCTCCTTGTACAGAGTTTACCTTACTATCTGTAACTTTCTCTGTTAACGCTTTGAGTGCTAAAGAGATATCCAATACAGATACCTCTCTGGCGCTAAAAGGGTTAAGTAAACAAACTCCCCATGGAAGACAATGGGCATTGCTAATGAGACAGCTTAACTTAAATGTGAAGGTAAGGATGTACTTACAGCACGCAGCACACTCAGTGCTTCAGGGATCGTGTTATCATGTATCACTATTACTTTTTCACCCTCCCTGACAGAAAGCTCTCTGAAAACACACATCAAGGAAGCTTACTGGCAGGAACACAAAACTGTAACAAGAGGTGAAAATAAAGAACTAAATATTATATACAGTTTTACTTTACATATTATGGGGAAGATTTATTAAAATGGAGTCACATGTAAATTGTCTTTAAAGTGGAATTAAAATGCATATCGTGATTTATAAACTGCATAACGTCAGTTTTCTTGCATGTAACGTCAATTAGTAGCGGTTGAGGTAAACTGGTATTAGGGAGAAGGAAAATATTGGTGCCGCAAATTTTTAAATAATTTTCTTAGTTTGCAATAGTTTTGCAACAATAGTATCGCTAGAATTTTAACACCATGTGTAGGTTGTTCTTAAGGATTCCAGGAGTTATTATATTCATAGTAATGCCATATTTATAAAAACGTTTATAAATCAGACCTGGTGTCATCTTCACTTGCCATGCTAGTAGCTAACTAAACACAAGAGGACGGATAGGGGGGTGCTACAAGGGGCCTTATTACCAGAATTGCTTTTGACATTTTTGGAAGTACATACAAATTTATAAAAAAAAAATTTCTTTTTACCATTTAAAGAACTGTCCTTAAAGGGATAGTAATACTTGCAAATGACTAATCCCCATATTGTAGCTTTGTTAAAAAGGAACTTATTGCCCCCAGTATCATCTCTCAAACCCTTATGGCAGTGGTTCTCAATCTTTTTCTGTTCGGGGCACCCCTGACATGTAATCTAGAACATTCGGGACACCCCTGACATATTTAATGTACTTTATCAAGGACATAAGAAGGGTACAATACATAAATATACTGTTATTATTAGGTCATTTAATCATAATAACAAAACTAAACATATTGTGCATAACAATTTCTATAAATCTTTATTTAAAAATCCATTTTTATTAGTCTTCATAGAAAAAATGGGGCACCCTAAGTTGATGTTCGTGGCACACCAAAGTGCCACGGCACCCTGGTTGAGAATCACTGCCTTATGGTTTGAGAGATATAAGCGCTCAAAGTTCCCCCTCCCTCCCCCTTACCTGACTGAACGCTGACTGCAGGGATATCCTGTATTACTTGCATCAGGTGGCTTTGCAGCATTGCCGAGATCGCGTTTATAAAAAAGAAATCTTTCACTAAAACAGTCTTCTACGTGTGCCTTCAAACCAAGCACATGTAGAAGACCAGTGAAAGAATTATTTTTTATAAACGCGATCTCGGCTCAGCTGCAGAGCCGCCTGATGCACATAAGACTGTCGTACGACAGCTTCCCCTGCAGTCAGCTTTCAATCAGGGAAGGGAGGTGGAACTTTGAGCGCTAATATCTCTCAAACCATAAGGGTTTGAGAGATGACACTGGACGCAATACATTTCTTTTTAACAAAGCTACAATATGGGGATTAGTTATTTGCAAGTATAACTATCCCTTTAAGGACAGTTCTTTAAATGGTAAAAAGAAAATTTTTTTATAAATTTCTACGAAATTCCAAAAATGACAAAAGCAGTTCTGGTAATAAGGCCCCTTGTAGCACCCCCCCCCCCCCATCCTTCCTCTTGTGTTTAGTTAGTTACTTCCCACCTCACTTGCCCCTAGCTGAGGCCTGCACCATGCTGGGCCCAGTCCTATTCATCATATGCTATAAACCCCCCAACAGCCTCCATTTTCCCTATTCTCTCCCAGCCCCTCTCATTTCCAGGCTGACAATGGGATTAATTGCTAAAACATTTGACTGCTTAATGGCACCCCCCCCCCCCCCTCCTTCCCCGGCCGAGAAAAGGGAGACGCCAGTCATTGGGAGGTTTTAATTGACCTTTCATTATGTGACAAAAACAGGAGTCTCCCCTGGAGACGGGCGGTTTGGACAACCATAAAATCGGCAGTGAACATAGAAGAAGAATCGGGGCGACACAATGGCTGTCCTTGCAACACCATATTTATCCCACAAGACGGTTAGTCCTAACAACACCAAGGCCCCACAAAGATACCAATGAGGGGGAGAGGGGAACCTTTTTAAAGGGAAACTATGCCCTGGGAATAATTGACTCTTTGTTTGTTTAAAGGAACAATAAACCCTGCTACTATTCTATGTAATAAGTTTAGCTTTGTGTCCCTAACTACCGCAAAACTCCTCCGGTAGCTTAGGGGTTAAAGGTGAGCTGCATCCTAGGAGTAAGTGGATCTTAACCCTTTGAGTGCCAGAGAGGTATCCAACGCATTGAATTGCAATGCGTTGGATACCTCTCTGGCACTCAAAGGGTTAATTCACCTAGCTAGGTTCCCTGTAATATAATGCTCTCTATTTAAGCCTATTCCTAGCTCACTGCTCTTAACAACAAACAATGGGCTTTAAACCCCCCCCCCCCCTAAGGACCAGAGGTCCTGGGGTTGGTTTCCCTTTAAGGAGCAGATAGGGAAGATCAGTGTGCCAGCACATGTGACTGATCCAGTGTAACAGTTCGATGAACGGGTGTCTGATTGTGACGCCTCTGGTCTTGGATCAGTCAGTTTCAGACCCCGCTACTAATCACAGGACCACACGGTTTGTGGCTGGGCGGCCCTAGAAGACCACTGCTCTTTTCCATGACATGCCAGGACCAGTCCATAAAGGGGAACTATCACCTTAGAATAACTTGCTCCCATTTGAAAGTGGGAGCAGGAAAACAAAGAAAAAGTTGTGCAATTTTTTTTAAAAATGTGTTAAAATGTGTTCTTTTAATTGCACTTTAATCAGTTCGTTATACAGCTTGCCTGCGGTCCCGGCAGGCAAGCCAATGGCATTATATGCCGACCAGCACCTTCCCATTTTCTCCATTGACTCGTCTAAACAGGTGCCTGCAGGCAGCAGTGGGATGAAGGAGCAAGGTGGGCAATGAATACACAGTAAAAAGCAACTTCCTGTACGTACCAGTGCAGGATGTTGCTTTTTACAGTGTATTAATTGCCCGGCTTGCTCCTTCATATAGTTGCTGCCTGCAGTCAGCTGTTTAGACGTGCTGCTGGAAGAAAAGAGGATGGCAGATGACGGAGAGAGCACTGTAATAGAGGAACAATGGCTGCGCTCTCCCTTTCTCTGCTGAAGATGCGGGCTATAGTTTCATCTATAGTAAAATGGTTTAATTGCTTAATATGCCTGCATTTTACCATTTATTATATAAATAATTGATTTGGGGGGTGGGGGGTGTTGTGTTTGGTGAAAGTTCCGCTTTAACGCACACCCGTCGATGACAGTCCTATCCAGTCATTGGTGGTGAAAGGGTTAATAAAAATGAATGGATTATAACGGACACAAGTTTCTATCAGTTTTTCTCAGAACTATTGATGCACTACAAGCGAGATTGACTGGTCCAAGATAAACTACATTGATGTACCTGACTGCTGTGACCGACACTTACCTAGGTAAATAAGAGCCATCTATCATAAGCGTACAGTTCCCCTTTAAACAATGAGACGTCTGTGTGGAATCTGCTACAGCAGCAAAGGACTGGCAGAGAGAGGAACTAAACTATAAATCTTACAAGTGGCAGAAGGAAATCCATATTTTGTATTGGAAGGCAAAATAAAAAAAAACAAAAAAATTTTTTTTAATGAAAGCCAACATTAACCCTTTGAGTGCCAGAGGGGAGCGCAACGCATTGCTTTGCAATGTGTTGTGTACCCCTCTGGCACTCAAACGGTTAACGTTTTCATTCAAAGGAACAAAAAGATGAGAAATTGAGGGTTCTTTCGCTGAAAATAAAATGCCCCCACAATCATTATGCATATAATGATACGCATATCCATACTAGTATTACACTGATAAAGTCCGGTGTTATTGATAAATCTAACTCGTTCCCAGAAGCACAGGCAGGTATTTTGCTGTACCGGCATCTGTGTTCCTGCGCCATCAGTCCCTTCCTGTACCTTAAGGTACAATGCAGCGCCTCCTAGAGGAGACCGGGACAGACATCGCAGGCGCACAGATGTCTCTTTGGAAAGATGTCTGCGCTGATACCTGCCTGTCCGTCTTATCAATAACGCCAGATTTATTTAGCGTAATACCTGCATGGATATGGGTATCGCAATATTCATAATGATTTGGGGGGACATTATTTTCAGTGATAGTTCCGCTTTAAGTTTTTCAGAACATTGAGGCTGATGCACTATTAAGGGGTGGGGAGGATGCACTAAGACGTGATAAAGAGGTGATAAAGAGGAGATGATAACTTCAGTGATATCACTTCTCCAGTTCCTGTATTATTCTATGGAGCCTATGTACTCAGTTGGAGAGATCTAAGTGCATTGGTCCACTGAATAACACAGGGACTGGAGAAGTGATATGATTGGAGAAGTCATCTCCTCTTTATCACATGCCTGACCCCCATGGAATAATCTGGGGCAAACCAGTCATCGATAGGGACTTTGCTACTTATCAGTGGGGCGGCTAAAGCGGCCATGTCTAGGGTTGCCACCTTTTCTTAACCCCTTACCGTCCGAGGACGTACATGTATGTCCCAAGCGGATGTCATAGGTGGACAGAGGAAGTACATGTACATCCCGGAAGTCGTCTAAAAAATGAAAAAAAAAATGTTCGGCGGGTATTAAGTGCCAGCCGCGGTCACTAAGGGGTTTAAAAAAAATACTGGTTATGGCATTCCTCCATAGACTTAACATTGGACAGCAGCCAATTTTTTACCGCCCCCCCCAGTAAAATACCAGCTGGGTGGCAACACTAGCCATGTCTGTCTCACGCAAAGAATCTAAAAGAGTCCAGTTTGTCAATATTTCCAGAATTCTTCACAAATAAGACACACGGCACAGCCACATTTTAGACTGGGTCCCTTACTGGGTGGTTCTGTCCACTGCTTGAGAGGGCTAAAACCCGACGTCTCATTGTTAACCCTAGGTCTTGCATACCTCCCAACATTTCCAATAGCCAAAGAGGGACACTTGTTTTAGGGGGTGTTTCTGGTATGTGGTAGGTGGGCGGGGCATTACTGAGAATTGTTAGACTGTTTAATGACCTACTGACACCTCTTCATGTCATTGAAGAAATGATTTAGAACAAGACCAAAGTATTTTAGTTACACAAACAAATTAGTATCTCCTAAAGAGGGACACTTGGGAGGTATGTAACACCCAATATCTCCTAAAGAGAGACACTTGGGAGGTATGTAACACCTAATATCTCCTAAAGAGGGACAATTGGGAGGTATGTAACACCAAGTATCTCCTAAAGAGGGACACTTGGGAGGTATGGACCCCTAATATCTCCTAAAGAAAGACACTTGGGAGGTATGGACCCCTAATATCTTCTAAAGAAAGACACTTGGGAGGTATGTAACACCTAATATCTCCTAAAGAGAGACACTTGGGAGGTATGGACCCCTAATATAATCTAAAGAAGGACACTTGGGAGGTATGGACCCCTAATATCTTCTAAAGAAAGACACTTGGGAGGTATGTAACACCTAATATCTCCTAAAGAGAGACACTTGGGAGGTATGGACCCCTAATATAATCTAAAGAAGGACACTCTTTATAATATCATATAAAGAGGGACACTTGGGAGGTACAGACCCCTGATACCATGTAAAGAGGGACACTTGGGAGGTATGGTCTTGTGCCAGCTTGGTGTATGTAATGGTGCAATTGAGCTGCATGAATAATGCATTAGGTTCGACAAAGACACTGGTCTCTTAGGAACATATATCAACACCCGTGATCACGGATTAAAATAATTCGCATTTTTGCTTGTAAAAAAATCCTCATGACCCCTATGAATTTGGCCTGTGTACCTTTGTTCAAGAGATAACATCTTCAGTCAGTCTTGAATTTCATGTCCATGGAGGACGACATGACAGTTACTAGAAGGACCACAGAACATAAACTTTACCAACAGCACATGATAATCTTAACCCTCTGTCCATTAAAGGGTTAATCAGGTTGATGCACTCTGCCTACCAGTATCTGTCATTTCCCTCCTCCAAGTACCTGCATCCAGAAACGATAGAAGATGTTGGTGGGGGGCACACTAAGCAGTTATAAAGAGGTGATAAAGTTGGAGAAATCTTAGTCCATAGGCTCCATAGAATAACACAGGAACTGGAGAAGTGATATCACTGGAGAAATCATTTCCACTTTATTATTAGAAGTTACATACTTCTCCTATAAATGATGTGGAGTTTGATTGAACGAAGACTGCCTGAGCATGTCTATGTATTAACCTTTTGAGTGCCAGAGGGGTACGGAATGCATTGTTTCACACACATATATCCTGAGATATTTTTGGTAAAGATACCATTATTATATCAATTGGTATCTTTACCAAAAATATCTCACTTTAAAGGGATAGTAATGTTTCATAATAAAAGCAGCTCTAATTAATCATCATAGTATTTGGACTTTGGACAGTGTTATTTCAATTCTGTCAGAGTTGTAGTTCAAGAGTAAATCAATGACAAAGTATCTCCCTCCCGCCCCTTTTACTGATGTAACACTGCTCAGCCAGATCAGAAGGGAGGTGCCCAGGTAGACTGCAGAGAGGGACAATCTTCAATTAAGATAAGGGAAAAACCTGAAAAACTTGTCAAGGGGGGGCAGGGATTTCATTGTTCTCATAGGAAGAAGATTGTCCCCTTCTGTTATCTGTCTGGTCTATGGACTGGATTCCACATCTGAGAAGAGATGGCTTCCACTAGGTAAAAGGGGCGGGAGGGGAAACTTTGCTTGTGAATATCTCTTAAACCATAAAGGTTTGAGAGATAAGACTTATATCGTTCTTCATGTTTTTTTTAATGCCTACAAAATAAAATAAAAGATAAAACGAAGTATTACTATCCCTTTAACAGACACAGACCACGCACAGACGGCGGTAGAGGGGAAAGCAGTGGTAATGCACTGACACAGACCTAGACCCTGTCGAATGATGGGCTGTAACCTAGTGAGCTAATAATATACAAATATACATATGTGCTCATAATATAATTTATTAGTTGATGCGCCATTAGTATCTTTTTCTTATGAGCTAATAACATACACATGCGCTCATAATATAATTTATGAGTTTTGGCGCCGTTAGAATCTTATTCTTTTGTTTTACTTAAAGCGGAACTACCACCCCACACAATCTTTAGCTTCACTAAGTCCCCATCTGGTGACTAGCTGCTTAGTATCACTAGTCACCAGAATAATGACCTTATTTAATAGATTTCTCCTCTCTCCCATGGGCGACAGGCAGGACAGAGTGCGGACATCTTGCCATTGTGACGTACGTGCGCCTGCACTGTCAGTCCCAGCCGGGTCTAGGAGACGTTGCTAGGCGCCATTTGGCTCCAGCTGGGACTGACAGCGCAGGCGTGCGGACATCACAATGGCAAGATGTCCGCGCTCCATCCTGCCTGTCAGCCGGGGAAGAGAGCAGAAATCTATTAAATAAGGTAATTATTCTGGCGACTAGCGCTACAAAGCAGCTAGTCGCCAGATGGGGACTTAGTGAAGCTAAAGATTGTGTCAGGTGGTAGTTCCGCTTTAATCTGTGATAGTGGTTAATACACACGGCAGCATCAGTTCAGAAATGTACTCGTGTATTGTCGAGGATCAGATTCTCTGATAGGATGTGTATGTTTAGAATAGTTTGCTGGGATATACCTATTTTTTTCTTAAACCAATGGTATGATGGCAGATGATTCACTCAACTGTTATTAAAGCTCATACAAACAGTAAGTGGTGAAGCTGTTACGATCGCGCTCTATAGAGAAATGTAGTCAGTACCTCTCCTCTCCCATAGAGTTCAGTGCAATAACCACTTGGTCTCAGGGAGAACTGTCTAGATATTAGGTGGCAATGTTAATACCAGTGTAACCCTTTCAGTGCCACAAAGGTCTCCAATAGATTGCATATGGGCAGCACAGTGGCTCAGTGGTTAGCACTGTTGCCTTGCAGCGCTGGGGTCTTGGGTTCAAATCCCACCAAGGACAACATCTGCAATGAGTTTGTATGTTCTCACTGTGTTTGCGTGGGTTTCCTCCGGGTACTCCGGTTTCCTCCCACACTCCAAAAACATACTGATAGGTGAATTTAGATTGTGAGCCCCAATGGGGACAGGAACCAATATGAGTGTAAAGCGCTGCGGAATCTGTGTGCGCTATATAAATAAAGGATTATTATTATTATTATTACATACATACATACTTCTACAATTAAAGGGGCTTCTATAATAATAAAAATAAAATAAAAGTTTGAACAGTAAGAGCTGCAGTGGCAGTAACTAGGAAAAGCCATTCAATATACGTTGTCATTAAAGGGATAGTAATACTTCGTTTTATCTTTATTTTATTTTGTAGGCATTAAAAAAACATGAAGAACGATATAAGTCTTATCTCTCAAACCTTTATGGTTTGAGAGATATTCACTAGCAAAGTTTCCCCTCCCGCCCCTTTTCCCTAGTGTAAGCCATCTCTTCTCAGATGTGGAATCCAGTCCATAGACCAGACAGATAACAGCAGGGGACAATCTTCTTCCTATGAGAACAATGAAAACCCTGCCCCCCTTGACAAGTTTTTCATGTTTTTCCCTTATCTTATTTGAAGATTGTCCCTCTCTGCAGTCTACCTGGGCACCTCCCTTCTGATCTGGCTGAACAGTGTTACATCAGTAAAAGGGGACGGGAGGGGGATACTTTGTCATTGAATTACTCTTGAACTACAACTCTGACAGAATTGAAATAACACTCTCCAAAGTCCAAATACTATGATGATTAATTAGAGCTGTTTTTATTATGAAACAGTACTATTCCTTTAAATATTGCTGCTTCTTTTAAAGGGACCTGTTTCTAGGAATAAGTGGATCTTAATTTAACAGGTGGACTTACCTAGGTAGGTCCGCTTCATACAGCAGTTGTATCTATAAACTATTTTTAGTTGCTTTTGATTTCTCTTGTAGTCTTACTGCTAATTGTTTCAGTTTACAGTCCGATAAAGACTAGTGACCATACTTGGGAACTCTCCAGATCGGACTTTAAACTTAAAGGAGCAGTAAACTTTATTTTTATGAAAACCTATATGTTATAGAGCTTTTACTGCAGAGTAAAACAAGGTCACTCCCACTGCTCTCAGTTGTTTTATTCAAATATTATAACAGTTCAAATAATCAGGAAGTGAATTTACTGTGTTTACTTCCTGATAGTTCTGACAGGAAGTGACTCAGCAGTTTCTATCACATTTAGTGAAGAACTGTATGTCACTGACTTTCCTCTCCAATAGAATGTAACATAGTAACTAATTGAAATTTGACCACTAGAGGGCACAGTTAATGTAAAACAGAAATCATGGTTTTAAACTATAACTCTGGAAATATGCCCCTTTCAACAGTGCAAGTACTCTTAATTTACTAAGCAGGAAAAGCCATCCAATATATATTTTCTCATAAAAAAAAGGTTTACTACTCTTCAATGACTGGGACTCTGAGGACAGAGGCTAATTCACAGGGCTCATTGAGAACCCTTGTGACCCTGCCCACTTCACTTCTCCTTACATTTAAAGGCAAACCCCACCCCCGATCCACCCAATCCCACCTGCATCATTAAGCAAATAGTATCATTTGGACACTGCCATCCCCAAACCTTAGTGGACTGCCCGAGGCTTGGGACAGGAAGGTTTGTAGATATGATAGTCACTCTTTTGATCCATTCAGGTCTAATGAAGCTCATTGCTGTCTGAGCCAAAGGATGACTTCAACAGAGATCACTATATACACAGCAAAAAAAAAGCAAATAAATAGGTAAGATAAACAAATTAAAAACCACTTATTCTTAGGTTAAAGTTCCCTTTAAGGATACGTATGGTACCACACAACAGCAGGTAGGGGTCAGGGCGAAGTTATGGGAGAACTGAGGTGTAGTTAGATGTGGTGCTAGGAAAGTATGAAATGTAACTTGAGTGTTTCAAGTTTGTGTGATTTAAAATAAAGCTTGGTTTAGTAAGCACACTCACAGCTGCATCAGTTTAGGTAACTGCATAAGACAAAATGGCTGCCCCAGCACTGCAATTCACACAACTTCTCTATGTGAAAAATAAGGAAGAGGTTATTTCAGTTGAAAATATACTTTTTTTTTTTCAGAGACTGCATAATAGTTGGCAGTATATTGTTAATTTAATAAGGTTTTTTTCAGCATAGAAATTCATATATTCAGTTATTTACACCAAGTCATAAAAAGTATATGCAATTGGAAAGGGATTAACCCTTTGAGTGCCAGAGGGTACACAACACATTGCATGGCAATGCGTTGCTTATCCCTCTGGCACTCAAAGGGTTAAACATGAACATCAGGAGGTAGTCAATGGTTAGAGCTCAAGCTGTTGGGAACTACAGCTCCCATCATCCCCAGCGAAGCAACGGCTGCTCCAACAATTGACTTCCCCTTATGTAAGGGAATCTATTGAACACCATCGCTTTCGCTGGCCATTTACAGAGCCGTGAAAAATGATGGGAGCCAGCACGCAGCCTGTAACGTCTCTCTTCTAGGAGGTCAGATCACAGCGTTAGATTCCGCTCACACAATGACTTTTGTTTCGCAATGCAGGGTTCTTACATCTTACTGTGTGAACCCGAGGTGACCACACAGGATGGGTGTGTGTGCGTGAATAATGGCAATGAGACGCCACCGGGCTTGAAAGATTTAAAGGAGAACTGACAGCTAAAAATATATATTTTTTTTTTTAGAGGTTGGGAAGTGGCAACGCTGAGTAAGGGAAGGCCCTCAGTTCAGTATTTTTGGCTATGGATCAAATGTAACCCTTTTGACTGCCAGAAAGCAATGCGTTGGATACCACTTTGGCACTCAAAGGGTTAATGCCAGAGTTACAGATACCAGGCTGAAGAGAGAACCTCACCACTTCTACTGCAGGGGACAATATGCAAAAGAAAGAAAAACAAAAGGAGGCGTCCCAATAGTGCAACTCTATTAAAACAGAGAATAAAAGTAGTAGGTCTACTCACAGATTATTGTTGTCAGTCAGATGTTCTCACCAAGACTGACTCACAGGCATTCTGAGATAATCAGACCTGTATCTGCTCAGGTACACAGTTCCTCAATGTGCTGTCTTTCTTCAATGTACGATCCAGCATACTCACAGGGACAATGGAATGAACACGAAAGGGGGCGTGGCAGCAGCGCTTATGCTGCGAAACGCGTAAGGGCCTTTACTTAATACATTTTTATGTACAAATTTTGTTTTTAATAAACAATAAATGTTATTTTATTGAGGAGAAATACGCTACCACGTCCCCTTTCTTTTTCATTCCGTTGTTCCTGTGGGTATGCTGGATCGCACATTTAAAGGGATAGTAATGTTTCAGAAAAACAGCAGCTCCAGTTAATCTTCATAGTATTTGAGCCATAGAGAGTGTTATTGTCGAATACAGTAAATTTACACACCAAGCAGTTTTATAAAACTCTTTATTCTGAAAAATAAATATTAAAGTTGTTCATCAATGCAAAATCCACTTAACCCATTGGCTAATTTATTGTGAGTCTTCTGAGACTAAAGAGTTTAACCCCTTAAGGACTATGTGACGTACTATGACCGTCACGGTCCTTAAATACTTAAGGACCGATGAGAGCGTTATCTCACTACTGTGTAGTTCAAGAGTAATTGAATGATAAAGTATCCCCCTCCCACCCCTTTTACCTAGTGTAAGCCGCCTCCCCTCAAATGTGGAATCCTTGGAAACATCACATTTAGAAAACGGAGTCGTTTTAGGTGACAGAACTTGAAATTAGCTAAACTGGGTTTGGTCACATTAAAGGGGAAATATCATCCCAAATAAATTCACCCCTTCCGCGGGGCAACAACGCTTTAGAGGCATCTGCGTGCCTATGCCGGCAGTCCCTTCTGGTACCTAAAGTTGCCATGAAACATCTCCAAGAGGAGACTGGGACTGACACCGTAGGAGCGCGGATGTCTGTAAGAAAAGATGTCTGTGCTGTTGCCTGGTTGTCAGTCTAAGCAAGGAGAAGGATTTGTGACTAACACGGTAGTTATGCAGGCTAATACTACTATTGTTACGCTTAATGCTAGATGGCTAAGTGTTGGATGCATGGATGGATTGTTGGGGTGATAGTTCTCCTTTAAAGAAGATATGTCTGTACGGTGATATGATTACCATTTACACATATATTCAAGAACAAACCAAATAACTCTCTGGGAAACTACTCAAAATGGTGAGCGAAAAACAAGAGGCTATCCATTAAGACTAGAGGAAAGGAGCTTTCGACTAAAAAGGCAAGGACGTTTTACAGTACAGTTGTACATTTCTTTGCCTCAGGAGGCTATTGCAGTGGCAAGTAACTTTTCAGGTCTGGCTAGTAGCAAAGGACTTAAAATTATAAGCCCTAAATATATATATATAAGAATCAGGTATGGCCTCGTATGAGATGGCACACTTGGACAGCAAAGTGGGAAAAAAAAAAAAAGAGAGAAATTAATTGTAGTCATGCCAAATGTTTTTGGTCCTTCTGAGGAAGGTCTGCAGGGGGACCGAAAACATTTGGCATGGATACAATAAATTATTTTCTCTATTTTGTTTCTTTTGCAAGTTTGCTGTCCAAGTGTGATGTGTCATATGAGACCTTCAATAGAAGAAGGTTACAGTGTAAAACGTTGATCTATTGAATAAACGTCAGCTACTATTTGCACACAACAAGTCCTATGACTCCTTTTTTCATATTGGAACAACTTTATATATACATATATATATATATATATATATATATATATATATATATATATATATATATATATATATATATCAGACTGCCTTTTGGAGTCAGGAAGGATTTTTTTTAACCCTTCATGTGTCAGAGGGGTACGCAACACATTGCAATGCATACCCCTCTGGCAATCAAAGGATTAACCATCTGGCCTTTAACTGGAAACGGCTTCAACTGTGGTTTTTTTGCTTCCTTCTCCCAAATCAACAAAAGTGATTAAGCACAGGCTGAACTTGATGGTCATGTGACTTTTTTTGGCCTCCTCTACCATGTTACTATGTTATGGATATAAAGTGCTGGACCAGCAGTTGTGCTGGACTGCAGCTCTTATGAACCCCAAGTAACCGATGTCTGGTTCGAAACAACAGGACGTCTTGTCTTCAAAGCTCCGAGTACCCTGCAGTATCCTGACACATCTATAATGTGTGTTTTCCATTGGACGTCTCTGCATTTGCTTCTTGCATTGAAATTCGTTTGGAAAAATTATGGAACAAACCAACTGAACCGCTAAGCAGAAATAAAATCTGTGTATTTCCCATTCATTTAAATATGGATTTTAAACCATTGAATGCAAGAGAGGTTAGCAACACAGTGCAATGTGTTGGAGACCTCTCTAGCATTCAAGGGGTTAAAATAACCATTTAAATCAGAGGAGGCTTTTATACATTTCCTATGGTGCTGTTGGCTCATCCCAGAATCAAACCAACTTTCTTCGCACATTAGACTTCTGGATTCAGGCCTATCTATTCCTGGTCCCTGCAGAGCTCAGCAGAGGCCTGCCCAGCAATTCAGGGGTTAAAAGTTCCATTTAAATCAAGGGAATCTACTAAGCCCCTCAGCCTGATTGGGGCCTTATCTATGAATACAAAGTGCAGAACTTTGTACCATAAAGAACAAATGCAAATTCTATTCATTTAAATGGGTTAGTTAACCCTTTGAAAACTAGAGAGATCTCAGGAGCAATGCAAGACCTTTCCTAGCATTCAAGGGGTTAAACGTATCACTTAAATGAATGGTGTTTTTTTCAGTTCTCCCCTACGCTGGTTTACCCCATAATTACCCATTATTTTATGAAGACAGTCCCATTGGATTTAGGCCTTTTTACTCCCAGTCCCTGGATCAGACCTACAGCAGTAGATGAGGCCACCAGAGAGGCACCTCCCGCATCCTCCTGAACTAATCGTCTGAGTCCGTGTCATGCCGTCGCTTGGCCCCATGTGGAGACTGCGACCTCCTCCTCCTCCTGCGACTGTGTGTGTCCCCCCTGTCACGACTCCGGCTTCTCGCTCTGGCAGGGGGCCGTGCCAGCCGGCGAGGGGAGCCCTCGCTGGAAGAATGGGTGTCATGGCGCTTGGTTCTGAGAGGCCTCGGCACATCCCTCTCGCTTGATGAATTGCTGTCATGCCTGTGGGCTCCAATGTGCTGAGACGATGATGAATGAGATCGGGGGGAGACGGCTTTCCTCCGCCTGTCAATACAGGGACAAAAAAAACCACACACACAAGAGGAGAACAAGTCAGGCTCTCACATTAAACAACAAGGCTTTTGTCAGGCAAGAGAAGAGAGAAAAATAACAAACACAAATGTAACAAAAGATTCTGGGAGAAGAGGATTGTTCATTTCAAAAGGGTAAAAGTGCAGTGGAGAGTAAGAAGGAGTCAGCCCAAAAAGCGCCAGACACATACACTGCAGACTGTACAGCAAGAGGGGCAGATTCAGCCTGGTCTGTGGCTGTGTGTATGGATTGGTCTGTAATATTACACAAGTGCTTGTGCCCTGTAAGAAGAGAAAGAGGGGCAGATTCAGCCTGGTCTGAGGCTGTGTGTATGGATTGGTCTGTAATATTACACAAGTGCTTGTGCACTGTAAGAAGAGAAATGGGGCAGATTCAGCCTGGTCTGTGGCTGTGTGTAGGGATTGGTCTGTAATATTACACAAGTGCTTGTGCCCTGTAAGAAGAGAAAGAGGGGCAGATTCAGCCTGGTCTGAGGCTGTGTGTATGGATTGGTCTGTAATATTACACAAGTGCTTGTGCACTGTAAGAAGAGAAATGGGGCAGATTCAGCCTGGTCTGTGGCTGTGTGTAGGGATTGGTCTGTAATATTACACAAGTGCTTGTGCGCTGTAAGAAGAGAAAGAGGGGCAGATTCAGCCTGGTCTGTGGCTGTGTGTATGGATTGGTCTGTAATATTACACATGTGCTTGTGCGCTGTAAGAAGAGAAAGAGGGGCAGATTCAGCCTGGTCTGAGGCTGTGTGTGTGGATTGGTCTGTAATATTACACAAGTGCTTGTGCCCTGTAAGAAGAAAAAGAGGGGCAGATTCAGCCTGGTCTGTGGCTGTGTGTATGGATTGGTCTGGAATATTACACAAGTGCTTGTGCGCTGTAAGAAGAAAAAGAGGGGCAGATTCAGCGTGGTCTGTGGCTGTGTGTATGGATTGGTCTGTAATATTACACAAGTGCTTGTGCCCTGTAAGAAGAGAAAGAGGGGCAGATTCAGCCTGGTCTGTGGCTGTGTGTAGGGATTGGTCTGTAATATTACACAAGTGCTTGTGCCCTGTAAGAAGAGAAAGAGGGGCAGATTCAGCCTGGTCTGAGGCTGTGTGTATGGATTGGTCTGTAATATTACACAAGTGCTTGTGCTCTGTAAGAAGAGAAAGAGGGGCAGATTCAGCCTGGTCTGTGGCTGTGTGTGTGGATTGGTCTGTAATATTACACAAGTGCTTGTGCCCTGTAAGAAGAGAAAAAGGGGCAGATTCAGCCTGGTCTGTGGCTGTGTGTAGGGATTGGTCTGTAATATTACACAAGTGCTTGTGCACTGTAAGAAGAGAAAGAGGGGCAGATTCAGCCTGGTCTGTGGCTGTGTGTGGATTGGTCTGTAATATTACACAAGTGCTTGTGCCCTGTAAGAAGAGAAAGAGGGGCAGATTCAGCCTGGTCTGTGGCTGTGTGTATGGATTGGTCTGTAATATTACACAAGTGCTTGTGCCCTGTAAGAAGAGAAAGAGGGGCAGATTCAGCCTGGTCTGTGGCTGTGTGTAGGGATTGGTCTGTAATATTACACATGTGCTTGTGCCCTGTAAGAAGAGAAAGAGGGGCAGATTCAGCCTGGTCTGTGGCTGTGTGTAGGGATTGGTCTGTAATATTACACATGTGCTTGTGCACTGTAAGAAGAGAAAGAGGGGCAGATTCAGCCTGGTCTGTGGCTGTGTGTATGGATTGGTCTGTAATATTACACAAGTGCTTGTGCACTGTAAGAAGAGAAAGAGGGGCAGAGTCAGCCTGGTCTGAGGCTGTGTGTATAGACTGGTCTGTAATATTACACAAGTGCTTGTGCGCTGTAAGAAGAGAAAGAGGGACAGATTCAGCCTGGTCTGTGGCTGTGTGTAGGGATTGGTCTGTAATATTACACATGTGCTTGTGCACTGTAAGAAGAGAAAGAGGGGCAGATTCAGCCTGGTCTGTGGCTGTGTGTAGGGATTGGTCTGTAATATTACACATGTGCTTGTGCTCTGTAAGAAGAGAAAGAGGGGCAGATTCAGCCTGGTCTGTGGCTGTGTGTAGGGATTGGTCTGTAATATTACACAAGTGCTTGTGCACTGTAAGAAGAGATAGAGGGGCAGATTCAGCCTGGTCTGTGGCTGTGTGTAGGGATTGGTCTGTAATATTACACAAGTGCTTGTGCCCTGTAAGAAGAGAAAGAGGGGCAGATTCAGCCTGGTCTGTGGCTGTGTGTATGGATTGGTCTGTAATATTACACAAGTGCTTGTGCACTGTAAGAAGAGAAAGAGGGGCAGATTCAGCCTGGTCTGTGGCTGTGTGTAGGGATTGGTCTGTAATATTACACAAGTGCTTGTGCACTGTAAGAAGAGAAAGAGGGGCAGATTCAGCCTGGTCTGTGGCTGTGTGTATGGATTGGTCTGTAATATTACACAAGTGCTTGTGCGCTGTAAGAAGAGAAAGAGGGGCAGATTCAGCCTGGTCTGTGGCTGTGTGTATGGATTGGTCTGTAATATTACACAAGTGCTTGTGCCCTGTAAGAAGAGAAAGAGGGGCAGATTCAGCCTGGTCTGTGGCTGTGTGTAGGGATTGGTCTGTAATATTACACATGTGCTTGTGCTCTGTAAGAAGAGAAAGAGGGGCAGATTCAGCCTGGTCTGTGGATGTGTGTAGGGATTGGTCTGTAATATTACACAAGTGCTTGTGCACTGTAAGAAGAGATAGAGGGGCAGATTCAGCCTGGTCTGTGGCTGTGTGTATGGATTGGTCTGTAATATTACACAAGTGCTTGTGCACTGTAAGAAGAGATAGAGGGGCAGATTCAGCCTGGTCTGTGGCTGTGTGTAGGGATTGGTCTGTAATATTACACAAGTGCTTGTGCCCTGTAAGAAGAGAAAGAGGGGCAGATTCAGCCTGGTCTGTGGCTGTGTGTATGGATTGGTCTGTAATATTACACAAGTGCTTGTGCACTGTAAGAAGAGAAAGAGGGGCAGATTCAGCCTGGTCTGTGGCTGTGTGTAGGGATTGGTCTGTAATATTACACAAGTACTTGTGCACTGTAAGAAGAGAAAGAGGGGCAGATTCAGCCTGGTCTGTGGCTGTGTGTATAGATTGGTCTGTAATATTACACAAGTGCTTGTGCACTGTAAGAAGAGAAAGAGGGGCAGATTCAGCCTGGTCTGTGGCTGTGTGTAGGGACTGGTCTGTAATATTACACAAGTGATTGTGCCCTGTAAGAAGAGAAAGAGGGGCAGAGTCAGCCTGGTCTGTGGCTGTGTGTAGGGATTGGTCTGTAATATTACACAAGTGCTTGTGCACTGTAAGAAGAGAAAGAGGGGCAGATTCAGCCTGGTCTGTGGCTGTGTGTAGGGATTGGTCTGTAATATTACACATGTGCTTGTGCACTGTAAGAAGAGAAAGAGGGGCAGATTCAGCCTGGTCTGTGGCTGTGTGTAGGGATTGGTCTGTAATATTACACATGTGCTTGTGCACTGTAAGAAGAGATAGAGGGGCAGATTCAGCCTGGTCTGAGGCTGTGTGTAGGGATTGGTCTGTAATATTACACAAGTGCTTGTGCCCTGTAAGAAGAGAAAGAGGGGAAGATTCAGCCTGGTCTGTGGCTGTGTGTAGGGATTGGTCTGTAATATTACACAAGTGCTTGTGCGCTGTAAGAAGAGAAACAGGGGCAGATTCAGCCTGGTCTGTGGCTGTGTGTATGGATTGGTCTGTAATATTACTCAAGTGCTTGTGCACTGTAAGAAGAGAAAGAGGGGCAGATTCAGCCTGGTCTGTGGCTGTGTGTATGGATTGGTCTGTAATATTACACAAGTGCTTGTGCGCTGTAAGAAGAGAAAGAGGGGTAGATTCAGCCTGGTCTGTGGCTGTGTGTAGGGATTGGTCTGTAATATTACACAAGTGCTTGTGCGCTGTAAGAAGAGAAAGAGGGGTAGATTCAGCCTGGTCTGTGGCTGTGTGTATGGATTGGTATGTAATATTACACATGTGCTTGTGCACTGTAAGAAGAGAAAGAGGGGCAGAGTCAGCCTGGTCTGAGGCTGTGTGTATGGACTGGTCTGTAATATTACACAAGTGCTTGTGCGCTGTAAGAAGAGAAAGAGGGGTAGATTCAGCCTGGTCTGTGGCTGTGTGTAGGGATTGGTCTGTAATATTACACAAGTGCTTGTGCGCTGTAAGAAGAGAAAGAGGGGCAGATTCAGCCTGGTCTGTGGCTGTGTGTATGGATTGGTCTGTAATATTACACATGTGCTTGTGCCCTGTAAGAAGAGAAAGAGGGGCAGATTCAGCCTGGTCTGTGGCTGTGTGTAGGGATTGGTCTGTAATATTACACAAGTGCTTGTGCGCTGTAAGAAGAGAAAGAGGGGCAGATTCAGCCTGGTCTGTGGCTGTGTGTAGGGATTGGTCTGTAGTATTACACAAGTGCTTGTGCCCTGTAAGAAGAGAAAGAGGGGCAGATTCAGCCTGGTCTGTGGCTGTGTGTAGGGATTGGTCTGTAATATTACACAAGTGCTTGTGCGCTGTAAGAAGAGAAAGAGGAGCAGATTCAGCCTGGTCTGTGGCTGTGTGTAGGGATTGGTCTGTAATATTACACAAGTGCTTGTGCGCTGTAAGAAGAGAAAGAGGGGCAGATTCAGCCTGGTCTGTGGCTGTGTGTAGGGACTGGTCTGTAATATTACACAAGTGCTTGTGCACTGTAAGAAGAGAAAGAGGGGCAGATTCAGCCTGGTCTGTGGCTGTGTGTAGGGATTGGTCTGTAATATTACACAAGTGTGTGTGTGTAAGGGACAGACAGGAAGAAATATGCTTGGCACACAGCTCTAGATATTAACCAATAAGTAGTAGTTACTACTATCCATCTGCAAGTACTAACCAGCACACTCTAGGCCATGTGTGCAATGCAAACGTGCAGCAATTCTGGAACAAACCAAATGCACCAAAGGGGACAAATAAAAATTCCTATTGATTTAAATGGGAACTATGACTCTAAATAAAGTCCTCCCAATAATTAGTCATATAGCGTTAACCTTAGAAATAGTGTTATTATCACGCTTAAAGGGATAGTAATGTTTCATAATAAAAGCAGCTCTAATTAATCATCATAGTATTTGGACTTTGGAGAGTGTTATTTCAGTTCTGTCAGAGTTGTAGTTCAAGAGTAATTCAATGATAAAGTATCCCCCTCCTGCCCCTTTTACTGATGTAACACTGCTCAGCCAGATCAGAAGGGAGGTGCCCAGGTAGACTGCAGAGAGGGACAATCTTCAATTAAGATAAGGGAAAAACCTGAAAAGCTTGTCAAGGGGGGAAGGGCTTTCATTGTTCTCATAGGAAGAAGATTGTCCCCTTCTGTTATCTGTCTGGTCTATGGACTGGATTCCACATCTGAGAAGAGATGGCTTACACTAGGTAAAAGGGGCGGGAGGGGAAACTTTGCTTGTGAATATCTCATAAACCATAAAGGTTTGAGAGATAAGACTTATATCGTTCTTCATGCTTTTTTAATGCCTACAAAATAAAATAAAGTTAAAACGAAGTATTACTATCCCTTTAAGTACTCCGTTATGAAGAAATCCTTATTCATCTGAGACTGACAGCCAGACTTCTTGCTTTAGAGGCATCTGTGCGCCTGTGCTGCCAGTCCCTTCCCGTTACTTTAAAGGAGCAGTAAACTTTTTTTTATGAAAACAAATTTTATAGAGCATTTCCTGCTGAATAAAACAAGGTCACTCCCATCACTGTCAGATGTTTTATTCAAAATTTATATCAGTTTAAATAATCAGTAAGTGAATTTAGTGTGTTTACTTCCTGATAATTCTAACTGACAGGAAGTGAATTTACTGTGTTTACTTCCTGATAGTTCTAACTGACAGGAAGTGACTCAGCAGTTTCTATCACATTCTATGGAGAACTGTATATCTCTGACTTTTCTGACTTTCCTCTCCATTAGAATCTAATTAGAATTTGACCACTAGAGGGCACTGCTAATGTAAAAAAACATGGGTTTAAACTGTAATAACTCTGGAAATATAAATCTCTTGGCAGTGGGAGTACCCTTATTTTACTCAATAGGAAAATTCCTACACTATATATTTTTTTTCATAAAAAAAGTTTACTGCTCCTTTAACCCCTTAAGGACCAGCAGTCCCGGGGTGTGCTGTTCCTTAAGGACCACATAGAAGACTTTGACGTGACGTCCCATGTGACTGATCACGCGGGGCGGCACGCCGAACGGAGGGACTGAAAGAGATGGCTACGGTCTTGGAGCAATCAAGTTCAGTTCCTGGTATTACTCACCGCGCTCCTACAGGAGTGCGGTGAGTAAAAGTACGTGACGTGGCAGGACCGTCACTGGTCCTTAAGTGGCGGACCAGCGTGACGGTTCTGCCATGTCAATGGTCCTTAAGGGGTTAAGGTACAATAGAGGAGACTGGGAGGGATAGTGCAGGCGCGCTGATGTCTCTAAGCCAAGATGTCTGCGCGCATGCCTGGAGCCAGCCTCAGAAGAAGAATATTTTCTTTATAATATGGTAATTGTGCAGGAAAATAGCACTGTTTCTAAGCATATCGCCATATGCCTAATTATTGGGGGGGGACTTTATTTGGGGTGATAGTTCCGCTTTAAAAGGGAACTTTTATTTGTTCTCTGTGGTGCTATTGCATTTCTCGAGGATTGTTCTACTTTTTGCCCCCAATCTCAGAATCTTCCATTTGAGCTGGGTGTTGGATTTTTCCCTGTCCGCTATGTACAAAGTAAAACCCAGGTGACAGAGCAGGGGGTACACCCATTAACTCCTAATGTGATGGAGATGCCTCCAGCACCGAAGTTTGGAGAGAACTTTTAAAGTAGGCAAAATAAATTAATATATGTCCTCTGTTATTAACCCTGTGGAGAAATCTCCAAATCCACTGTGAAGCAATACTAACGGCCCTTAACAAACTTGCGCCATGTTCAAGAGTTAAATTCTTAAACCCATTCAGGATTCTGTCCATGGAGGCGGACATGACAGTTGCTCGGGACCACTGGACCTCAAACTCCACCCAATGCACACAGTGCTCTTACTACATTGCACAGCTCTCTGATCGTTTCACCCTTTGTAAAGTATTACTATCCCTTTAATCTTCATAGTATTTGGGCCATGGAGAGTGTTATATCACTACTGTCAGAGTTGTAGTTCAAGAGTAATTGAATGATAAAGTATCCCCCTCCCGCCCCTTTTACTGATGTAACACTGCTAAGCTTAGAGCAGCAGGGTGGTGCCCAGGTAGATTGCAGAGAGGGACAATCTTCAATTAAGATAAGGGAAAAAAAATAAAAAACCTGTCAAGGGGTAGGGCTGTATTTGTTCTCGCAGTAAGAAGAACAGCACGGTACCAGAAGGGACTGATGGTGCAGGCTCCCTGCGCTGTTTCCTGGCTGTCAGTCGCGGGAGCAGTATGAATTCTCTATAACGCGGTAATAATTCTGGTGACTGGTACTACTGAGCAGCTAGTCGCCAGATGGATAGTTCTTTGGGAGAAACTTTAGGCGGGGTGGTAGTTCCGCTTTAAAAACAAAACACGTTTTTTGGGGGATTATTTAGTGTCCTTTTCCATGGTCTTCCTGGACATTTACCAATTCAGGGTGCCCAGTGTACCTATTTTGTTGTTTATGCTCTGTGCCTAGTCCTTAACCCCTTAATGACCCATGCCTTTCCTGGCATGTCATGAGTTGGTGAGCCGTAAGAACCCATGATGTGCCAGGACGTTATGGATTTCAGGGCTCCCTGTGTGGCTGCACGACATTCGGGGAGTCCTGCATCGGATCCGCAAATAAAATAAAAAAGGTTAGTGGTCCTTAAGTGCCAGCCACGGTCCTTAAGGGGTTAAATGGATAGTAATACTTGAATTAAACTTGAGGTCAGAGTCTTCTTTATATGGTTTTTAACCCTTTGAGTGCCAGAGGGGTATACAACACCTCTGGCACTCTAAGGGTTAAACACATAGCGCAACATTTCTCCACTTACATGCTTGTAGTTCAAGTGCTACTCAATATGAAAGGATCCCCTCCCGCCCCTTTCCCCTGCGTCACTCTGGCTCAGTCTGGTTTGGATGGAGCGCGGCCAATGACCGGATCTAATGGGAGGCGGCCAGACAGGGTGGGAGGGGGATTCCTTTCCAATTGAGAGAGTCATACGTTAGGACTCTTCCGTGTAACAAACAATCTGAGCTGCTCTATCCCATTACTATCCCTTTAAAGTTCCATTTAAATCAAAAGGAATTTGGGGGACTTTTGTCTCCATATACTAAACAAAAGATCAGCTGCTACAGGAGTCCTCCTATGTAACCTGAACAATTGTCCTTTGCTCCCACTCATCCACTATACAGTACTACAATAACCACTACTTGCTCAGTAAAACAAGTGTGATGACCTTGTATGTCCCAGTTTGTTCCCAAAACTCCCAAAGGGTTCAAACAGTTGGCTCACACTAACTCACAGTTACTGTGTACATAGTGGAATTCATGAAAAACATCACATAGTTTAACCCCTTAGTGTCCGGCCGCGAGCGCACGTGGCCGGCACTTAACGACGGGGTTTTTTTTTTCTGCACTGGAGCGAATGAATTCCGTGACTTACCAGGTACGTCCTTTGTCACTAAGTGACATTTTTTCGTGACGTACCTGGTAAGTCACTTGTCGGGAAGGGGTTAAAAATTAAAACGAGCATAAGGACATTATGTCATCCCCATCTAGTAAGAAGACAGAAGAAGAGGGCATCGTAGTGCAATTAAATAAATATTAAGCATGCTCATCAACTATGTGGTCAGGTCAGGAATTCAAAGTGCCTGACAAGACCACTTACAGAGAAATTAGCCCGTCTAACATTTTGGGTCTCTCATTTATCCACAATACGATGTGAGAGGACAGCTGTGCATACAAATATAGTTTCCACAATATAATATTTATTAAAACAAATGTTTCACAACCACAGTAAAATATATAAAATACAATAAAAGCCCTTTCTTACGCGTTTCGTGACTCAGACGCAACTTTCTCAAAGCTAACGGACAATATTCTAAACATTGGTATAGCACTAGACTACTGTTTATGGTATTGGCTTTGAAATGGCGGCATCTCAGAGCCATGAAACTCACAAGACAGCGGTTTCCTTTTAAAGGGATAGTAATACTTGAAAATAATTTAATTTTATATTGTAGCCCTTAAAAAAACATTAAAAATGATATAAGTCTTATATTCCAAACCTTTATGGTTTGGGAGATATTCACAAGTAAAATAAAGTAAAGTTCCCTTTTCCTGGCTGTTTCAGCCAAGTCTGCCATCTAGTGGACAGATTTGGAATCTGGTCCACCGAGCTCACGATCTTTAAAAAGAACTACTTAATTCGAACTATATACAAAGTGTGCCTGGCTTGCAGAAAAGAAGAAATTATTTTTAAAGATTGTGATCTCAGCACTGCTGGAGAGCCGCAGCCGGTCCCGGGACCGGATTTCAAATCTGAGAGCTAGAACGGTGACGTCACTCAGGGGGAAACTTTGCTTGTGAATATCTCCCAAACCATAAAGGTCTGGGAGATAAGACTTATATCATTATTAATGTTTTTTTAAGGGCTACAATATAAAATCCCTTTAAAAGGTCGGAGCAAAACAGCATGCGACCAAAGGGTGCATTCAGCATGTCGCCCTGATTAAAAGGGCGACATGAGAATCTTACACTGTAGGAAAGCGCTAGATTCTCATGTCGCACAATGAAATGTCACCTCTCCCCTTTTTAGCTCCCCATTCACTGAGCTAGCCATCAGTGTGTGACGAGTAAAAAAAAAAAGTACCACAATAACGTATTGCCCCTGCTCTCTCTCCCCTTCTCAGCTCCTCTTCCCCGCAGTGCGTCCGGTGCTGTTCTGGTTACCTCATTCACATCTTGCTGAGTGTCTCACTCCCCTTCACCAAAATGTTTTGATTTATAATTGTAAGGTTTTTATAAGAGGATTACACATCATTCCCAAATAGATGTTAGCTGGCTGGGGATGATGGGAGTTGTAGTCTCTAACATTTGAAGGTGCTGCCCCAAAGTGAAATTCTCTTGACAGGCAGAGCAGAGAGGAGAAGGGCAGAGAGGAGAAGGGCAGAGAGAGGAGAAGGGCAGAGAGAAGGGCAGAGAGGTGGGTGAGGTAACCAGAACAGCACCGGACGCGCTGCGGGGAAGAGGAGAATACATTGAGATTGTCTCTTGTTTTCCAGTATGTCCTGGACTCATTGTACCTGCCTCAGAAGGATGAAAGGCTGAGTTGACCTTGCTGGGACTAGAACCTGCGACCTTGAGGCTTGAACACATTCTACAGCTGGTGCCTTAACCAACTGAGACATCTCACCAGCTCAGTTGGTTATGGTGTGTAATTATGGTGTTTATGATGGTAGTCCCATTAACTTTTTGCTTTTGCACACGGGGAGCCCCCCTGCGTTTCTCCCTTTTTCTGTTTGTGCATCTCCATCTAGCGACCTACCTCTCTCTGTCGTCATCGGATGAAGACGAGGAGTCGTCTCTCTTGTGTTTCTCCTTCTTTAGCTTCTTCTCTTTCTTTTTCTTCTTCTTCTTTTCTTTCTTTGCCTTCTTCCTGTATCCGGATGTGAGAACCCAGGAGTGAATACAGTCAGCAAAAGAAGGTGTCAGAGATGCTAAACAGGGCGCATGAACCTGCAAGGGTATGCAGAGAGCTCACTAGGACTGTGTCCTGGGACCAGGGTGCAATCTCTTTTAGCTCACAAGTGCCATACACAGAGAAGAAATATTCTGACAAAATGACAGTCCAGCTTCGAAAATGCCAGACAATTCTTATCTGAACAAGAGAAGCAGCCAAACCTACACGTACGTTTCAACCTTACTGGGCCTCGTCGGTGAGGTGCAGCTGATCCCTCTAGGCACCTGTGACAAGGGATCCAAATCTGATTTCCTCCATTACTCTTAGGGTGACCGACCCCAATGCAATTTACATATACAGTCAGCACCCCTGCCCACTACAGTTTGAGTCACCTCTGGCTCCCCAGCTGCTGGGGACCACAACTTGCATCACACCCAAGCAGTCAAAGAGCGGTTTGGCCTGATGGGAGTTGTAGTCCCCAACAACTAGCGGTCCAACAATTGACTATCCCTGGGCGACAACTCTAGTCAGTACAGAACAAAACCCTGGGAGAAGCCACATTACTGATTAGTGCCTCACCAACAGCAGTTTATCCCAGGGAGACCCTGCTCAATCCGCTTCAGAAGCCACTCACCCACCCCCCCATATAAATCATATGGATGAGCCCTGTCATACGGATACAGTGCACAATCCGGGGTGTAACTAAAATCAGCCTGGCTATGAGGTGATTTGGGAGTGTCCTGGGGCTAGAAGACAGAAGGATTTTAATTGAGGAAGAAAGAATATTGCATTAAACGTATTCAGTTAGAGGTATCAAAAATTAATTACTATTTATAGGTTGAGCACCTACAGGAATATTAGCTATATCTTTTCAGACAGGACGTTCAAAGGTGAAACTAGTCGCATTAAGTAGGGCTTCATGCCCTACACTCAGCTTCTGTGTTTGAATATATTTCTGGGGGTTAAAGGGATAATAATGTTTCACAAAAACAGCAGCTCCAACTAATCTTCATAGTATTTGGGCCTTGGAGAGTGTTATTTCAATACTGTTCGACAGTATCGCCCTTCTTACTGATGTAACACTGCTCACCTCAGAGTAGAAAGACTGTCCAGATGGATCGCAGAGAAGGACAATCTTCAGTGAGTATGAGGAAAAACCTGTCAAGGAGGGCGGGGTTTCCTTATGTTCACAGTAAGAAGATTGTCCCTTGCTGTGAGCTGTCCGGTCAAGTGACCAGATTCCACATCTGAGGGGAGGTGGCTTACACTAGGTAAAAGGGGCAGGAGGGGATAATTTATCATTCAATTACTCTTGAACTACAACTCTGACAGTACTGAAATAACCCTCTCCATGGCCCAAATACTATGAAGATTAATTGAACCTGCTGTTTTTCTAAAACATTACTATCCCTTTAAGAGGGATTTCACGATAAAGATTTGTAGCTTAATAAGATAGGAAAGACATCCGTTGATGTACTGGAATCTATTTAGCAGATTATTTCTGCGATCATCAATAATTTGCAATTTCATTACAGATACAATTATACAGAGCATGATGAAGTTACCCGATCACTGATCAACCTCCAAGAGTAATGTTTTTCTGTATGGTGCACACTGTCAAATATTCAATATTACTTAATTTATAAATAGGCAGATATTTGAATAACGGGGATTATGGAATAACTCCTCTTTATACGGTGTTCCATATTTAGCGACTTTAACCATCTCATTACGTATATATATCAGATACAGAGATACCGTTGCTTGAATTTTCAAAATAACAGTGATGTACCGAATGATATTACACGCCACACTGTACTCAAAATGGCCTTGTCACATTACATACGGACAAGATTACCGTAGTGGATTTAATTAATCTATATATATATAAAAGAAAAAGTCTGCATCTCCATCCACAAATGCCCAGGGGTGGCAGTATGGAGGAGATATTCCAGGACATACAGTGGGAGTTATTTTTCTCCGTCCCCACTATCTCCTCTTCCAAAAAATACACATGCCCTTTCCACCCCCTGCCACTCCTGTGAACATCGCTGCAAGGAATTGCAGGGGCCTTCAAAACACACACACACACACACACATTCAATACATATGCACACAACAAACAAACAATACACACACAAGGACCACAGACACATGCATAACACAGACAATACACACACACACGTAACAACATGCACAACACACCAGGACACACAACACACACACCATACACACACAAACAAATGAAACAAACAAGCAATACACACACCCACAATACACACATATAAAACACACAAGCAATACACACACCCACAATACACACATGCGCACAACACAGAAGCAAACAAAAAACACTCAACACAGACATGAAAAATAGACAGACACATGCACAACATACACACACATGCAATACACGTACCGTGCACACACAATACACAACACACCACAAACATGCACACACATAGACACACACACAGACGCGCAAATGTAAACGTTACATTTAACAGCAGCATGCCCTAGTACAGGTTTCTTTTTTTATGAATGCCCCGTTTGATAACATATTTTTAAAGAATTAGGGAGTGTGTATTTAAAGGGATAGTAATGTTTCAAAATAAATGCAGCTCCAATTATTCTTTATAGTTTTTGGACCATGTACAGTGTTATTATCATTCTCTATGATGAGTAGTTCCAGACTAGCTGAATCATAAAGTGTCCCCCTCCCGCCCCTTTTACCTAGTGTAAAGCTCACAGCAAGAATAAGGAAAAATCTGCCCTCCTCCTCTTTCAAGGGACACAGGATTTTCCTTATTCTCACACCCAGAAGACTGTCCCTCGATGTGAGCTGTCCAGTCAAGTGACCAGATTCCATGTCTTAGGGGAGGCGGCTTACAGTAGGTAAAAGGGGTGGGAGGGGAAACTTTATAATTCAATTACTCTGGAACTACACATCGCAGAGAATGATAATACCGCTGTACGTGGCCCAAACACTATAAAGTATAATTGGAACTGCATTTATTTTGAAACATTACTGTCCCTTTAAGGTGAGGAGGAAATGTTTTGGGGTTTTGGAGTGTTTTGAGGGGAGGGTGAGGTGTGTTTGGGGGCTAGGAAGAGTGTGTTTTACAGCGCATTACTGTATCTTGTTTTCACAACCATAGCTGCTTGCATAAATGTTAAAACCTGAAGCACCTTCATTTTTTTAACCCCTTAACGACCCTTGACGGTCACAGTACGTCATGGGTCGATCTGAGTTATCGACCCATGACGTACTATGACCGTCATGGAATTTCAGGCTCCCCCCGCGGCTGCATGCTGTTTGGGAGTCCGGAACCGGAATTTGAAAGAAAAAAAAAAAAAATGCTCCGTGGTCCTTAAGTGACCGCAACGTGCCGATCGGCCGGTCGTTAAGGGGTTAATGTCATGTATGTTTACTGCATCTCATGTACACTCGAGTCAGTGACTTCTATGTCAGAGTAGATAAAACTCCTGAAAGACCATCAAAAAATAACTTTACCTCATTTTCTCCTCCTCTTCTCTAACATCCGTTTTTCGTTTCTCAGTAGGTGCATCTGGGTGGCTTCCAGTATTCTGGTGCTGCAAATAGAAAAGAAATTCAAGTAAAAGTGTTACAAAAGACAAAAAACACTATTAAAGGGATAGTAATACTTAAAATACAATAAAAAAAATGTGGTAGGGTTTATCTGCCCGAGTAAAACGAGGGTATTCATAGTGTTCAAAGGTGTTTTATAAAAAGTTATTCCAGCTCATACTTGAATTTTTTTTAGGTGCAGTTTCACAATGGCCTGAAATTGTACAGTGGTGCTGTTGCTACACCATTCTATGGAGGTTTATGGTCAATTGACCATAAACCTCCATAGGATGGTGTATCAACAGCGCCACTGTACAATTTCAGGTCACTGTGATACTGCACCTAAAAATTCAAGTTTGAGCTGTAATAACTTTTTAGCAAAACCCCTTTCAGCACTGAGAGCACCCTTGTTTTACTCGGGAGGATAAACACTACAACATTTGTTTTTTGGGGTTTTTTTACATTTTACGTCTTACTATCCCATTAAATCTCAGCGGGTCTCTGCCACAGAAGGTTTAAAATTAAAGGTTTTTTTCCTTGTACAGAAGCATTTGAGAAGCTGCATATCCCTTTGGCACCGAAAGGGTTAAATGCTAGTGCAATTACGCTATTTATTCAGAATGCACCGGTTCTCCATTGTGCCTAATTCTGCTGTAGTGTTTATCCACCAGCCACTGAAGGTGTGTCTGTAAAAACCTCTTTTGTGAAAATGAGTGACTTGTGCTCCTTCTCTTAGAGGGAAAGTAATGTTTCACAAAAACAGCAGCTCCAATTAATCATCATAGTATTTGCACCATGGAGAGTGTTATTTCAGTACTGTCAGAGTTGTAGTTCAAGAGTAAATGAATGATAAAGTATCCGCCTCCCGCCCCTTTTACTGATGTAACACTGTTCACCTCAGATGTGGAATCTGGTCTCTTGCCCGGACAGATCACAGCAAGGGACAATCTTCTTACTGTGATCATAAGGAAAACCCTGCCCCCCTTGACAGGTTTTTCCTTATGCTCACTGAAGATTGCCCCTCTCTGTGATCCATCCAGACAGTCTTGCTGCTCTGAGGTGAGCAGTGTTATGTCAGTAAAAGGGGTGGGAGGGGGATACTTTATCATTCAATTACTCTTGAACTACAACTCTGACAGTATTGAAAGAACACTTTCCGTGGCCCAGAGCTGCTGTTTTTCTCTATTTAAACCAGTGGTTCTCAAACTGCGTTCTGTGGAACGCCTGGGCTCTTTGAAGAAGTACAATAGTTTCCAAGGAACAACTTCAGTGATGACGGACAGAGACAGTTCACGTCTGGTTCTGTGATTTCTAGTCCCTTCAAGTAAACTAACAATTATCTGATACAATCACCTGATCTCTGTTACCCAATGCATTTTAGCCTTATAATTTAGTCTTAACCCTTTGAGTGCCAGATACCTCTCTGGCACTCAAAGGGTTAAATTACCGGTATGAACTAGCATTCTCAAAAAAAAAACGTGATACTGATACAATTGGCGAATCCTCATTACAAGCAACACGACAGATATAAAATAGTGGAGAGGGCCCCGTCAAAAAGACTTACCGTAAAAATAGAGAATCCCTTTTTTGCGGCCTCTTTGTCCTCTTTGGAAAGCATCATTCTGTTGGATGAAACGCTGTAAAATAAAATAAAAAAAGATCAAAAGACAGAGGTTCATTGTAACAGCGCAAGTAATAGGCTGGCTTATCAACCAATTGCACAACCCTGTGGCACACAAAGGTTTAAAAAGGAAAAGTCTCCTTTCCAAATTCAGCTCCTCAAATTCACCCCAAGGGCCATATATGAGACTCTCAAGCAGTGTTTCTCAACTCCTGTCCTCAGGACCCACTAACAGGCCAGGACTTAGGGATTTCTCTGCTAGAGCACAGGTGTGGTGATCAGAGGCTCATTCACATTGATTAAAGTGTTAGTAATGTGCACAAAAAAGTTTTTTGCATTTAGAAGAGCTTAAAAAGCTGAGCTGAATGCAAAAAATCCATATCTCTCAAACCGCTATGGTTTAAGAGATACAGACGTTTAAAGTTTGATCTCTCCTACTGACAGCTGTAAAGCTGTCAGCAGGAGATCTGTGTCGGCTGACACGGAGGTGCTAGAGCAGAGCCGCAATCTCGTTATTTACCACGAATCCCTTCATTGGAATGGTCTAAAACGAGTGCTTGAACACCAGCACTCGTTTTAGACCACTACTAACACTTTAACTCACCTGTGCTCTAACAAGGAAATCATGTGATCAGAGGCTCATTCACATTGATTAACTCACCTGTGTTCTAACAAGGAAATCATGTGATCAGAGGTTCATTCACACTGATTAACTCACCTGTGTTCTAACAAGGAAATCATCACATCCTGGCCTGTTAGTGGGTCCTGTGGACAGGAGTTGAGAACCACTGCTCTAAGGCAAGCCCAGGTGTGTAAGCAAGCGCTAAAAGCTTTAAAGAGGGTTGTTTTTGTAGGGTGGCATTGGAATAGCAAACGCACTGTGCTGCTACCCAGTTTTAACCCCTTAACGACCCTTGACGGTCATAGCACATCATGGGTAGATCTGACTTAACGACCCATGACGTACTATGACTGTCATGGAATTCGGGGCTCCCCCGCGGCTGCACGCCGTTCGGGGAGTCCGGAACTGGAAACAAAAAAAAAAATAAAAAATGCTCCTTGGTCCTTAAGTGACTGCCGCGTGCGCGGCCGGTCCTTAAGGGGTTAATTACTGTTAACTCTCTGTGCAACGGAAAAGTAGGTGAGAACGGTGTGTTACAGTCACTAGGGTTCGACCTGGAAGTACAGGGAAGTTTGCATCCAGTAAAGAAAGGCGTACGTTTCTAGATTAAACCAATGACAATTCACATTGACTGAAATGGGATTTTTAACCCCTTGAATGTTAGGCAGCTCGCCAAGCCCCATTTAAAGAGATAGTATTTTATTTTGACTTTGCATATTCTGCAAATGCATACCATATAAATTCTATACTTTTGCTTTCAACTTGACATATTTTTTCTACTTAGATTGAGGGAAAGATCTCTCAGGAACATGCTTGCTTAGATCCTACTGTCAGGGTACATCAATTGCCACTCTTCTTAGAAGAACAGCCACTAATTACAGTAGGAAATTGCATGTTTTCAATGATAGAAGTATCTTTAAAGGAGTCGAAATAGAAAACAGCTTTATTTTTTTCCTCTAGCGCCGCCTTCTGGAAATAATTGTTTTCAAAGTTTTCAGTACATTTGAAGGGGAGCAAATGTTTAAAAAAAGAAAAAAAAAATGTTTCTACCTTAGCTCCAACCTCAGGAAAAGTGTGTATCAGGCACACCAGAAATGTGTCCACATGGTGCAGTCTTCTTTCTAAAATAGTGTCCTTTTTCTGCACCTTCTTCAGTTTTGTTGTTGTTACAAATATTTTGTACAGGCAAGTGATATTTGAAAAAAGAAAAAAACAAAAAAAAACAGGCAAATGGTATAGTTGCAGCTGGTGTAGTTTTGTAGTTCTGGCACTCTCTACAGTATTTCAACTCAAACCAATGGCGTGGACATTTTCTTGAAAGGGCTGTAGCTAATGAATACAGTAGCAAATTCCATTGTTCAGTACATTTTTGAAGGGGTGCAGATGTTAAAAAAATACATATTTTTTTCCTTTAGCGCCACCTTCTGGAAACATTTGTTTACATCACTATGGGCAGAAAAGCAAGCAAGCCCTCATTTGATACAGTGGGATATGTACTTTCAGGGAGTAATTTTGATGTTATGGGGTAATTATGCCTTCAGATTATGAATACTGCATTTTGGTTATCTGCATGAAAACATCAAAAGAAATTCTTTACATGACGTTACCAATTTGGGGCCCCCGGGGAAGAACATATATTTGTGCACCTATAGATAATGGATATCCGTGTACTCAGGATATATTTGGCATTTGTATTTCATACTTTATTTGTGCAGCTAAGCGTGCTTAAGATGTTGTACGGTCATTTTTGACTTTAGTGTAAATTTCTAAAAAAATTCCTGAAAAAAAACAAACAATTTTTAACACAATTTCCTTACTGCGTCATTTCATGTAGGAAACAACTTCATCCACTGTCCAATTCATTAGAGTACTTTCAGTAAATATATGCTTTTGTATAGTACTGAGCTATTTTAGGGTAGTTCTACTACCCTATGCCGATCATGCGTGAAGACAATTACCGTAAAATCTCTTGTACAATACTCATCATTTTGCCTCACTTTACCTTATGTGAAGTGGGGGGTGCATATTATACATGCGTGAAGAATACAAGTTTAGGTCCCCCCCTCCCCCCATTACCAAGTAAGCCAGCTTTAATCACTGCAGAGCGGGTGGCTCTCTTGCATCTGCCGCCCGCTTCCAGCAAATCCCTGCAAGGACCTTTTCGTTTTAGCCAAAGATAATAACTCAAGGTCCTCTCAGGGCACTACAGTACATCCAATGCATAGATCTCTGGGGGCGTATTATGTCTATTATACAAAGGTGCTTATTATACCTGAGATTTTACGGTACCGTATACTTATTTGGTATTTTTGTACTGAAGGGATTCTGGGTTTTAGAAAATAATTTAAACTCTCCAGCTCTGTATCAGCCGCGGCGTGGGCAGTCTCTACTGCGCCATGACTGCCCCGCAACCGTCTGGCAGTGGCACTGTGGCCCGTGCAACAGGCTCCTCAACTAGTTCCTAAATAGATGGATAGCAAGATACTGAAAAATTGCCTGGCCTCCTCAGATGACAAAATCCTGCAACCCTCCGGCTCTGAAAGGGTTAACCCTCTGAGTGCCAGTGAGGTATCTAAAGTAATGCAAAGCAATGTGTTGGATACTGCTCACACACTCAAAAAGTTTAACTGCTTTGCAATGTGTTGGAAATCTCACTAGAATCCGAGATGTTTTAGTAGTTTTTGGCAGCATTACACCATTACTGTCTTTATACATAAGAACCCATAAAATCCTCTTCATCTCCAGCAAAAATAATATACAGTTTCCATCACGTACCTTGTGCTTCCTAAGCCCAGGACTCTGTCCACGTCCTTTTCATCTCTCTCTGTTCCTTCCCTCTTACAGACCTCAGCAAACTCCTAACAAGAAGGGACCATGGACCAGAGGTAAGTTAACTTATTGGAAAACAACTTACCATTTATCTGTTCCAAAACCACAGATCTTTTACATGGAAATCCATTAAATGAACATAGTTCAACCTTTGCCTCATAACCCAGAGAAATGAGGATTATATAGCTTTCCTGCTGCCAAGTAAGTTAGTCTTTATCAGACCTTCCTGTTTTTCCTACTAATACACAGTATAATCCTGTATGTCCCCTCTTGAAATAAATTAATCTAATCTTCTCTTAAATGTATCCACTGTATCTGCCATAACCACAACCTTGGGCGAGGAATTCCATAATTTAACAGACCTTATTGTAAAAAAAACCCTTCCTCTGCTGAAGTCTAAATTTCCTTTCCTCTAATGTCAAGGGGTGTCCCCTGGTCACCTGATCAGGCCTTGGAATGAATAGCTCACCGCAGAGATCCTTGTATTGACCTGTCACATACTTGTACATTGTGATAAGTTCTCCTCTTAGTAGTCTTTCCTCTACAGTAAATAAACCAAGTTTGTCTAGTCATTCCTCATACGTCAAGTCCTCCATTCCCCTAATTAATTTTGTTGCTCTTCTCTGTATTCCCCAGTTCTAGAATATCCTTTTTCAGAACTGGTGCCCAAAACTGCACAGCATATTCAAGTGAGGTCTTACCTACAATTTGTACAATGGCAAAATGAACACAAACATCTCCCTAATAATAAGGCTCCATTAAAAGCCTTCCCCAGGTAACCAGGACACCAAGGGCTAGATTCTATTACAGGTGTTAATTTTATCTCTGCTTTTAGCTCCAGTTTTCCCCATAGAATTCAATGGAAAAATGTTTGATAAAACGAGTGTTAACATTTAGCACCTGTAACAGAATCTAGCCCCAAATTTCTCCAGATCTCTCCGCCCCTTGTATTACTGAGCGTGCCCCTGCATTTCATCTCACACCTCCTCCTCCTCCTCCTCGCAGGTCCCTGTATGTTATATTGGTAGCCACAGGATAAAACAAAAGCAGGAAGAGGGGAGGAGATTTGAGATACAGGATCACTGTGCATCAGTGATGCCAGGAAGGGAGAGACATGGACTAGTCCACTTACCTTTTTCCTAATGCAGTATGCCTAGCTGGTGCCCTTGTTTATACATTATATATATATGACACACACTCACTAGTTTAAGAGCCCGTGTACAGGGACCACAGTGCCAGCCGGTTGCAGGGCAGTCATGCACAGTAGAGACAGCCTGCGCCGCGGCTGATACTTCAGAGCCGGGTCACGGGCAGTCTCTACTGCACATGACTGCATCGTTACAAACTATTTCACGAATTATTATAAAGCATATATGTGTGTGTGTGTGTGTGTGTGTGTGTGTGTGTGTTTCTGTGTGTGTGTTTCTGTGTCGGCATTTCTATCACACTGACTTTCTTCTCCATTAGAATGTAACAGAATAACTAATTGGAATTTGACCACTGGGGCACTCTATGGAAAAAAAAACACTGATTTAAACTGTAATAACTCTGGAAATATGCATGTCTCAGCAGTGGGAGTACCCTTATTTTACTCAATAGGCTGAAACGGAAGGTGATTGAAGAGAATAACTATTGAACGTGAACGCTGACTAGGCGACCTGACAATCTCGAGCTGTCATGCACTGCGAGATTGTCACGTCACTATTTTTATCCAGGCGACATGCTTAAAGTGTTAAATGGTCCCACTCTCTTTTGTGTGCGACCTTTCAAAAGTGAACCCTTACTGGTGACAGCAGGAAGTTACTGGTGAGGGCAATATATATACGTGTACACCACATATCTTTTCTATCAACACACAAACATCAATATTGCAGTTGTCCGCCCAGTACTGTCTACCGTTGTCCTTTTCTTCTATTAATTTTTGCTGTACATGGACCACAATTCTCCTTGCCACAAGGGGTTAAAGGGGAACTATCACCTCTTTTAAAGTTCTCCTTATCTTTTGCATTTGAGATAATCTTTAATTCTTTTTTTTTTAATCTTTAATTCTTTTCTTCATTTTTTTTTTTTTTTTTTTTTTTTAATGTAATGAAGTATAGCCTGAGATTTTACCTTTTAAAAATAAGCCAGTGATGTCCGTTCAGGCAGCGGCACCGCTCTGTACCACAGCTGGTCAATCCTGCTCTCTTCCCCTCCCCAGTTGTTCCCAGTTATCACTTGCTTCTCTGACAGAGGAATCCATCGCATGAGCTGGATCGATCTCATTGGCCAGAGAGTGCTCCAGCTTACAGACAGAAAGCCTCCGTCATTGGAGGAGGCTGGATAGAGGGAGGAGAGCAGAGACAGAGTGATAGACTGCGGGGCAGAGCTGGTATCCGCAGTCTGTCCGGAAGTAGGGTGCAGGGCAGCATTTATTCCTTCAATTTGGGCCAAATAGAGAGTTAAAAAAACAAAATAAATACAGTTTTACACCTATTCGCTATATAAATTAACTATTAAAGGGATAGTAATACCTAAAATGTAAAAAAAAATATGTTGTAGGGTTTATCCCCCTGAGTAAAACAAGAGTACTTCCACTGCTGAAAGATGTTTCATTCAAAAGTTATTAATTTTCAAAGTTGAATTTTTTAGGTGCAATATCACAGTGGCCTGAAATTGTACAGTGGCGCTGTTGCTACACCATCCTATGGAGATTTATGGTCCTGAGACCAGAGCTGTCCATAGGATCGTGTAGCAACAGCGCCACTGTACAATTTCAGGCCACTGTGATATTGCACCTAAAAAATTCAACTTTGAAAATTAATAACTTTTGAATGAAACATCTTTCAGCAGTGGGAGTACTCTTGTTTTACTCAGGGGGATAAACCCTACAACATATATTTTTTTTACATTTTAGGTATTACTATCCCTTTAAGGCTAACTTGAAAAGGGGTGATAGGTCCCCTTTTAAGATTGACTCAAATGCAACATTAAGACGAGGAGAACTTTAATAGAGGTGAAAGTTCCCCCTGGTGGTGCAGCAGGTGAAGTGATCCAATTGGAAGAGATCAGTATATCTGTGTGAGGGCATTTTAATACCCTTCATTTGTGCAGAACATAGTTACCCTAACTAGTAACTTATTTTGTGAGTATTCCTTTAGCTCACGTGTATGTGGCTTCATCATTTGGTAATAGTGTTAACCTATAAGATGCCCCCTCTTTTTTATTCTTCCCCATTTACTTAACGTGGCAGGAAAAGGTTGACAATACAGATTTTGTTCACAAAATTTGAATACCTCTATAATGAGGGTCTGGAACTTTCACCGACTCCCCCTGAGCTCCAATCGGGATATTTCTACATCCTGGTCTATACTGGAGCTTGACATCCAGTCCAGCCCAACCCAACCCCCTGGTACATGAAAAAGGCCAGCTCTTTCTGTCCTTACCTCTTTGCTGAGCCCGGTAGGCTGGCGCTTCACATTCTTGTAGCCTCTGTAAAACACAAAATGACACGTGATCAGGAACTGGCGAGTGCAGTCCTGAGAAAGGCTGTTACCACCTTTGAGTCTCTCCTTCTCCTCTAGCCCAAGAAGTAAATTATTTGTACTAAGTAAGGGCCAGGCCACAATTACTTATTTACTCTTAGATTATTTTCAGGTACTTGCTGATGTAATTAACCCCTGGAATGCCTAAACCTTGAATGGAAAACTCCTCCTTATAATAACCACTCATTTGCCTTACCGTGGCCAGAATATCCTAATGGCCCCTATTAATTTTTCTTTTCTACCTCTGATCAATCAGTCCTGGCTGTCAGGTGGAACACAACCCAGAGTGCTTGAACGCATATGCTAACATATGTGGGCACTAAAATCAGCAAAATATTTTGGATGCGGGTTGAAGTAATGTTTAAGGCCGCAACATGAGAATCTTGCGCTTTTGATGCAGGGGGAGATTCTCATGTCTCCCTTTTCATCACAGCGACATGGTTAATGCGCCATTTAGTTGCACGCACTTTTGTGTGCAACATTTTCAAAAGGATACCATATGTATCAATGTGTATATGTATATATATAAATCTCAATTTGCGCATGTAACAATGTGTGTGTGTGTATATATATATATATATATATATATACCTGAAAAGATCCCAACCAGGGCTGAATTTTCACTCGCCATTGGCTAGTGTCGAGTGGAAATTTTGAGCCCTGCATGTACGTATGTATGGAGAAAGAGAGAGATAGAGACAGACAGTGTCCATCAGAAAGGCGAGTAGTGTTATATCAGTAGAAAGGGACAGAGGGGCATCCTTTATCATTCAATTACTCTTGAACTACAACTCTGACAATACTGAAATAAATCTCTCCATGTTATGTTCCAAATACTATCTTGACTGTATTTCCTATTCATTTTGCAATGTATTTGATGTATGTTTTCATGGAAAACAAGGTAATTTCTGAAATGGCCCCAAACTTCAGATTTCTAATCATTATATTTTGCCCACACAGCGGTTACACATTATGTCCATGACCTATCTGGTTATGTGTGTAAGAGACAATTCCACTTGTACGGAGGTGTCAGTAAGAAGATGACACTGGTTCCAGCTAACTCACAGTGCAGCCATCATGGCCTCCTCTTCGGCCCTTTTCACCGCAGCCAGTTCCTCTTCTCGAGACATCTTTGCCACACCACCTTTTTGCTTGGCGTACCAACTCAGATCTCTGCCCTTCTGCCATCGTCCTACTGGTGCCATCAATGAGTTCCCTGCACAGATACCCACAAAACAGGTTCAACATCTAAACCAGGCATAGGTTATCTGCACTCTCCAGCAGCTGGATTACAGCTCCTAACATAATGGAAGCTGTAGTCCAACAACGGCGAAAGGGCTCTCTTGCCCACTCCCAGTTTAGATTGCATGCTCTCAGGAGCAGAGCCCCACACCATTTGTGCTTGTCTGAATCTAATGGCCATATGCACAAGTGGAGACATTCTGGAGCAAAGCAGCTGCATGGGGGCAAATGAATATCCCAACTGATTTAAATGTGACTCTTAAAGAGATAGTAATGTTTCATAAAAACAGTACCAATTAATCTTCATAGTATTTGGGCCATAGAGAGTGTTATTTCAATACTGTCAGAGTTGTAGTACAAGAGTAATTGAATGATAAAGTATCCCCCTCCCGCCCCTATTCCTGATGTAACACTGCTCACCTCAGAGCTGCAAGACTGTCCGGATGGATCGCAGAGAGGGACAATCTTCAGTTTTCATGAGAACAAACCTGAAAAACCTATCAAGGGGGCAGGGTTTTCCTTATGTTCACAGTAAGAAGATTGTCCCTTGCTGTGACCTGTCCGGTCAAGAGACCAGAGCCCACATCTGAGGGAAGGCAGCTTACACTAGGTAAAAGGGGTGGGAGGGGATACTTTATCATTCAATTACTCTTGAACTACAACTCTGACAGTATTGAAATAACACTCTCTATGGCCCAAATACTATGAAGATTAATTGGAGCTGCTGTTTTTGAGAAACATTACTATCCTTTCAAATGGTAGGGAGATCACCCAAGCACTGCAGAACAGGAATATTTATTTGTAGTTTAAGATGAAGCTGGTTTGCTCCATAATTTCTTAAAGGGGAACTACCACCCCGCAATAACTTTACATTAATTAATTCTTCATCTGGCGACTAGCTGCTTAGTAGCGCTCCAAAAGGGACTGACAGCATAGGCGCATGGACGTCACTATGACGAGATGTCCGTGCTTCCTGCTACTGTCAGCCTCCGAAAAACTGGAAAATCCCTGAAACCAGGTAATATTTCTGGCAACTAGCGCTACTAAGCAGCTAGTCGCCAGATGAAGAATTAATTAATGTAAAGTTATTGCGGGGTGGTAGTTCCCCTTTAACTCTTATGGCTCCAAGCTAAAGAGGAGCTATTATGAAGCAAAGTAATAGCACCATAGGTTAGAAATGAAAATTCCACAAATTCCTATTGATTTAAATGGGGATTTTAACCACTTGAATGCTAAGTATTGTGAAGCAATCTGATGGAGACATTTCTAGCATTCAAGGTGTTAAAAGACAAATTAATCTTGATGTGGATTTTTTTTTACCCCCCCCCCCCCATGGTATAGCTGGTTTGCTCCAGAATCTAAGCTCTGGACATTTTGTATGTCTCTACTGTGTCTTTAGATCATGATTCTGGCACTTAAAGGGACAGTAATGTCTCTTTAAAAGTTGTTCGCTGAGTCTTCTGTACATTAAAAGTAACAGACTGCGCTATGGCTAAGACTTTACTTGTGTGTAGTTCAAAAGTTATGAAGCAATAAAGATCCACCACCTGCCCCTTTCTGCCCTCCTCCCACTAAATCTGAAATCTGGTCATGTGACTCGACAGCAGCAGCAAGGGACAAACTTCAGCAAGTATAAGGGAAATCCTGCCCCCCTTGATGAAGGAGAACAGGATTTTCCTTTGTCTGCTGAAGTTTGTCCCTGACTGCAGCCGTCCTGACCAGACTGCAGATTCAGAGTGACGTAGCCAGAAGGGGCAGGGGATCTTTATCTCTTAATAACTTTTTAACTACACGCAAGTAAGGTATTAGACATGGCGCAAACTGTCACTTATATATACATATACAGAAGACTCGGCAAGTTGCTTTTAAAGATACATTTCTATTCCTTTCACGTGCTGCAGTTCTGATCAAAAACCAAAACCAGGTTTTGAAGGTTAATGGCACATTAATCGAGCAGTAAACTTTGATAGGACATTCCCTGCTGATTAAAATAAGAGCACTACCACTTCTGTCATTTGTATTATTCAAATCTTATAACAGTTCAAATTGTCAGGCAGTGAATTACAGTGTGGTTACTTCATGAAAGTTCTAACTTATAGGAAGTGACTCAGCAGTTTCCATCACATTCCACAGAGAACTGCTGGTCGGTGACTCGCCTCTCCCACAGAATGAGTCACAATAACTAACTGAAATCTGACCACTAGAGGACATTCTTAACCTTTCGAGTGGCAGAGGGGTACACAACGCATTGCAAAGTAATGTGTTGCGTACCACTCTGGCATTCAAAGGGTTAAACTGTAATAACACTTGAAATGCGCACTTCTTAAAGGGATAGTAATATTTTGATTTATATTTATTTTATTTTGTAGGCATTAAAAAAACATGAAGAACTATACAAGTCTTATCTCTCAAACCTTTATGGTTTGAGAGATATTCACAAGCAAAGTTTCCCCTCCCTGCCCCTTTTACCTAGTGTAAACCATCTCTTCTCAGATGTGGAATCCAGTCCATTGACCAGACAGATAACAGCAGGGGACAATCTTCTTCCTATGAGAACAATGAAAGCCCTGCCCCCCTTGACAAGCTTTTCGGGTTTTTCCCTTATCTTAATTGAAGATTGTCCCTCTCTGCAGTCTACCTGGGCACCTCCCTTCTGCTCTGGCTGAGCAGTGTTACATCAGTAAAAGGGGCAGGAGGGGGATACTTTGTCACTGAATTACTCTTGAACTACAACTCTGACAGAATTGAAATAACACTCTCCAAAGTCCAAATACTATGATGATTAATTTGAGCTGCTTTTATTATGAAACATTACTATCCCTTTAACAATGAGAGTACACTTGTTTTATCTAAAAGGATTTGTTTTTTAATAAAAACATTAAGTGTACTGCTCTTTTTAGGCCCATATTCATTAAGTAAATGGTAAAATTCAAGAGAAAAGCAACTTCTCCAAAGTGTTGAAATGAAAATCACACAAATTCCAAGTGATTTGAATGAAGTTAACTAGTTTTTCAGTCCTAACTGCCTCTGTGTCATGTTAGCCAAAAACACCATCAGATGAATAATTTAGGAGATACTGATAACTTATAAATTCCGAAAATGTGACATTTTCTTCTACTGTGCTTTCATATGCTAATGAAGGACTGCACTGAGAACTTTATTTGCATACATTAGCATATGGTGATACACTCAGCGAGCTCGCCATACAGAGACAAAAGGGTGACTCTCTCCCAAACCCTGCATCTGCTGGGCTTTTGGCTAACATGTACAAAGAAGACTCAGGGCTGCACTTTAATAGAGACATTACTATCCCTTTAAAGGAATAGTAATGTTTCACAATAAAAGCAGGTCTAATTAATCATCATAGTATTTGGACTTTGGAGAGTGTTATTTCAATTCTGTCAGAGTTGTAGTTCAAAAGTAATTCAATGACAAAGCATCCCCCTCCCTCCCCTTTTTCTGGTGTAACACTGTTCAGCCAGATCAGAAGGGAGGTTCCCAGGTAGATTGCAGAGAGGGACAATCTTCAATTAAGATAAGGGAAAAACTTGAAAAACTTGTCAAGGGGGGCAGGGATTTCATTGTTCTCATAGGAAGAAGATTGTCCCCTGCTGTTATCTGTCTGGTCTATGGACTGGATTCCACATCTGAGAAGAGATGGCTTACACTAGGTAAAAGGGGCGGGAGGGGAAACTTTGCTTGTGAATATCTCTCAAACCATAAAGGTTTGAGAGATAAGACTTATATCGTTCTTCATGTTTTTTAATGCCTACAAAATAAAGATAAAACGAAGTATTACTATCCCTTTAAGACCAATTCTGGAACAAACTAACTGCTTCTGTAGGAACAAGCTAAAATGACCAGAATTCCCATGGTTTTAATTAGCATTTTAAACCCTTGATTGCTAAAGAGTTCTCCAACGCATTGCTTAGCAAAATCTGTTGGAGACCTATTGAGAGTTCAAGGTGCTCAAACATCTCATCTACATCATTGCAACTTAACCTTTTGAGTGCCAGAGGTGTATGCAACTCACTGCTATGCAAATGCGTTGCATACCCTTCTGGCACTCGAAGGGTTAATTTCTCCCATATGCTGCAGTTGATCTATTTTCACATTGCACGTT
Organism: Rhinophrynus dorsalis; assembly: GCA_037306005.1. Classification (NCBI taxonomy): domain Eukaryota; kingdom Metazoa; phylum Chordata; class Amphibia; order Anura; family Rhinophrynidae; genus Rhinophrynus; species Rhinophrynus dorsalis. The sequence continues at coordinate 473,852,904 of CM074723.1, read as the reverse complement.
AAAGGGAGAGTAATGTTTCACAATAAAAGCAGCTCCAATTAATCTTCATAGTATTTGGGCCGTGGAGAGTGTTATTTCAATACTGTCAGATTTGTAGTTCAAGAGTAATTGAATGATAAAGTATTCCCCTCCCGCCCCTTTTACTGATGTAACACTGCTCACCTCAGAGCAGCAAGACTATCCGGATGGATCACAGAGAGGGACAATCTTCGGTCATCATAAGGAAAAACCTGACAAGGAGGGCAGTGTTTTCCTTATGATCACAGTAACAAGATTGTCCCTTGCTGTGATCTGTCCGGTCACATGACCAGATTCCACATCTGAGGGGAGGTGGTTACACTAGGTAAAAGGGGTGGGAGGGGGATACTTTATTATTCAATTACTCTTGAACTACAACTCTGACAGTACTGAAATAACACTCTCCATGGACCAAATACTATGAAGATCATAGCTGATTTTTTGGGAAACATTACTATCCCTTTAAGTGTTTGGGTCTCAAAGCACATTAGTTACAGATGAAGTTTGGTTCATTACTACAGTATTTTTCCAGATAATTATGGGGGAATTTTCAACTCAAAATGTCATTCTGTATATGTCATTGGCACATGTAAGTTCCCATTTTCTATTATGTAAAGACGACACAGTTATTCCCCATCACCTAGATAATTTTCTCGTTGTTTATCTGTCTTCACATCTTCCCAGTTGAACTGGTCTTGTCCCCCTCGCACCCCTCCTCGTGATGAGCCAAACATCTGTAAGAGAGATGGCATATTAAAGGTAAAAGGGACACATCCTAATAATAACCCTCTAGTGTCCTTACTATGGCTAGAAAACACTAATGGCCCCGACGAATGTTGCCTTGTGTTTCTGTTCAAGAGATAACATCTTCAATTGGGCCTGGATGTCATGTTCATGGAGGAGGACATGATAGTTGGTAGCAGGACCACAGGAGCTCACACTATGGTAATCCTAATCATTTAAAGGTATAGTAATACTTTATTATTACTATCCCCCATATTGTAGATATTTGTAAAATAATTTAGTAGCCCCCAGGTTCATCTCTCAAACCTTTTTGGTTTGAGAGATAACCGAAGGCAAAGTTCCCCCTCCCTCCCCCTTCCCTGAAGTCAGCGTTGTACTGACTGCAGGGGAAGTCTGTCATACGACAGGCTTGCGGCTCTGCAGCTGAGCCAAGATCCCGTTAGTGACAAAGAATTATTTAACTGAAACGGTCTTCTATGTGTGCTTGGTTTGTGATTGGTTTACAACCACATGTAGAAGACCGTTTCAGTTAAATAATTCTTTGTCACTAACACAATCGCGGTTCTGCTGCAGAGCCGCATGATGAAAAGACAGAAAAAACTAAATAGAATTTGACCACTAGAGGGCACTGCTAATGTAAAAAAACATGGATTTAAACAGTAATAACTCTGGAAATATGAATCTCTTGGCAGTGAGAGTACCCTTATTTTAGTAGTAAAATCCTTACAATATATATATATTTCATAAAAAAAGTTAACTGCTCCTTTAAGTGAAGACATATGGACTCTGATATCTAACTGTGAAATTATTACCAAACCTTATAAATTCAACAAGCCACAAGTCCTTTGCCATCCCATTTTTAGTCCTAGAGTCCTCAGTCTTGTTGCCTGCCTTCTCCCGGCTCTACCTCCTGGTGCACGATACCATTGGAAGATGCACTAAGATGAGATAAAGCATTTATGACTTCTCCAGAGATATCAATTCTCCAATTCCTATATTAGTCTACTTTGAGATCTTAGTGCATAGGCTCCATGGAATAACACAGGAACTGGAGAAGTCATTTCATCACCTCTTTATCACACCTTGGTGCATAACCTTCCTGAACTGAAAACAGCTGGAAAAAGATTTGAGTCCTGCTACGGTAGACCAGACACCCAACCTTGATGATCACTACATTGGAATATCATGTAAGGCTATATCCGTACATCACATTTGACTCCAATTTTGACTGCTACCAATGTGTGTGTATAGGGGGGAGTAATTATGATGTACTATACCCAAGAAATATTAAAGTAAGTGCATTGTGAGGCTGGTTTCATTCATTCACTCAGTTGTGGTGTATAGAGCAGGAGGAACTATTCACCTGGGTCCAAACATAAGATATATACAACCTGGGACAGGACATAATTTTCCATCAAATACTACAAAAACAAGTAGGATAATTCCAGATAAGCTCAACATTTTACTTTGCGTTTACCATATGTTTATTGAGAAGACAACTATTACCTTGATTAAACACCGACTACACAGAAGAAAGCTGTTCTGCCTTTTCTTTATCCTTCACACAATATTCAGGATATGATTCTTCCCCTATATAGAGAACCCAGTAGAGTCAAATATAAAGTAGACTGTAACAATAGTAACAATTATTATGATATATCAAAAGAGGTAGTAAGGTCTCTGCCTAGAGAAAATGATTACCAATATATTACCCCATCTGCAGATCTGTTCTCATGGGAGCAGTCCTGCTGATGAACCCAGAGCTGCACTCTAAGCCCCGTCAGAAAAATGTGGGAGCAGAATGGAGGTGGGAAAGAGACCCACTAATGTCCCCCAGCTGGTCACACAGGAAGTGACTGAACCACCAGACTTCATTCCTGCGTGATACTGGAAATGAAAGCCTGACACAGAGGGTCTATGAAGACTGAGAATGTAACGATAACGTTTGTAGCATTCCTCGGGTTGTGTTATTGCTGATGGGCTGATAGCGCTTCTATATAGCATATGGCTTTTCCTGGTGAGCAAAACAACCGTACTTTCACTGTTCTCAGTTATTTTAAGCAGTAGTTATAACAGGTGAAAACTCTTATACACTCTGGAAACAGAGATCCACGGAGCTTAACTCCTGAAAGTTCAAAATAACACGAAGTGACAAAACTTATTAATGCATTCTGTAGAGATCTGCTGTCAGAGACTCCCATCTCTTATAAAATGCAACAGAAATCTGGCCACTAGAGAGCAATGTTTAAAAAAAAAAAAAGCTTACCCCTTTGCGTGCCACAGAGAGGCATCCAATTCATCTCTCTGACACTCAATGGGTTAAACTTTTATAAAACTCAAGACATTCAGATTTAGAACATTTCATCTTTTAATCCTTTGAGTGCCAGAGAAACAGCCAATCTCGCTCTCCAAGGGTAAAGATTTTTTTTTTTAATTTAGACAGGGAATTCACAACCTCTTGTTTTTTTGTCTATCACAGTAGTGTTCCTGTTAACTGTTTGTTGCATGCACACGCTTAGTAAATAAAACATAGATTACAAGAGAGGTTTCTCTGTTCAGAAATGCCCTTATAATAGGAAGCAAGATTCAGTACTATGTTTAGCATGCTATGAAAGGGGTTCATAGCATGCTAGAGGTCTCCAATGCATAGTGTGCAATGTGATGGTGGAAAGTGTCCGCTTGGACAGCTAGAGTGCCTCAGGTTGCCCATCCATGGGTTAAAGAGTAACATTTTCTTTAAAATTAAAGAAAACTAAGAGTAAAAGTTATATGCTTTATTGGGTACCACGGTACCACCATTTACCTATTTTAAATAAAAAAAAACTTTTTAAATGTCAAATGCAAAGAGGCATAAAACACTAACATCAGAAGTATCATTTCTTAGATATGTATATCCATAGCACTTAACCTATTGCGTGCCAGAGGGGTGGCACTAAGAGAGTTAGCCCACCCAGCTCCATGTAAAAACGATTACTCCACCACCCTCCGTGTGGTCTAGCAACAGCTGGCGAGCCACAGATTGCTCAGACAACTGCTGGAGAGCCACTCATTGACTACTCCTGACCGAGCACATACCCTGATTTTTACACAATAACGTACCCAACTAATGTAATACAATAGATACACGTAAATACGTCACGATAACCGATATTACCCTCCCTCCCCGGTTCTCTACGACTTCATATAAAACTCACACTTCCCAGATCAGCTCACAACAGAGGATACTCACTTCCGGTCGCATGGAAGCTTCTTCCAAGACTATACGGGAAAGTCACATGACCGGAAGACGAGCGCATCGCTACCATCTTGGTTTTGGGCAACCACATTTTTTCCCAATTTACAGTAGACATTCTGGAGAGCAATATGGGAAGCGAAGCAACACGTTTTTGGGAAGGAAGTATGGCCTATATTTATAAAACAACCTGGAATTATTCTGGAGTAAAACGTATCGGGTGAATATAAATTCCTACATTTCCATGCGCTTTTATAGAGCTGTTTAACCCCTTGAATGCTATAGCATTCAAAGACCTAAAAGCCCTATTTAATTTAACAGTGATTTTTATTTGTGTAGTGCAGTAGGTTTACTCCAGAATAACTTCAGTTTGATTTTATAATAAACTAGTAAAAGGGGCACTGTGTTGCCAGTGGGGATTAAGTCCTTTGGTTGTGGTATTGATTACATTAAAGGGGAACTACCATGTCACAAAATGTTTAGCTTAACTAAGTCCCCTGCTTAGTAGCGCTAGTCGCCAGAATTATTACCTGATTTAATAGATATATGCTTTATTCTCCAGCTGTCAGTAGCACGGAACGTGTACATCTTTGTCCGCGCGCCTGCGCTGTCAGTGCCAGCCGGAGCCGAATGGCTCCTAGCAACGCCTCCTAGACCCGGCTGGGGCCGACAGCGCAGGTGCGCGGACGTCATTCTGGCAAGATGTCCGCACTCCGCGCTACTGACAGCTGGGGAATAAAGCATATATCTATTAAATCAGGTAATAATTCTGGCGACAAGCGCTACTAAGCAGCTAGTCGCCAGAAGGAAACTTAGTTAAGCTAAACATTTTGTGACATGGTAGTTCCGCTTTAACAATGGTTTGTGTACAATTGCGGTAGTGAAAGGTTAAGTGTTTGTCAGCCAAAGACGTATCCATGCAGTGGAATGTGTTGGGTACTTGTTTGGCATTGAAGGAAGCCACTAGGTTGGCCATTTTATTTGCTTTCTTTAAAGGCCTTCAGTGGCAAAGAGGTAGGCATACCTCCCAAGTGTCCCTCTTTAGGAGGGACAGTCCCTCTTTGAGACCCAAATCTTCCTGTCCCTTTTTCCCACCCTGGTGATCCTCTTTTTAGAAGATCGGACTGTGCGGTGCATATATGTGCATCACATTTGTTTGAACTTCAGTATATGTGTTTATAAATTAGTGTGTATATAAACTATTTTGGTCTTGCTATAACTCATTTGTTCAGTTACACAAATAGGGTCAATAGGTCATGAAATCACCTACAAATTCTTGTATATGCCCCGCCCACCAGCCACACCCCCAGTAACATGACCTACAACAAAAAGTGTCCCTCTTTGGCTATTTGAAATGTTGGGAGGTATGGGCATGCAACACATTCCACTGCATGGATACGTCTTTTGCTGTCAAATACTTAACCCTTTCAGTACTGCAAATGTAACTGTACAATTGACAATCAATGCATTGAATACCCATCAAGAAGTCAAAGGAGTTAATCCCAACAGGCAACTCCGTGGCACTTTTGCTAGTCTCCTAAAAAGACGGACACCAGAGTGGGAAAGGGACAGAAGGATTTGGACTTGAAAGAGGGCTTGAATGCTAAAATCAACCAACTTTATTTCAATTATGCAACTCCATGATATGTCAAGTAACATAGTAAATTAGGTTGAATAAAGACACAAGTCCATCAAGTTCAACCTTCTCCTCATACCCCAGTAATTTTATAGCTTTCCTGCTACCAAATAAATTAGTCTTTATCAGACCTTCCTGATCAGCCTACTGATAAACAATATAACTCTGTATGTTCCCTTTGGAAAGAAATATATCTAATCTTCTCTTGAATGTATCCATTGTATCTGCCATTACCAGTCAAATTACCTATTCTTTTTATTTGTATTTTTTTACTGTCTGGCTGCCACTTGGAGTCAGGAAGGAATGTTTTTACCCACTTGGGGCTAAATTGGAAATGGCTTCAGGTTTTTTTGTCTTCCTCTGGTTCATCAGGGGTGTTTTGGCATGGGCTGAACTTGATGGGCGCATTGTTTTTCAGCCTCGTCAGCTATGTTACTATATTACATCTTTACCGATCTTTTACTTTTTTATGTCCATGACAGTGAGTTTCTTGGCTTTCCATTTCCAGAGAACGTACTGTGAAGGCAGGATGTGAAAGCAGAGAGAGTGATAAATGTAAGATGCTGTGGAGGTATGCTCTTCTGCTGCAGGGATATTGCAACATTGTATAACTATGCTGGCTCTCGTAGTCCCTGACAGAAACCTCTCTGGAACATAAATTCAGGGAGCTCCTTGTCAGAATCCTTAACCTTTTGAGTGCCAGAGGGATAAGCAACACATTGCCCTGAAATGGGCTAGAAAGTAGGAAGAACATTGTGGTAGAAGGTGGAACTGGCACAAAAGTGGGCGGGGTTCACACCCATTGCTAAAATCCGCCCATTCCTTTCCCAACAAACTACTCCAGAAAAAAGATGGTACCGTGTTTTTTGATTGTATAGAGATAGATCTGTTCAAGTCACAGACTAACAGGCTCTTCACACCTCTGTGTTAATGAACATTTCCTTGATCCCAGAACTTTGCTCTAACCCTGTGCATATTAATTCATATCTATGCAGACTGGATGTTTACTAAGTTAATTGGCCCCCACTGTGTACTCATATATTTTGGTTCATGTGTATGTCATACTCTGTAAATATAAATGCAGTGTTATTCTAGCTTTGTTTGTTAACCCTTGCCTGAAGAAGGGACCTTAGTGTCCTGAAAGTTTGCACTTGTTATGTCCTCAGTTATCCATTAAAAGGTATCACCTTTATACCACTCTTGTGAGTTTTTTGCTACACTGAATCCTACCAACAAACTACTAAAACCCTTAACATGCCCTCATTCTGTCCAGCTTAGACTATTGCAATATCCTACTAACTGGCCTCCCTGCTACTCATCTTTCACCTATGCATTCTGTTTTAAAGAGATAGTAATACTTCGTTTTAACTTTATTTTATTTTGTAGGCATTAAAAAAACATGAAGAACGATATAAGTCTTATCTCTCAAACCTTTATGGTTTAAGAGATATTCACAAGCAAAGTTCCCCCCCCCCTTTTTCCTAGTGTAAGCCATCTCTTCTCAGATGTGAATCTGGTTGTAAGACCAGACAGATAACAGCAGGGGACAATCTTCTTTGTATAAAAAAAATGAAAGCCCTTCCCCCCTTGACAAGTTTATCAGCTTTTTCCATTATCTTAATTAAAGATTGTCCCTCTCTGCAGTCTACCTGGGCATCTCCCTTCTGATCTGGTTGAACAGGGGGGAGAATACTTTGCTTGTGAATATCTCATAAACCATAAAGGTTTGAGAGATAAGACTTATATCGTTCTTCATGTTTTTTTAATGCCTACAAAATAAAATAAAGTTAAAACGAAGTATTACTATCCCTTTAAACTCGGCTGCACGAATCACAACACTCTCCCCAAAAACTGAACCTGCTCACATCATTCGCAGACATCTGTCATGGCTCCCTATTCAGCAACCTCCTTACATCTCTTCCCTCATCTCCTCTTATGTTCCTGGCCTCCTCCTTCGCTCAGCACACAACACCCTTCTTGTTGCACCATCCACACCCTCAGCCTTATCCCGTCTCAAACCTTTCTCACTTTCCGCTCCCTACCTATGGAACTCCATACCCCTCTCCCTACGTCTAGAACAATCCTCCTCTGTCTTTAAGTCTACCCTGATATCTTATCTTCTGAAGCACTAGGACCATGCATTACCTTTCGCCAAAGCCAGCACTTGTAATCACAGCACTTGACACACTCTTACCCTGTTGTCTGTCTCCTATTACCCATTTAGACTGTAAGCTCCTTGGGGCAGGGACCTCTCTGCTATTGTTTGTATGAATGTTGCACTTATTTCATCCCCTCTTATTTAATGTAACTTACTTCTATTGTAAGCTGTTGCGTACACTGTGTGGCGCCATATAAATTAAGATATACATACATACCTACCTGGGAACTCTATAGATCTGCTCTGGAGTCTCTGGTTTTCAGAATAAATTACACAAAACTCCGGGTTTGAGTTCAATTGTGCACTGTCCCACCCGTTCTGTCTACTACCACCCTGTTCCTCACACATCCCTGCCCATTTAAATACAAACCCCATCTCTCAACCTTCCAGTTCGGTTAAGCCTCACCTAGATTATGATGTGAATAGCACCATGTGAACACTCCTATGCCCAGACCTGTGTGTTTCTCCAGGGCACATGTATTGAAAGGTTCACAGGTATACATACCTGGGAACTTCTTGGTCTGGGCTTCATGGAGGGCAGTCCTGTGGTGCCGATGAGGGGAGAGAAATGACGAGATTGATGTCATAAAGGGGCGAGGATTAGTATTGAGTGGGGGCGGGGCTTCTAAAACAAAAAATCGCTATAATAGACTGGGGAAGGAAGAGAAGGGGGCAGGAAGTGGGAGGAACAGGGTGGGATGGAGCACAAGTGGGCAGAGTTTCATCAGAAACTCCCAACATCTGGAGAATTAGACTCTGCCCAGAAGACCCGGTTTTGAAACTGCATTACCGGGTTCCCAGCTATGCAGGTATGGAATACAGTAGGGTGACCACATTTCCATTCTGCCATTCAGGGGCACAGCAGAAAGGACAGCAGCAGAGTGCTTGTTCTCCACTCTATTGCAGCTATGCTGGAGGGTAAATTGTACATCACTGGACATCAGTGCACAACCTGCTCTTTCTCCAGCGTACCTCTTCTAAACACTAGAGGAAGAACTGCCCATTGACTGCTCTGACAGAAAGTGATGCCTATGGTGGGCTACAAGAAAATGTACATCACAACCAAAGTCTTAGACTAGAATTACACTACAACAGAAATGCACAGCAGCTCCTGTTTGATGTCTGGGTCAATGCTCAGTTCCCTCTCTAGTGTTTCAGACTCTGTCTGGAAGCCATCTTCTTGTAGCCCAGCAGAGACATCACTTCCTGTCACAGTAGGCAATGGGCAGTTCTTCTTGTAGTGTTTAGAATTCTGAGCTCTGGAGTCTTCATTCCAGGACTTTGTTTTGTCCCAGAAGGGGGCTGCCTGGGACATGGGACACATTAAAAATCCTAGACTGTCCTGGGCAATCCGGGACATGTGGTCACCGTAGAATACCAAACTGCATCATGTACTTGTATGCTGTAAATCTGTATTGCTAATTTAAAAATATAATCTTAACCCTTTAAGGATCAGAGAAATGTGCAACACATTGCAAAGCGGTAGGAACATACCTGGAACCTCCAAGCAGGGGCGTAGGAACCGGGGGAGATGGGGGGAATGCATCCCCTTCAGGAAATCATGTGGGGGACAGATAATGTAGAAATCCCCCCCAGGTGCTAGGTGCATCGGCCCGGGGGGCACAGGCTCTGGGTGACCGGAAGGAGGGGAGCGCATTGCACAGAGCTCCCTCCTGTAGGTCACGTCCTTGTAGCATGGTCGAGCAGAGCGGACCACGGGTAGAGGAGCTTCTGTATCCTCTACTCCGGTCTGACAGGAAGCTGCTCGCTGAGCACAAGAAGAAGCTTCCTGTCAGACCAGGTAGAGGATCAGAAGCTCCTCTACCACGGTCCACTCAGCCACACTACAAAGAAGGTACAGAGGGGCTGGGGGGGCAAAGTGACAAACAGGGGGGCTGGGCGGAGATAAAGAGTCACACTTTGGAGCAAGCTGACACAGTAAAAATTCTATACCCCCCCAGATTTGCGGGGGTTCCTATGCCTTTGCCTCCAAGCCAAAGTTCCCTGGGGTATCCAGGAGCGGTGAGGATGGGAGGGCTCAGATAATGTGATTCATGTAATGATGTGGGTGGGTCTTAATCAGGGTGGGTTGTATTGGGAGGCAAAGTCCATCCTGAAATGGGCGGAGAAGTGGGAAGGATGGGTCAGGAGTGGACAGAACTGGGCTAAGAGTGGGTGGGGTTACTGAGGAACTCAGGAAATCGGCGAATAAGTCTCTGTCCCTGGATACCTGGCAATTAAGTCTGAAATCCAGAGTCTCCAGGACAGATCCAGATCATGCCCAGGTACGTGTAGGAACCCATACCTCCCAAGTATTCCTCTTTAACGGGATCCTTTTAACCCCTTAACGACAACTGACTTACCAGGTACGTCCCGCAGAAACTGTCACTTAGTGACCGAGGACGTACCTGGTAAGTCACGGAAGTCCGGGTCTCCGTGCGGCTGCACGCCACTCGGAGACTCCGGACTCGTTTGAAAAAAAAAAAAAAAAATGTACCACGGGCGTTAAGGTGATGTGGCTCTCACTAAGGGGTTAAAAGGTCGCGCTGAAAAGTGCATTATACAAAAGGGCGCATTCAGCATGTCGCATTGTTTAAAAGGACGACATGAGACTCTCCCCATGCATAAAAATCGTGAGATTCTCATGTCGCCTCCTTATATGTCTCTGTATGTATCAGGAGGAGGATATCACTGGCCACGATCCTTTCCTGCGTCGTTAGGATGTCTAATTTTGCTCACAGCTGTCTCTCTCTCTCTGTCTGTAATAAGCGACATTGATGTGACAGCAGCAGTGATTTGTGGAGCTTCACCGTGTCCGTGTAATTATTTTTTTAACCCTTTTGGTACGGGAGAGGTATTGCATTGAACTCTGACGAATCCAGTAACGGTGGCAGAGTTCAACGCGATACCTCTCTGTCACCGAAATGATTAAAAAAAATTACATGGACAGAGTGAAGCTCCACAAATCACTGCTGCTGTCACATCCGTCAATGTCACTTATTCCAGAGAGAGAGCGACGGCTGTGTGCAAAATTAGACATCCCAACAACACAGGACAGGATTGTGGCCAGTGATATCTTCCTCCTGATACATACAGAGACATGTAAGGAGGCGACATGAGAAGCTTGCGCTTTTTATGCATGGTGAGATTCTCATGTCGCCCTTTTAAACAATGTGACATGCTGAATGCACTTTCGTATCACGCACTTTTCAGTGCAACCTTTTATTTTTTATTTTATTTTTTCTTTATTTCAAAAATGTTTATTGAAAATTCGGGTTTACAGATACAAGGAGGGATTAAAGTGTTAGTAATGTCCACAAAAAAGTTTTTTGCATTTAGAAGAGCTTAAAAAGCTGAGCTAAATGCAAAAAAAAAACGTATTTCTCAAACCGCTATGGTTTAAGAGATACAGGCGTAATTAATAATTACGGATGTGGCGTGTTTTGGTGGGCGTGGTTTTGGTGTGCGGAGGGGGGGCAGCATTTCATCCTTGGACCCAGGCAGCACAATGTCTTGGGCCGGCCCTGCATGCAAATGAGTTAACATGTCATGTAATAATTTGCATGAGTGTGTAAGTTGTCATGTATTCATGTGTATTCAGTCTTCATTCTTATTATGCCTGAATAAGAGACCTAGTTGTTTTGAAATCTTGCATTTGAAAGCCCCTCCGTTAAAGGTATTACCTTTACTCTACCAGTCTCCTGTATTTTCTATGGCTAACAAGGTACCACACTTTATCTCTTTTTAGGGAATCAGATTGTGTGGTGTGTACAGAAGTGTATCACATTGTTCCATAGCAATAAAACTCACATTAATGTTTGTATAAATGTCAGTATATGTGTACATAAATTGTTGTAAATTATTTATTCAGTTACACAAAGAGCTGTGAATAGGTCATGAAATACCTTAAAAATTATTTGCAATACCCCACTCACCAGCCACGCCTCCAGCAACACCTCCTCAAACAAGTGTCCCTCTATGGCTGTTTAAAATGTTGGGAGGTATGTGAACCCTTCTGGTTCTTAAAGGGATAGTAATACTTAAGTATTACTAATCCCTATATTAAAGTCCTATTAAAAATAAATGTATTGCCCCCAGTGTCATCTCTCAAACCTTTATGGTTTGAGAGATGATCACTTCTAAAGTTGCCCTCTCCCTCCCCCTTCCCCATAGTCAGCGTTCTAGCTGACTGCAGGGAAGCAAGTCGTACGACTTTCAGGTGGCTCTCCAGCACAGCCGCGATCACGTTAATAAAAAATAAATCTTTCACTGAAATGGTCTTCTACGTGTGCTTGGTTTGCAAGCACACGAAGAAGACCGTTTTAGTGATTTTTTTTTTTTTTTGCAGGGCACCAGGAGCAGGAGAAGCAGAGAAGGCAGAGCAGATAATCTGTACTGCCCATCTCTCTCTCTAGCCAGTGGTGTAACTTGTAAGTTCTTCTTAGTTCATAATCATTTCATCAAGAAAAAAAAAAACGTCTGTCATCATGACTGGAGCCTCACTGTGGTGTGGGATGGGATAATCTATGTTTGTGTCTGTGTGAATGTAGGTTAGAGCATTGCATAAAACCTACATTTTGGGAAACTTTAAGAGTTAATATTTCAAGGATCTTGACACCAGATGGTTCCGCTGGTCCGAGTTTCTGGAGAGTGAGGCTTTTCGATCAAAACTCGAAGACGCCTGCACCTGAGTATACCTTTCCCTTTGGTAGTGGAGGTTGTGGTCGGACGGGTGCCCATCCTCTCTCGCTACTTTACCTATCTCATCCTACCCCATTTGCTCTCTTCACACCCATTCTACCCCATCTTCACCCTATCCTATTGCGTCTTTCTCCATCTCATCTTCATTCATTTTGTTCCATTTAGCACCATTCCATTCCTTTCCCTTATTCCTATTCTCCTATTCTACTTTCTCCTTTATCCCTCTACTAATCTTTCTAATTTTTTTTTTTTCTTCCCCTCTGTTATGTTACCCCTTTAAATGCCTCCCTATGTTGTTATCTTGTTGTAAAATTACTAAAACTTAATAAAGAAATATTAAACAAAAAAAAATATTTCAAGGATCTCCGGGTCAGCTCATCTTCACAGTTCCCAGGTATGCACATCAGGCAGTAGAGAGGCTGTACCCTCCCATACGTCTCTGCACTCTCAGAGAGGAAGCCGTTGTATACCGCAAATCTCGGGTATAATACGTAAAATTTAACCCAAGATTTTAGGGGAAAACAAAATTACCTATGTATAACACGCACCCTTGTTTTCCCTCCCTGTACACACACAAAAAAAAAAAAAAGTTTATTGGCTGCTTCTCTCCTTGCACCCACCTCATTATGCTTCCACCTTCTCCTTCCTCTACTCACCCCCTCCAGAAGCATCTGGGATATCTGTGTAGAGGGTGGAATTCTTGCATTTCCAGCCCACTTCCTGCATTCTCCTGTGAGGGCCTTTGTTAATTCAAGATAATAGCAGTGCCCTTTGAGGACCTGAAGGTCCTCACAAGGCACTACTGTAGTTTGAGTGAGCAGAGGTCTAGCCCATTGGGTCTACAGCAGTGCCTTGTGTGGATCTTTTAGGTCCTCAAAGGGCAATACCATTATCTTGAATTAACATAGGTCCTTACAGGGGGAAGTGGGCTGAAAATTCCAAGCATGCTGCCCTCTATGCAAATATCCCAGATGAGGAGGTGAGAAGTGGGAGGGAAGATGGCCGAATACTGAGGCGGGGGGAGGAAGACGTGTGGAGATTATATTATATTATATACTAGCAATGTGGGACGGCGTTGCCCGTCATGTTATGACCATTGGGCGCACGTGTGTGAAATACAGACGCACTGATAAACACAGACATATGCAACACACAGGCAGACACATACCATACATCCCAAGTGTCCCTCTTTAGGAGGGACAGTCCCTCTTTGAGGGCCAAATCCCTCTGTCCCTCTTTCCCACCCTGTTGTCCTTCTTTTTAGGAGGTCAGACTGCGTGCAGGGCCGGCTCCACCTATAGGCGAGGTAGGCGCCGGCCTAGGGAGCACAGGTACTGGGGGCGCGGGCATACAGCGGAGAAGAGCTGCACCCGCACACACCACACCGGGAACCACAAAACAGTCAGGTCTGTGTCGTTACTGCGCTCCCTCATTGGGTCGGATCTTTAGTACTGCAGAGCGCACTGGGAGTCATGATCTCCCGCCGCGCTCTGTATTACTGAAGAGAAGACTGCGCGGGAGCTACAGGTATGTGATGGGGGGCAAGTTGGAGCTGAGGGGGCATAGTGGAGCTGCTGGGGGCAAGTTGGAGAGGATGGGGGGCAAAGTGGAGATGATAGGGACAAGTTGGAGCTGAGGGGGCATAGTGGAGCTGCTGGGGGCAAGTTGGAGCGGATGGAGGTCAAAGTGGAGCGGTTGGGGGTCAAAGTGGAGCTGAAGGGGAGGCAAAGTGGAGCTGAAGGGGGGGCAAAGTGGAGCTGGTGGGGGCAAGTTGGAGCGGATGGGGGCAAAAGTGGAGCTGATGGGGGCAAGTTGGAGCGGATGGGGGGCAAAGTGGAGCTATTGGTGGCAAGTTGGAGCTGATAGGGGCAAGTTGGAGCTGCTGGGGGGCATAGTGGAGCTGCTGGGGGGAAAAGTGGAGCCGATGGGGGTAAGTTGGAGCTGATGGGGCAAGTTGGAGCTGAGGGGGTATAGTGGAGCTGAAGGGGGGGCAAAAGTGGACCTGGTGGGGGCAAGTTAGAGTGGATGGGGAGCAAAGTGGAGCTGATGGGGGCAAGTTGGAGCAGATGGTGGGCAAAGTGGAGCTGATGGGGAAAAAGTGGAGCTGCTGGGGGGCAAAGTGGAGCTGATGGGGGCAAGTTGGAGCTGATGGGGGCAAAGTGGAGCTGATGGGGGCAAAGTGGAGCTGATGGGGGCAAGTTGGAGTTGATGGGGGGCAAAGTGCAGCTGATAGGGCCAAAGTGGAGCTGATAAGGGGCAAGTTGGAGCTGGTGGGGGGCATCTCCAGACCAGGGGCAGACTGGCCCAGGGGGCAGAGAGAGGACAATCATGAAAAGAGGTGGGGTATAAGTAGGCGGGGTATAAAGGGGTGGGACACAAGGGGCGGAGAGAAATGGGCGGCAAAATTAGGTTTTGCCTAGGGTGGCAAAAATCCTTGCACCAGCCCTGACTGTGTGGTGTGTATTACTTTGCTCTACAGCAATAAACTTCAGTATATGTGTTTATACATTAGTCTGTGCAAATAAAATACTTTGGTGTTGCACTAAATCATTTATTAAGTTACATAAATAGCCAGTAATAGGTCATGAAATAACCTAAAAATTCTTACTAATGCCCTGCCCACCAGCCACACCCCCAAAAATATCACCTAAAAGTAAAGTGTCCCTCTTTGGCCATGTGAAATGTTGGGAGTTATGCACATACACAGTGAGCGGCAGAGACATGCAAAAGACACGCGCACACACACAGACACACTGGAGATGGACACACATATGTAACAAAGATGTACACACACACACACACACACACACACACACACACACAACATATATGAGCAGAAACACATGCGTGCATGAGTTGTGTACCCCTCTGGCACTCAAATGGTTAAGGTATAGAGAGGCATGTGAGAGATAAATAGCAGTGGGAAGTGTATTCATACCTGGGAACATTGATTTGTGGAGTCCCTGGAGGGGACTGATGTGGTGCTGATGTGGAGAGACAAATGGGGCAATCTGGGTTAAAAGTGGGTGGGGCTTAATCGCGAGTAGGGGGCAGGGCTTAACATAAATGTGGAAAAGTGTTAGTAATAGGCCGGGGAAGGAGGAGAAGTGGGAGGGGAATGCAAGTTTACAGTGTGAGGGGTTTGAACACACTCCCTGAGGGGTTAAACTTGATACCCAACCCTGTGGCAGTTAGTGGGTTAAGTGTGTACCTGATGGTTGTCTGTCCTGTGTCTTGCATGGCAAATGATGACAGTGAAGAAATAATTCAGCAGAGGGCCTACCTTAACCCTTTGAGTGCCATTTTGTTCCCCTGGTGCTGCACTACAGGTCCTGCTGAGGCCACTGGGAGTCAGGGTGAGTGACTGTGTGTGTGTGTCAGCCATATTTATTTCTGGCTTTGTGTGTGTATGTGGTGCTGTGTGTGTGAGTGGGGGCATGTGTGTTTGGTGCTGTGTGAGTGGGACATGTGTGTGTGTTTGTTTGGTGCTGTGTGAGTGGGGCATGTGTGTTTGTCTGTGGTGTAGGAGCAAGTGGCGGCCATTTTATTTTTTTCTGAATTTGATAGTGGTGGGCGGGCTGCATAGTGGGGGCGGGCCAACTCCCTGCATGACTGAATCACCCAATAGGAGTAGTAAATCCTGCTTTATGCCTCCCCTGGGTGTGTTTTGGCAGGCACAAAGTCTTCTTTTATATATATATAGATACATACACACACATATATATATATATATATATATATATATATATATATATATATAAATATATATACACCCCCCACTTCACATAAGGTTAAAATTGGCAAAATTGTTAGTCATCTGCGAGATTTTACAGTAAATAAAAACCTGCTGCCTGTCAGACAAGCACAGAATTCAAGCACACATGTACTTTAATACTACAGCAGGGTGTGGAGGTGCGTGTATGTCTGTGGGTGGTGGTGACTGTTCCTTTAACTCTGAGTGCCTGAGGAGGATTTGGATACCGCTCTGGCATTCAAAGGGTTAATGAGACTAAAAACTGACATATGACAGATCCACTTTAAAAGGGATAGTAGTACCTGGACGTAAGAAGGTTTAATATTGTTCATATGAAAACAAAATAAATGAAGTGCAGTAAATCCCATTGCTTAATGATGTATACTTTAAGATTCATAAGCTTTTAAAGTCCCACCCACCACCCCTTTTACTCACGTCGACACTCTAGCTAACAGATCGATATTCTGGACATGCAATGGGACGGCTCTTCAGAAGAGCCAAAATAGCTTTCTCTACAAAGAAATACTTCATTAGAACAGTCTACAAAGTGTGCAATATTAAACGGATAGTAATATTTTGTTTTAAAAAATTCTAACATTGTAGATATTAACAACAGAAGTACAATAATCTATAGTTTGAGAGATCATAGCATTTAAATCCCCCCCACCCTCCCCTTTCAGTGACGTCAGAGATCTAGGGGACAAAAGCGGATTCTGGTCATTTGACCGGCCGGTGGCTCATCATCAGAGCCAAGGTAGTGCAATTTAGAATGAAATACTTCATTGGAACGGTCTACAAAGTGTGACTTCTTTGCAGGCACACTTTTGTAAACCGTTCCAATTAAGTATTTCATTCTACATAGCTCTGCTGAAGAGCTGCCAGCCGGTCAAATGACCAGAATTAGGGTGGCAATGATACCGATACTGGTATCGGTATCGATACTGGCATTTGCGCGAGTACTCGTACTCACGCAAATGCAGCCGATGCCAGCACCGATACCCTGTGTCAGGGTCGGTGCTGCAGAGAGGGAGCCCGGGGAGCTGCTCACAATGCTCCCCGGTCGCCTCTATCTCTCCTGCAGCGTCGGAGCGTTGCCACAGGTTATCATGGCAACACTCCAACGCCGACCTCTGCCGGGGCTCGCGAGAGAACAGCGAGCACCCAGCAGAGGAGGGTAAGGCAGGCAAAGGGGGATCAAGAGTGGGTGGTGAACGAGGCAGAGAGGGGGGTCAAGTGGGAGAAAAAGAGGTAAAAGAGACTAAGGGAGAAAAAAAGAAAAAGGAGGCAAGAGGAGGAAGGATCAGGAGACAAAAGGAGGGGGGCCAAGAAGAGGCAAAAGGAGGAGGGATCAGGAGGGAGAGAGAGAGAGAGAGAGGCAAAAAGGTGGGATCAAGAGTCAAAGAGGGGGAGAAAGGGGGATCAAAAGGGAGAGAAAAAGCCAAGGCAAAAGGAGGGGACTCAAGAGGGGGAGAATGAAGCAAAAGGTGGGAATCAAGAGGGGGAGAAACAGGCAAAAGGGGAGAATCAAGAGGTGGTGTGTGTATGTGTGTGTATGTATATGTGTGTGTGTGTGTGTGTATATATATCGGCGAGTACTTGAAAGAGTATCGGTACTCGTACTCAGTCTTAAAAAATTGGCATCGGTGCATCTCTAACCAGAATCCACTTCTCTCCCATAGAGCACTGACGTCTCTGAAAGGGGCGTAAGGGGGGAACTTTAAATGCTATGATCTCTCAAACTATAAAGGTTTGAGAGACAGGAGGTAGGTTGTACTTCTATTGTGAGTATCTACAATATTAGAATTTTTTAAAACAAAGTATTACTATCCCTTTAAACCTTCTTACATCCCGGTATTACTATCTCTTTAACAAGATAATAATGTTTCACAAAAAAAGCAGCTCCAATTAATCTTCTTAGCATTTGGACCATGGAGAGTGTTATTTCAATAATGTCAGAGTTGTAGTACAAGAGTAATTGAATGATAAAGTATCCCCTTCCTGCCCCTTTTAGCTAGTGTAACACTGCTCACCTCAGATGTGGAATCTGGTCTCTTGAGCGGACAGGTCGAAGCAAGGGGCAATCTTCTTACTGTGATCATAAGGAAAACCCTGCCCCCCTTGACAGGTTTTTCCTTATGCTAACTGAAGATTGTCCCTTCCTGCAATCCATCCAGACAGTCTTGCTGCTCTGAGGTGAGCAGTATTACATCAGTAAAAGGGGCGGGAGGGGGATACTTTATCATTCAATTACTCTTGAACTACAACTCCGACAGTATTGAAATAACACTCTCCATGGCCCAGATAGTAAGAATATTAATTGGAGCTGATTTTTTTTGTGAAACATTACTATCCCTTTAATAAGACGTTCAACCTCCTGAATGTTAAGTAGGTCTCCAAAATATTGCAGAGCTGAAGACCTTACTACAATTTAAGAGGTTGTAGGCGGCATTTAAAGTCCACAGAAATGTTTTATTTGTGCCCTATAGTGTAGTACGTTTGCTTCACAATTGCTCTACCTTTCTTGGTTCATCAGCCTCATATCTTGTGCACGATGTTCAGTATGAAAACCTTAGCACAAAGTCAAAGAAAAATATTTTAAGATAGAAAAACATTATTATTTATTGAAATCTTTCCAGAAAATATAAGTTCACTTTTTCTTCCAAAATTTGCTATATTCATCTATGCTGAAGTCATCATCAAATTGGTCTTTTTTAGTTTGTTTGGTTTTGACCTTCTTGCTCTGTTCCCGCTTGCGCAGTCTCGCTTTCCGCTCCTCTTCAGAGAGTGTGGTGATATCTACAGGCATCTGTGAAGAGAGTGAACACAAGGCGTGGAAACGTTAGAGGTGTACTAATGTTTTTTGGTTAATAAATAAAAATGACTACATTTATATATAGAAAGATGATATATCTGTATGTCAGTGCAACAAGGACGGGCTGTCAGAAAATGTGTGTGTTTCTGCGGCTACCTGTGGACAGGGGAACAAGGCTGGGCTACAAGACAGTGTATGTGTGGTTCTGTGGCTACCAGTGGAACAAGGGTGTGGTGTCAGTGTATGTGTGGGTCTGTGACTACCAGTAGACAGTAGAACAAGGCTGAGGTGTTTGACAGTGTATGTGTGGGTCTGTGACTACTAGTGGGACAAGGCTGTGGCATCAGTGTATGTGTGGGTCTGTGACTACCAGTAGAGCAAGGTTGAGGTTTCAGACAGTGTATGTGTGGGTCTGTGACTACTAGTGGGACAAGGCTGTGGCATCAGTGTATGTGTGGGTCTGTGACTACCAGTACAGCAAGGTTGAGGTTTCAGACAGTGTATGTGTGGGTCTGTGACTACTAGTGGGACAAGGCTGTGGTGTCAGACTGTGTATGTGTGGTTCTATTGCTACCAGTGGACAGAGGAACAAGGCTGAGGTGTCACACAGTGTACATATGGTTCTGTGACTACCAGTGGTACAAAGCAAAGCAATGTGTTGCACACCCCTCTGTCCTTAAAAGATTAAGCATTAATTACAACCATCGCCCACTTATACTGTACCTTAGCTGGACAGGAGACTCTTTCCTTATGTCTGATGTGGGACAACAGGAAACAGACTCTACCAACCCACTAAGGCACAGTATAACCAGGCAGACAGTAACGAAAGCAATACACTTCACAGCCCTCTGATCCTTAAAGGGTTAAACAAATCTCTACTGTGAAGTGGAGGACACACAATGCCAATCCTTGGAGGGCATCAGGACCCAGAAGGATAATGATATACAGCTCACAGAGCCGGTAGGAGGCTGTGAAATAGGGAGTAAAGGTAAGTAATACTGGGGGGGGGGGGGGGGGGTGACACTGGGCAAGAAAAGGGAAGACAGTGGAGAAGATGGGGGTGGTGGTTATTCTGGGGAAGAAGAAGTTAATACTGGGGGAGAGTAAGAGAGAGAAAACAGAATACACAGGGAGAGAGTGGGAGACACAGGGAAGGATGGATTGGGAAGAGAATAGGGTGATACAGGGCAGAGCAGAAAGGTGAGAAAGGAGGTTAATACTGGGCATGATGGGCAGGGGGGAAAGGGGGTTAATACTGGGCAGGAAATAAAGGCGTTAATGCTGGGCAGGACTGGCAGGGAAGAAAGGGGGTTAATACTGGGCAGGAGACGCAAAAATAATAGGATGTGAATGGGTCTGTGTGTGTGATCTGTTATATTTACACATTCCTAGAGCAACAGGCAGAGTAATGCATACAGGGCTCCTCCCTTCATGCATCACTCCACCCACTGCCAGATCAGGGGCGTGGCTTGCACAGATGCAGAAACAGATCATAACATGTGACTTTCATTTATATATACACGTCCTCAGTATGAGCACAGTCCCTTGAACTAGCCTATGAGAAACGGGCAGTGATTAAACAGACATAAAGAGTCTTACAGTAAGGATCCTGCGTGGCTCCTTGTACTGGATGGTAATGGTTGAGCCATCAGGTTGGACCAGTAACACAGGGTAGGTCCTGATGAAGGCATGCCTTCCACAGCGCACTATAGACGTCCTGTTTGAGTTATGCAGCCTGGCTGAGCTGTGTAATCGGCAAGCAGCAGGGAGAAAGCTCCTATACGCACCATACTGCAAAAAGCTGAGATAAAGAAAAAAGCCATGGACAGTTAGGGCTGTGTGCACAAAAGAGGAGCAATCACTGAGCAAAACAACTGCATTAGAGGGGAGAAAAAACTCCCAATTGATAAAGAGGCTTTTAAATCCTTGAACTACTGAATCACAGTAATCAAAACACTCACAGCATGTTTTACACCGGTGATCCAACCATACACTGGTGTGCAGGGGCGGACTGACAGGACCCAGGGCCCCTGGTCCAAAAAGAGGTCTAGGCCCCCTGCAGAAATCTCCACATTGCCCCCTTCATCTCCACATTGCCCCCTTCATCTCCACATTGCCCCTTCCACAATGCCCCCTTCATCTCCACATAGCCCCTTCCATCTCCACATCACCCCTACCTCCAGTCCCTGGTGGTCTAGCGGCGTGGCTGTGCGAAGTCCCGCGCGCCTCTAGTAATGCACAGGCTGGGAGATGATGTCATCTCCCAGCGCTCTGTATTACTAGAACGGCACACCGGCGGCCGAGAGTTGCTGAGCAGCGCTGGAAGCGGTGGCAGGCCCCCTTCGGTCACGGGCCCTTGGTCTGTGACCGAATGCCTGTATGGTCAGGGATTATTATAGCTTGTCCCTGATCAAGCACTGCTCCCGTATGGAAGTGTAGATTTCTCCAATTTGGATGGATTCAAAAAGAGAAGCGTGCTAAGTAATAATACAAGATTTATTTAAAAACTATATTTTAAAAACATATGTGTCTGAAAGACGCTAAAAAAATCTTTTGTTTGATTAGTATGTAACGCGTTTCGTGGCATCAGAATCAACACTTTTTCAAACACTACTACACAATATACAATTCATTATATTGTGTAGTAGTGTTTCAAGAAGTGGCGATTCTGGCACCACGAAACGCGTTACATACTAATCAAGATGAAAAATCTTTTGTATTTGATTAGTATGTAATGCATTTTGTGGCTCCAAGCTATAATAATCCCAGCACGCTGTTTTATCACACCGGTGTATGGTTGGATCACCGGTGTAAAACATGCTGTGAGTATTTTGATTACTGTGATTCAGTAGTTCAAGCTCTCTTTTATTTGGTAGCTGTACTGGCACTTGTTCCATCTGGTTGAGCACACTGTGAAGCACTGGATCGGTTGATAAAAGAGCAGCTGAACTACTCACCACTGACAAAGAATCCCCAAGTGGGAGTGGGGACTGGAAATTCCTCCCATATGCGATCTATGTCTAACCTGCACGTAAGTGCTTGATAGACCATCCAAATATGTGAGTATCTCCTTTTGGGCAGGGTTTAAAGCGGAACTACCACCCGACACAATCTTTAGCTTCACTAAGTCCCCATCTGGCGACTAGCTACTTAGTAGCGCTAGTCACCAGAATAATTACCTTATTTAATAGATTTCTGCTCTCTTCCATGGGTGACAGGCAGGACGGAGCGCGGACATCTTGTCATTGTGACGTCCTCGCACCTGCACTGTCAGTCCCAGCCGGAGCCAAATGGCTCCTAGCAACGCCTCCTAGACCCGACTGGGACTGACAGCGCAGGCGCATGGACGTCACAATGGCAAGATGTCCGCGCTCCGTCCTGCCTGTCACCCATGGAAAAGGGGAGAAATCTATTAAATAAGGTAATTATTCTGGTGACTAGCGCTACTAAGCAGCTAGTCACCAGATGGGGACTTAGTGAAGCTAAAGATTGTGTTGGGTGGTAGTTCCGCTTTAAGAAGTGGATATATAGTCTATTTGGAACTATTAACATACAACTCTGTGAGGAGCCCCTTTCTATTCTTCTCTTATTTTTTGTTCTAAATCCTTGAATCCTAGAAAGGTCCTCAATGCATAGCTCCGCAATTCCCTGGAGACCTCTCTAGCATTCAAGAGGTTAAAATTCCCATTTAAAATCAATACAAATTTTTATTTGTCCCCTCTGGTGCAGTTGGTTTGCTCTATAATTGTTCCAATACTACTCAGTACTTCAGCCTTAGTGTGCATAAATGAGGAATTAATCCTACTGATTTTATTTTACTTCCCAAATGTCAAGGTCATCAACAAACAGCTGAAGCTAAAACTAAAGAAAGGAGATAAGTGAGCGGCTGTATACTCAGATTGGTGAGGTACCCTACTGAAATGTCGCCATCTATTTGGCGGTCATCAAAACGGTGCATTAAAAATGTCACCTGAATCGAAAGGGTGAGATTGCCCTCCCATGTTACTATCCATATATAAAAACAACTAGTGTAAAAGCCTGTGTACACACGGGCCAAGGTCCGGGTAATGTTAACCCTCCGAGTGCCAAAGGGGTATGCAACACATTGCCTTGCAATGCGTTGCGTACCCCTCTGGAACTCAAAGGGTTAAGATGCCGCTATCTCACTGCTCCACGCGATGCAGTCTTGCGTCGCCTCACTCATGCGATGCAATCATTCGTAGTAGAGACTGAACGAAAGCGGCCAGTCTCTACTGCACATGACTGCATTGTGACAAACATCCTAGTGAATTATTATATAAAAAAAGGATTTTTACCTCTATAGAAGCAGACTTTAGAACATAGTGAATGTTACAACTTCCCTTTAAAGGGGAACATTCACCTCTTAACATTTTTTTACCATATGTTTAGTTATTAAAGTAGTATCAGGAAACGTGTTTCTTTTTTATTTACTTCCTTTTAAAGACATTTAATCTTCAAGCTGTGAACGTCAGCATAATGCAGCACGCTGAATCTTCGGCACAGCTCTTCGTGACTTCCCAGTGCTACTTAATTATCCTCCCACCTCCCTCCCAGCTGCCCCAGGGAGCATGTTCACGCTTCCCTTCGGTGTGGTGTGAATCGCTTGTATTGCTACAGCAAGCTCCTGATAGCATTACAGTGTGGTTGCAAGTTCATTATAATGATAACCAGAGCTTGCTGTAATGATCCCTTTCATGGGCGGATTGTCCTATCGGGGGATCAGGCATCCCCCGGTGGGCCGCTAGATCATGGGCCGGTGGGGGAAATCAGAGGATCTCACCTCACCGTCACACGATATTTTGAAGGAGAGGTCTGTGTTGCCACAGGCACTCTCTGTGACAGCCTTCACTTTCCTTTTTAACCCTTTGAGTGCCAGAGGAGTATGCAACGCATTGCTTTGCAATGCGTTGCGTACCCCCTCTGGCACTCAAAGGGTTAATGCAGAGGCACCAGGATATGACATAGTATCCTGGTGCCTGCTCTCCCATGCCGCACAGGGGGGCGTTGATAGGGACGTTGGTGCAGCTAATGGGCTGCTTAAAAAATAAATAATGCCCGGGCTGGTATTCCCCTACAATCCGTCCCGATCCCTTTTATTCGCCTGGATCTTATTAATGTGTCCAGTACATTGCAAAGAAAGATGCTGGAGATCTCTCTAACAATCAAGGGGTTAAACAATATGCCTGCCACCAAGGAACTTACCTAAGAGCCATGTTCAGAGCCATGGCACCTCTTCTAGCTGCCTCCATTGTGTTATCTAGAGGCAGTGCGTACCAGGAGAGAAAACGGGTTACCTTCTTATGGACCAGGGATTAAATTATAGCCAGGTCTGTCAAACATCACCAGTGGACCTGAAAGAGAAAATACATCCATCACACACACATAGCACCTATAAAAATTAAAAAAGTAATTTTCAGTTGCCAGTCCTTACCCCTTTGCCATGGGCGTCCGCAGAAATTTTTCCGGGGGGGGGGGGGGGGGGGGCATAATTTTAATGACATCCATACTCTGTCCTTTTTTCACAATGTCATGAAGGGGAGGGGAATAGTCATCACATAAAGCTCAGGCATGCAAAGGGTTGAATGGAGGATGTTCACGGTACTTTCATACTGCACCTTCATACAACCTTTTAATGCCTGGGATGCTAGGTCTACACAGCATGCAAGAGAATAGTATATCAATATCAAATATAGTTGGTACCATCTGTAGGCACAGAAATCTGAAGCGCCCCCCCCCCCATTGGCCAGCTCCACTGGACACCTACACAATGCTCCAAATCTCTGCATTACCCCCCACATAAACATAATGCCCTCACATTGCCCTGCATCAGCTCCAACTTGCCGACATCAGCTCCAACTTGCCCCCATCAGCTTCAACTTGCTCCAACTTGCCCCCAGCAGCTCCAACTTGCCCTCACATTGCTCCATCAACTCCAACTTGCCCTCACATTGCCCCATCAGCTCCAACTTGCCCTCACATTGCTCCATCAACTCCAATTTGCCCTCACATTGCCCCATCAGCTCCAACTTGCCCTCACATTGCCCCATCAGCTCCAACTTGCCCTCACATTGCCCCATCAGCTCCAACTTGCCCTCACATTGCCCCATCAGCTTCAACTTGCCCCCATCAGCTTCAACTTGCCCTCACATTGCACCATCAGCTCCAACTTGCTCCAACTTGCCCCCATCAGCTCCAGCTTGCTCTCACATTGCCCCATCAGCTTATAACTTGCCCCATCAGCTTCTAATTTGCCCTCACGTGGCCCCCATAAGCTTCACATTGCCCCATAAGCTTCACAAGTGCCCCCCCTTACCCCCCCCCCCGCGGACGCCCATGACACCATGACCTTCCTTTACCTCCTTGGCTCAGCCTCAGATGATGTGCACCCAGCCTTACCTTGAATGCAGTCCACCAGGTCTCCTCCTGAGCGGGGTCTGTAGCTCTTGCTCGCTCTCTGCAGCACCGCTCCTTCAGCTGCCCATGGCGATCACCTCTCCTCACCGACGCCTTCAGCTGCATGCGGCGATCACCTCTCCTCTCCCCTCCGCGACGCCCGTCACGCACAGTTGGCAGCCAATGTGAGAGGGGTATCCAACTCTCCTCTCATTGGCTGCAGTGCAGACCGCACTGCAGCCAATGAGAGAGGAGAGTTGGATACCCCTCTGTCATTGGCTGCCAACTGTGCGTGACGGGCGTCGCGGAGGGGGAGAGGAGAGGTGATCGCCGCGGGCAGCAGAAGGAGCGGTGCTTCAGACTGCGAGCAAGAGCTACAAGCCACGCTCAGACTCATGTTTTAAGTGGCAAGATGAAAATCCGGGGGGGGAGTGCCCCCCCTTGCCCCCCCCCCCCTGCGGACGCCCATGCCCTTTGCTATATCCATCTATCACCTGTCGATCACTCAGGCTGATCTAATATGCAGAACGGAAGCAATTATGGAGCAATCCAACTGCACCATACTGGACAAAGATTCCCCAACTTCCCATGTCTAGCGCTGAAGACCTACCTAGCATTAAAAAGAATTAACAGCCTACTTTAAATCAATGCTAATGTGTGTGTGATGCAGTTAGATTCCTCCAGTTCTTCTTATTAAAGGAGTCTCAAGGAGTTAAAGAGACGGTAATGTTCTCTTTCAACTAACAATGCAATGCATCTTTGTAGTGCAGAATACTGATGAGTTAACACTTTGAGTGCCAGAGGAGTTCAGAACGCATTGCTTTGCAATGCTTTTCATAGCCCTCTGGCACTCAAAGGATTAAGTTAGCAATGATGAAATTGCGCTATATACTGTGCAATCCTATATAATAATTCGCTAATTCATGTGTAACGCCGCGACATGCGCAGTAAACACTGCTGCGTGTGCTGCAGTCACGCGCAGCAGAGACTGGCCGCGGTGCGGCTGATACAGAGCTGGGCGCTCCGAAGGAGCGTCCAGCTCTGTATCAGCCGCGGCACGGCCAGTCTCCACTGCGAGTGACTGCCCCGTGACCGGGTGGCAGTGGGTCACATAAAAATAAAAAAATGGAGAGAACAGAGAAGTAAAATAGTACAAATGAAACATAGAAAACAAAAGTATCAGAAAGCCCTGCTCATAAGAGCTTGCTATCTAAAGAAGCAGGTTCATATGTGGTAGTTGATAAGTATAGGGGGTAGTCAGTGAAAGACAGTTAAGAAGTTAAAGGGATAGTAATACTTCGTTTTAACTTTATTTTATTTTGTAGGCATTAAAAAAACATGAAGAACGATATAAGTCTTATCTCTCAAACCTTTATGGTTTAAGAGATATTCACAAACAAAGTATCCCCCCCCTGTTCAACCAGATCAGAAGGAAGGTGCCCAGGTAGACTGCAGAGAGGGACAATCTTCAATTAAGATAAGGGAAAAAGCTGAAAAACTTGTCAAGGGGGGAAGGGCTTTCATTGTTTTCATACAAAGAAAATTGTCCCCTTCTGTTATCTGTCTGGTCTTACAACCTGATCCACATCTGAGAAGAGATGGCTTACACTAGGTAAAAGGGGCGGGAGGGGAAACTTTGCTTGTGAATATCTCATAAACCATAAAGGTTTGAGAGATAAGACTTATATCATTCTTCATGTTTTTTTAATGCCTACAAAATAAAATAAAGTTAAAACGAAGTATTACTATCCCTTTAAAGGCGAAAACCCCAATACCCCAACACACACACAACTTATTACGGCCAGAAAACTTTAACCCTCTGAGTGCCAGAGGGGTAAGCAACGCATTGCTCTGGGTTAATGATTCATTTAGTTGTCCCCATGTGCCTTTGTTCAAGAAGTACTAACTTTAATCAGTCCTGGATGTCATGACCACTGATGTGGATGACAGATGGCTTCCAGAACAACAGAAACTCAAACTCTGCCCCTGAACATGGGGATCTTAACCATTTAAGGGCCAGAGGGGTGTATACGAGGCATTGCTTATTGTGCACCCTCTGGTCCTTAACCCCCTAGTGAAAGACAACTTACCTGGTAAGTCCAGGAAGTCATTCACTATAATGGAAAAAAACCCCCTGTCATTAAGGGGTTAAAGGGTTAGGTAGGCACATGCGCTCTGTCTACTACAGTAACTGGAAAAACGCCAGCAACTGTCATGTCCGCCTCCATGTACATGACATCCAGGACTGACTGAAGATGTTATCTCCAGAATAAGGGATCCCTTAAAACGCAGGCCGCCTATGAAAGTGTCATTCTGCAGGAGTACACAGAAATCAGTGCAATGCAACCCTGTACTGTGTGTTTTACATACATGTCCTGCGTTTACAGGGAAATCTAGTCACCGTCATCTTGCAGCAGGGCAGAAGGGTCATTAAGATTTTTCGGTCATAGTAAAACGTGAGCGTTATTGTTAGGCGTTATTCGATTTCCTTTAACTCTTTCCATGCTAGACTTGTGCTTCAAAGGGTTAATGCGAACCAGACGTTAAGCATGACATGAAGAGACAAGTCAATGACTACTCCCCTCATGTCAAGACTGGCCCCGCTCCCTCTAGGACCCCCCCCAATCCCTCAGATCCAAACGGACATTTGTAATAATATGACATAGACTTCACTTACTGCGGTCACTGGCGCACAACTTCTTCCGTCATCTCGCAGCGACATCATGACGTCACCTCTGTGGGCGGAACGGAGAACCACGTGAGCCAAGCTACTGGCATTCTTTGCTTGCACCCTGTTAATAAAAGACACGCCCACTTAGCGGCAGTGCCGAATTGAATCCGGTGAGAGGATTGGTTCGGGATACTGCTGTAAGAAGCCACGCCCTCTCCATGACGTTCCATCTTTCACTTCTCAAGGATAGTAACAGCACGTTTGTTCACGCCCACTTGGTACAGAGGTTATTTAATCCCGCCTACGCTGTGGACTAGCTCATTGACCACGCCCTTTTCTGTGTTCAGGCTCTGCCTTCTCGTTGTGGTTCCACCCATCAGTGAGGGGCTCTCTCGCTCCATGCTCTGCAGGAGGCTGCTGTCCCGCCTGGCGGCTGCAGGTACTGGTCTGACTGGGATACCGGATGGGCATTGGGATACCGGGGCATCTTCTGTCTGTTATCGTTTACTTCAGTGATGGGTAAACCTAACCTCTGCAGCTGTTGAGGACTGCAGTTCCCATAATCCACAGCTACCCGTTGACTGGATGGGTATTATAGGAATGGTAGTTCTCAACAATGGGGGGGGGGGTCTTAGATTAACCACGCCTGAATAGCCATGTGGTATAACTGGCAACTCTCTTTTCCTTATTCCTTCTGCCCTCAGACACCCGTACGCCAATGTCACTTCTCCCCATTCTCTTCTGTCACTTCTCTTCCCCCAATTCTCTTGTCACTTCTCTCTCCCCCCATTCTCTTCTGTAACTTCTCTCCCCCCCCATTCTCTCCTGTCACTTTTCTCTCTCAATTCTCTCCCCCCATTCTCTCCTGTCTCTTCTCTCTCCCCCCATTCTCTCCTGTCACTTCTCTCTCCCCCAGTTCTCTTGTCACTTCTCTCTCCCCCCATTCTCTTCTGTGACTTATCTCTCCCCCCATTCTCTCCTGTCACTTCTCACTCCCCATTCTCTCCTGTCATTCCTCTCTCCCCCTATTCTCTCCTGTCATTCCTCTTCCCATTCTCTCCTGTCACTTCTCACTCCCCATTCTCTCCTGTCATTCCTCTCTCCCCCTATTCTCTCCTGTCATTCCTCTTCCCATTCTCTCCTGTCACTTCTCTCTCCCCCCATTCTCTTATGTCACTTCTCTCTCCCCCCATTCTCTTATGTCACTTCTCTCTCCCCCATTCTCTTATGTCACTTCTCTCTCCCCCCATTCTCTTATGTCACTTCTCTCTCCCCCATGCTCTTATGTCACTTCTCTCTCCCCCATGCTCTTATGTCACTTCTCTCTCCCCCATGCTCTTATGTCACTTCTCTCTCCCCCATGCTCTTATGTCACTTCTCTCTCCCCCCCATTCTCTTCTGTCACTTCTCTCTCCCCCCATTCTCTTATGTCACTTCTCTCCCCCCCCATTCTCTCCTGTCACTTCTCTCTCCCCCCCATTCTCTTCTGTGACTTATCTCTCCCCCCATTCTCTCCTGTCACTTCTCACTCCCCATTCTCTCCTGTCATTCCTCTCTCCCCCTATTCTCTCCTGTCATTCCTCTTCCCATTCTCTCCTGTCACTTCTCACTCCCCATTCTCTCCTGTCATTCCTCTTCCCATTCTCTCCTGTCATTCCTCTTCCCATTCTCTCCTGTCACTTCTCACTCCCCATTCTCTCCTGTCATTCCTCTCTCCCCCTATTCTCTCCTGTCATTCCTCTTCCCATTCTCTCCTGTCACTTCTCACTCCCCATTCTCTCCTGTCATTCCTCTCTCCCCCTATTCTCTCCTGTCATTCCTCTTCCCATTCTCTCCTGTCACTTCTCACTCCCCATTCTCTCCTGTCACTTCTCACTCCCCATTCTCTCCTGTCACTTCTCTCCCCCTATTCTCTCCTGTCATTCCTCTTCCCATTCTCTCCTGTCACTTCTCACTCCCCATTCTCTCCTGTCACTTCTCACTCCCCATTCTCTCCTGTCATTCCTCTCTCCCCCTATTCTCTCCTGTCATTCCTCTTCCCATTCTCTCCTGTCACTTCTCACTCCCCATTCTCTCCTGTCATTCCTCTTCCCATTCTCTCCTGTCACTTCTCACTCCCCATTCTCTCCTGTCATTCCTCTCTCCCCCTATTCTCTTATGTCACTTCTCTCTCCCCCCATTCTCTTATGTCACTTCTCACTCCCCATTCTCTCCTGTCATTCCTCTCTCCCCCTATTCTCTCCTGTCATTCCTCTTCCCATTCTCTCCTGTCACTTCTCACTCCCCATTCTCTTCTGTCACTTCTCTCTCCCCTATTCTCTCCTGTCATTCCTCTCTCCCCCATTCTCTTATGTCACTTCTGTCTCCCCCCATTCTCTTCTGTCACTTCTCACTCCCCATTCTCTCCTGTCATTCCTCTCTCCCCCTATTCTCTCCTGTCATTCCTCTTCCCATTCTCTCCTGTCACTTCTCACTCCCCATTCTCTCCTGTCATTCCTCTTCCCATTCTCTCCTGTCACTTCTCACTCCCCATTCTCTCCTGTCATTCCTCTTCCCATTCTCTTCTGTCACTTCTCACTCCCCATTCTCTCCTGTCATTCCTCTTCCCATTCTCTCCTGTCACTTCTCACTCCCCATTCTCTCCTGTCATTCCTCTCTCCCCCTATTCTCTCCTGTCATTCCTCTTCCCATTCTCTCCTGTCACTTCTCACTCCCCATTCTCTTCTGTCACTTCTCTCTCCCCTATTCTCTCCTGTCATTCCTCTCTTCCCATTCTCTTCTGTCACTTCTGTCTCCCCCCATTCTCTTCTGTCACTTCTCTCTCCCCCATGCTCTTATGTCACTTCTCTCTCCCCCATTCTCTTATGTCACTTCTCTCTCCCCCCATTCTCTTATGTCACTTCTCTCTCCCCCATTCTCTTATGTCACTTCTCTCTCCCCCCATTCTCTTATGTCACTTCTCTCTCCCCCCATTCTCTTATGTCACTTCTCTCTCCCCCATGCTCTTATGTCACTTCTCTCTCCCCCATTCTCTTATGTCACTTCTCTCTCCCCCCATTCTCTTATGTCACTTCTCTCTCCCCCCCATTCTCTTATGTCACTTCTCTCTCCCCCCATTCTCTTATGTCACTTCTCTCTCCCCCCATTCTCTTCTGTCCCTTCTCTCCCCGTTCTCTTCTGTCACTTCTCTCTCCCCATTCTCTTCTCTCACTTTTCTCCCCCATTCTCTTCTCTCACTTCTCTCCCCATTCTTTTCTCTTCCCCATTGTCTTCTCTCACTTATCTCCCCTATTCTCTCCTCTCACTTATCCCCCCCATTCTCGTCGCTCGCCTCTCTCCCCTCATTCTAGTCACTCACCTCTTCCCCATTCTCATCTCTCTCCCCTCATTCTAGTCACTCGCCTCTCTCCCCCATTCTCATCTCTCTCCCTTCATTCTCATCGCTCGCCTCTCTCCCCTCATTCTAGTCACTCGCCTCTCTCCCCCATTCTCGTCTCTCTCCCGTCTCTCCCCTCATTCTCGTCGCTCGCCTCTCTCCCCCATTCTCGTCTCTCTCCCCCATTCTCTCCCCTCATTCTCGTCGCTCGCCTTTCTCCCCTCATTCTCGTCGCTCGCCTTTCTCCCCTCATTCTCGTCGCTCGCCTTTCTCCCCTCATTCTCGTCGCTCGCCTTTCTCCCCTCATTCTCGTCTCTCGTTTCTCTCCCCTCATTCTCGTCTCTCGCTTGTCTCCCCCATTCTCGTTTCTCGCTTGTCTCCCCCATTCTCGTCTCTCGCTTCTCTCCCCCCATCCTCTTCTCTTGCTTCTCTCCCCCCATCCTCTTCTCTTGCTTCTCTCCCCCCATTCTCTTCTCTCCCCCCCATTCTCTTCTCTCGCTTCTCTCCCCCCATTCTTGTCTCTCACTTCTCTCCCCCCATTCTTGTCTCTCACTTCTCTCCCCCCATTCTCTTTTCTCCCCCCTCATTCTCTTCTCTCGCTTCTCTCCCCCCATTCTCTTCTCTCCCCCCCATTCTCTTCTCTCGCTTCTCTCCCCCCATTCTCGTCTCTCACTTCTCTCCCCCCATTCTCTTCTCTCCCCCCCATTCTCTTCTCTCGCTTCTCTCCCCCCATTCTCGTCTCTCACTTCTCTCCCCCCATTCTCTTCTCTCCTCCCATTCCCTTCTCTCCCCCCATTCTCCTCTGTCTCTTCTCACCCCCATTCTCCATTTTTGCGTCCCGACCCCGCACAGTCCCATCTCTCACTCCTGTCCTCGTTTTCCTCCCACTTCCTGCCGCACATGTCCACCTGTCCCCTCCCTTTTACCTTCTTCCCGTTGAACTCTCTCCCATTAATGTCACTTGCCCACTCTTCTTACCATCACCTAGTACACTCTACTCCCCCGGACTTGTTTTGGCCTTGATTACATTGCAGGTGATAGTGGTGTAATGTTTTAACCCTTTGAGTGCCATAGTGGTACGGAATGCGTTGCTTTGCAATGCATTCCATACCACTCTGGCACTCAAAGGGTTAAGCTAACAGATTCCCTTTCAGATATATGGGGAAATATGTATATCTATCCCTCAATGAATGTAGTATCTGCTATTTAATCCTCTCATTAAATGGTAGATGACTTTATGTTGTGAGTCAAGGAATTCATTTTTATTGTGTTGCCAGACAGGGTGTTGAAATCAGGCAACAGACAGAGGAAGACAACCACCCTTCCTTTATATTCGATTTGGAACGCTAGAACATGCAGTCTTTACCAGCAATAAGTCACGGATCATGGTTTAACCCTTTGAGTGACAGAGGGGTACACAATGCATTGCAAATCAATATGTCGTGTACCCCTCTTGCACTCAAAGGGTTTTTAATGGCTTTGTCTTTTCATGCTGGCTTTGCCTTTGACTGTAATATTTTTGTTTATGTAGTATTTTTTTTGTTTGTTTGGTTTTGGTTCCCAAATTGTATTACACAACACAAGCCCTTAGTCCATCTTCCAAGGAGTGTACATGTCCATTTCTATATTTCTTATCACGGTGTCATGCTTTGTGCTGTCTGAGAGCCTTTTGTGACTTTGTTCCCCAAACACTTAAAGGAGCAGTAAACTTTTTATGAAAAAAATATATATTGTAGGGATTTTCCTACTGAGTAAAATAAGGGTACTCCCACTGCAGAGAGATTTATATTTCCAGAGTTATTACAGTTTAAACCCATGTTTTTTTACATTAGCAGTGCCCTCTAGTGGTCAAATTCTAATTATATTTCCTGTTAGATTCTAATGGAGAGGAAAGTCAGAAAAGTCAGAGACATACAGTTCTCCATAGAATGTGATAGAAACTTGCTGAGTCACTTCCTGTCAGAACGATCAGGAAGTAAACACAGTAAATTCACTTCCTGTCAGTTTTAGCTATCAGGAAGTAAACACAGTAAATTCACTTCCTGATTATTTGAACTGCTATAAATTTTGAATAAAACATCTGACAGAGATGGGAGCGACCTTGTTTTATTCAGCAGGAAATGCTCTGTAAAATATGTGTTTTCATAAAAAAAAGTTTACTGCTTCTTTAAGTTTTTGTTGATAATGTTTACATGATGCCTCTAAATATTTATGTAGATATTTCCTTGTATCAAACACAGCTCGTTAGTTTGTAATAATTAGTTAACCCTTTGCATGCCGTAAGGGTGCGCAACGCATTGAGTTCTGTACCCTTCGGCATTCAAAGGAGTGAGCACTTAATAATACATATCAAAGATAAATATCCACAGATTAGTACCTAATGTTTGTTCAACATGAAACTAAGGATTCTATTCACTGTAGGTTTGTGTTTCTGTGTAATTCTGTGATAACGTTGCTATTTTACCTCTCGGACTGGGTCTGTCATCCTGATTCAAGTTTGAAATCTATGGTAAGACTTTCGCCTATGTATGATGTTACCCAAAAGAGCAGCAGATGTGTAGTTCAGGAGAAATTCATATTTTTATTTCTGTAAGGTGAGCCATGTGAGTGTTGTATGATAATTATAAACTGTCTATATGTCTTACTCACCATTTTGTCTGTAAAATACATAGTTTCTGAGAAATTAACCTTTATGCTTCTTGCTACATTTCTGCATTGTTTGCTTATTTGTTCTGTTTGAGGTCAAACGTACCTCTTGCTGTTCTGTTAGAAATGTTCCCAGTGTGTGGGCTTTGTCTAGATTCATTCATAGCACAGTTTGTAATCATATTACCCAAACACATAATGTAATTTGCATAATGTGCCACCAACTGAAAGGTCCCCATAAACTAGGCTGACCAGACCTCACTTTTAACCGGGGAAGCATAGGAGAAATGCATACTGCAGGACTGCATCGATTTCAGCGAAGTACTGCAAAATGGCTATTTCCTGTGTGTCCCCGGTTAAAGGTGAAATCTGGTCAGCATACCATAAACCCTTTTGTAACAGAAGCATAAGTCCTTGGGCTGACTTAGACCGTTGTTCCGGGTCTCTCTCTCCTGAGGTCGGCTACAGAGTGGTAGCCTTACCGGTACTGTTCCAGAAGTTCGTGCCAGAATGGGGGAGCAAGAGAATCTCCTTGAGACCATTACATAGTAAAGAGACAGGACTCCTCCTTACTCCAAAATGAATACAAACTTTATTTCTTTTATACAGTTTTACAGTATCACTTCATACAGGGTTAGACAAAGTACACAGTGGAAGCATTCACAGGGATAATGCAATCACAAAGACAGGATACAAAGGGCCAGACATGATCAACTTAACTGTAGAAAAGAACTGGGCGAGGGTAATCAAAAGGACAAAGGCGTGAGGGGCTGGAATACACAAAGTTACACAGTGCCGGCTAGGTGGAAGCATCTTTTCCAGGGTTTGAATATTCCTCTTCAAACCCTGGCCAATTCGGAGCCGAGAATCGTGTGACCAATCCTGGCCACGAACATCATAGCTTCCTCAGCCTATCAGATCCTGTGGGTGGGAAGCTGGCTGACCAATCCCTGGGTCGCCTACTTTCCCCCATGTTAAGTCTGTGTGGGACCTTTAAACATGGCACCCAGGGCTTTGGCCAATCAGGAGGCTGCCTACCTGCCCAGCAACACAGTGCATTGAAACATGCGACCCACAATGCATCAAAACCTTCGACACTATGTTACAGGGCAGGGAGACACCTACTGGTCGTCGACAGTATTGTCAGTCGATGACACAATTCACAGTGCATACAGTATAGTCCCTTTAAACCTGTGGTCAATCTGAGAGGTGCCTACTTCTCCCAGGCAAAGTCAATGTCGGCCCTTTAACTCGGGGTTGGCCGATCAGAAACCAGCTGACGCTCAAAAGCAGGGCGGCCTTCTTGCCCATTCTTCCCGGCTGTCTTGGGCTGGATGAATTCAGTCTTTTGAAGAGAGCTGGTTTTTCCATAGGATTCCACCAAATTCCATGTAAAGGCCTATGGCCTGTTCCAGGCAGCCCCTTCCTTAAGGAAGTCTTGTGAATGCAGTCTTTTTGGTGGAATAGGTTCCTAGGCCCGCTAAGGCCTCCAGGTAACGGCCTGGGGTCTGTTACACCTTTATTGGCAGAAAGGTATCTAATGCATTGCAACTCAATGCGTAGGATACCTCCCTGGCACTGAAAGGGTTACCTAAACACATTAGTCTATATAATATGGAATGTCTGTATAATATGCATTGTGATAACATGTGAGTTGGGTAACTCATTTTAGAAGTAACACATAATGTTTTCAATTAAAAACAAATTGTCATTTAATGTATTATTTCATTAACTAATAGAGGCTTAAGAAGCTCATCATTTTTTCCTATGTGTTGTGTATAAATGTATGTATATATTTTTATAAGTATGCATTGTTTACACCACTAAAATGTACTGGGTGTGATGTATGTTACTGTAGAACATGTACAAACCACCACCAAATAAAACTTAATTTTTTATTTTTACCCCTTGGAGATAATTTTAGCATCCAATATGTTTAAAAATTGGATGTGTAGAAATGTCTATCAGAATTCCCTGCCCTAAAGTTTATGGCTCATGGCTGTACGTAACATTTTAAGAAGTCACTGTTGCCAGGGATATTTCCAAATGGTCATAGAATTGCTAATATAGTCCCACTTTACACTGAGTAATAGAAGGGTTCTGGCAAGTTCAGGCCAGTGAGTCTGACACCTAAACTTTCTTGAACTCCTTTTGAAAGAAAGTTTTGCAGTTGCATATGTGAACTCTATAGACTTGCCTGATCTATATCAGCATGGATTTAAAGCAGGAAGAGCTTGCCAAACAAATCTGTGTCCTGTTATGACTGTAACTGAAATCACAGACAAGAGTGGGGCTGTAGTTGTACCTTATTTGCATTTTAGTAAAACATTTGATTCTGATTCACATAAAATTCTAACTCAGTCTAGATAAAGTACTGGTTGCATAATAGGAGACACAGGGTCCTATTCATTGGAATACAGTTGGAGGAAGGTTGGGTTTCTAGCTGAGTTCCTCTGTGGTCATTGCTAGGGCCTGCGCTTTCTAATATCTTAGTAACATTACTGGTGGATTTCCGGGGTAGGTGCCTTTTTTTTTTGCTGATGACTAAAGTTTGTAAAAGAGTCGATATTCCCTGATGGGGAAGTCAATTGAGAAGTGATTTAACCCCTTAAGGACCATGCAGTCTGTGGGTGGGGCGTTCTAGAGGACTGCAGCCCTTTTTTTTTTTTTTTTTTTTTTTCTCCACATTTGCACTGCGATCACAGAATGCTGTGACGGTCCTGGCAATCATGGGTTGTTAAGGGGTTAAGATTCTAAACTGTAATGCATTCTGTGTAATAGAATGCTTACTGATCTATAGACATAATCTAAACATAATGGTGCTCTGTTGACAAGAGCAGAGGAACGCTACCAGGCAGCAGTTATACTTGATGTTTTAAAGGTAAATCAATCAATGTAGCAGGGTACTCAGAGCGGCCATAAAATGGTACATGAACTTAATAACAAAATAAATCAGGAAAGACTGCAGGGAGGTTATGCAATAATGTGGTATATAGAGGAGATCATTTCTCAGTGCAATAAACTCTCCAATTCCTATGTTATTCTATGGGAGAGCTTTACATATAGACTACAGGGGAAATGTACTAAGGTGTGATAAAGAGGAGATAACTTCTCCAGTGAGATAAACTCTCCAGTCCCTATGTTATTCTATGGGAGAGATTTAGTTATAGACTACAGGGGAGATGTACTAAGGTGTGATAAAGAGGAGATAACTTCTCCAGTGAGATAAACTCTCCAGTCCCTATGTTATTCTATGGGAGAGATTTAGTTATAGACTACAGGGGAGATGTACTAAGGTGTGATAAAGAGGAGATAACTTCTCCAGTGAGATAAACTCTCCAGTTCCTATGTTATTCTATGGGAGATCTTTAGTTATAGACTACAGGGGAGATGTACTAAGGTGTGATAAAGAGGAGATAACTTCTCCAGTGAGATAAACTCTCCAGTCCCTATGTTATTCTATGGGAGAGATTTAGTTATAGACTACAGGGGAGATGTACTAAGGTGTGATAAAGAGGAGATAACTTCTCCAGTGAGATAAACTCTCCAGTTCCTATGTTATTCTATGGGAGATCTTTAGTTATAGACTACAGGGGAGATGTACTAAGGTGTGATAAAGAGGAGATAACTTCTCCAGTGAGATAAACTCTCCAGTTCCTATGTTATTCTATGGGAGATCTTTAGTTATAGACTACAGGGGAGATGTACTAAGGTGTGATAAAGAGGAGATAACTTCTCCAGTGAGATAAACTCTCCAGTTCCTATTTTATTCTATGGGAGATCTTTAGTTATAGACTACAGGGGAGATGTACTAAGGTGTGATAAAGAGGAGATAACTTCTCCAGTGAGATAAACTC
The DNA here is from genome assembly GCA_037306005.1 of Rhinophrynus dorsalis. NCBI lineage: Eukaryota > Metazoa > Chordata > Amphibia > Anura > Rhinophrynidae > Rhinophrynus > Rhinophrynus dorsalis. Next base: position 473,814,885 of record CM074723.1, on the reverse strand, counting down.
TCCAGTTCCTATTTTATTCTATGGGAGATCTTTAGTTATAGACTACAGGGGAGATGTACTAAGGTGTGATAAAGAGGAGATAACTTCTCCAGTGAGAGAACCTCTCCAGTTCCCGTGTTTTTATGGAGCCCAAGCACTAGCATGTCTCAAACTTGAGATAGCTTAGTGCACAGACTCTATAGAATATCATAGGGACTGGAGAATTTATCTCCTCTTTATCACACCTTAGTACATCTCACCTGTAGTCTATAACTAAAGCTCTCCCAAAGAATAACATAAAACTGTAGAGTTATCTCCTGTTTATCTAGTGCATATCCTCACCTACTAGCTTGAAGGATAAAACCTTCAAACCTTCACATAAGGCTTTAATAAAGTTAAAAATGGATCAGTTTTTCAGAATTAAGGGAAAGCGAGAACAAGAGGACATGGACAAACATTGAATGGAAAAAATAGTAGATGTAAGAAAATCAACTTTATGTAAAGGGTGATGGATGCAGGGAACAGCCTTCCAGTAGATGTGTGAGGGGCTAAACCTGTATATGAATTTGTAAGTGATTGGGATAGATAGGGCTGTTCTAAGAATAAAACACTTATGAGCTTTTTAAATAAGTAGGGAAACTGCAGAATAGATGGGTCAGTTATTATCTGCTGTCAGATTGTATGGGCCTTATTATAAAGGGTAAGGGGGAAGTCAGCTGTCCCATATGAGATAGAAATTCCCATTGCTTTTAAATGTTTTTTTCTTTTTTTTTTTTTTAAATATGATGATTTTGGACACTTTTTTCAAAATCACCTATTTGTTTCCAAGTGACACGTTTATTTTAACCCTTTGAGTGCCAGGGAGGTACACAACACAATGCTCTGCATACCCCTCTGGCACTCAGAGGGTTAAGCATTCATCCACTAATCCAGTTATCCTGCATGTGATCCCGATACTAATTGGTGTCCTCATTGGCATCATATGATAATCTTCTTCCTGTTTGCAGTGATAAGGACGGTAATTTCTTATGATTAAATAGATTACACTGTGACCTTTATTTCAGTCAGTGGGATAGTGAGAAGAGGGTCAGATTCTTAAGTAAAACTGGCAACCAGTGGCTCTCCAACTCTCACCATCGTCATCTGGCTGTTGGCTGCCTGAGAATGATAGGAACTAGTACAACTGCGGCTGGGGGATGGGCTTATGCATTAAAGCAGTGGTTCTCAACCTTTTTACATTCAAGGCACCCCTACACACTGTCCGGAATTCCCGGGGCACCCCTACACACTGTCCGGAATTCCCGGGGCACCCCTACACAGTGTCCGGAATTCCCGGGGCACCCCTACACACTGTCCGGAATTCCCGGGGCACCCCTACACACTGTCCGGAATTCCCGGGGCACCCCTACACACTGTCCGGAATTCCCGGGGCACCCCTACACACTGTCCGGAATTCCCGGGGCACCCCTACACACTGTCCGGAATTAGCGGGGCACCCCTACACACTGTCCGGAATTCCCGGGGCACCCCTACACACTGTCCGGAATTCCCGGGGCACCCCTAACTTCTCAAAAGTCATATAACGGTGTGTAATGAGGGAGATATGTATAAGAGTAGTTACTTTTACCTCCCAAATTCAGAATAACATAATTGAGCAATGCAAAAATTAGTTATACATTGGGGATAAATAAAACCAAAAAATCCTATTGATCTAAATTGGGCTTTTTAACACTTGAATACTAAACAGGTCTCCAAAACATCTTAGCATTCAAGGAGTTAAAAGCTCAGTTTTTTCCAGTTTTTCTCAGTATCAGAGCGAGTGAGACAGAGAGCGGGAGCAGTAATGACCAGTTCATGGTTACTTTTTATTGGTTTCTTTTCTTTACTACCCTTCACAAGCCAATATGGATCATGGTGAAGGGCACTATATGTGACAGACTGTGACTCACTGATGTCCATGAATAGCACATTGGTGACCCAGTGACTCCAGCTCTGTATCAGCAGTGGCGCAGGTAGTCTCTACTGCACATGACTGCCCCGCGACCATCTGGCAGTGGCACTGTGGCCCGTGTAACGGGCTCTTCAACTATTAAAGTATAATTACGTTCATTCCACTGAAACAATTCTATTGATTGAGTCTCATTTAAATCATAGCACAATGAGTGATAATATTATACACAAGCCATATTGTCTTACTGTCTAATTATGTCTTTTGTTTAATTATTCTTTCTAATTGGCATTGTGCTGTGTTTTAGATGTGTTCCTCTGGTGTTCAATTTATTAACTAGATGGATGCTAGAGAAATGTCCGATGCATTGCTTTGCAGTGTGTCAGAGAGATCTTTAGCATCCAGTGGGTTAAATATTAGTCTGTAAAAACTCTCCATCCCCTCCTTTTTTATACTCACTTTATTCACTAGAGGGCACTGAATGTTCACTTTTATATATTTTTTTTAACATTTATATTCGTCTCATACGGACATATTTCCACACATTTTTCTTCCTTATTTCCAAAGGAGTTTGCTTCAGTTTTTACATCTTAAAAATCTTGTTCAAAAAAACACTCACACTCGTACATATTTATACACACACATGCATATGTACACACACACACACATAAATACATATACAATCACACATAAATTACATACTCACACACACACACACAAACTGCAGAACAGGATGCAATATTCTATGGGATGTCTCACTATTGATCTAAAAAGTGTCATTAGTAATTTTCTATCTTCCTGCTTCTAATGCCTCTTCTTATCCCACCTAGTACCCTGCTCGATTTCCTCACTGCTGTACTGTGATGATTGCCTACCTTTAACCCTTTAAGAACCAGAGCAGGTGTGCAATGCATTGCAAAGGTCCTTAAAGGGTTAAGGTTATCTACAATGTCAACAAAATACCATGGTCTGTATTCCACCTTTAGTTTTTTTTATCCTAAATTAGTTTTGTACTCTCTTCCTTCTACTTATGCCTCCTCCTGTGTAACCTAATACCCTGCTGGATTTCACACTGCTTCACACTCTTGCTTGCCTACCTTTAACCCTTTAAGGACCACACCTCTCTGGTCCTTAAAAGGGTAAAGTAATCTAAAATACTTCCAAACTAATACCTTGGTCTAAATCAGTGATTCTCAACCAGGGTGCCGTGGCACTTTGGTGTGCCACGAACATCACCTTAGGGTGCCCCATGTTTTCTATGAAGATTAAAGCGGAACTATCATCCCAACATGATTAGGTCTCAATGTGCCCTTTTCGTTATCATCTAAAAGGTTGTATGGTCGGTTTTTAAAAGAAGATTTTCGTTTAGCTATATTTAGGAAAGCAAAAATGTACCTTGTGACATCTAGACCGGGGGAGATGGTCTGCGCAGGTCAGACTCGTTACCTTGCGGTAACGTAGTCACTCCCACAGGTCCTTTAGATCCAGCCTGTGTCCGCCCCTTCTAGAGCACATGACCTGGCGCGCACTAGCTTTCCAGTGCGTTCAGGTCATGGTACTGTAGTGCGAGCGCGTGCATGTGTCTTGCTCGCACTATATGTAGAAGCAGGCCGGTTACCTGCTAACAGGGAAGCGGTCTGCTCCGATAGGCTGGCTGCCGGCTCGAGCATCTTTGGCTCTTTCATTGCGGCTGTTATTTCTTTGTGCCCCTTCTACCCTCTGACTAGCAAATCTCCCTAAGGGCGCAAAATACTGTGGAACTGAAAAGGTTAAGTTATTTTTAAATAAATAGCCTCTGTTTTACAATAACGATTATTTGCATACCAGTCGCAATAAAACTACTTTGTAATACAGTGCATTATTCTGTGCTGAATTATAAAGTAGTTGTATTGCGACTGGAATGCAAATAATCATTATAGTAAAACAGAGGCTGTTTCGTTCAAAATAAATTAACCCTTTTAGTTCCACTGGTAATTGTACATTGTGCCTGACACTTTACCTATTGATCCAATGTGTGCGGCCAGTGGTGAGCGCGGCCGACAAGGAGGAGAAGGTCACAATACTTTATTTTGCATGCATGCCTCACTGGCGTGCACTGCAGAGAGACAGACCATGGGCAGAGACTCCGACCTTGATTGACAGGCAACGGAGCAGGCAACGCATGCGCACTGGAGCACATAAAGCAAGATGGCTGCGTCTACATCATCTTGGGGCTTCTATTAACGGTAACATTACAGATGAATCAGGACATTCACACATATTTACCACACACATTAAGGCTTACAGTATGGATATCTACTTGGATAACCCAAGTTGATATCCTATGATAGTTCCGCTTTAACAAAAATGGACTTTTAAACAAAGATTTATAGGAATTGTTATGCACAATATGTTTAGTTTCATTATTAAGATTATAAAACCTTATAATAACTGTATATTTATGTATTGTACCCTTCTTATGCCCTTGATAAAGTACATTAAATATGTCAGGGGTGTATGTATTAGATTATGTGTTAGGGGTGCCCCAAACAAAAAAAGATTGAGAACCACTGGTCTAAATGATACCTTTTAGGTTTTTTTGTGTCCTGAATTCATTTTGCACTGTGTGGCAGTGAATTGCAGATTCCCCAGTGTGGTCCATTCCTCTTATTGTCTTTTCAGTACTCCTTTAATTCTCCCTCCTCTGCCTTATGTCAGTCCTTGTAGTAGACACCCAGCTGGCATTAATAATAATAATAATAATAATCCTTTATTTATATAGCGCACACAGATTCCGCAGCGCTTTACACTCATATCGGTTCCTGTCCCCATTGGGGCTCACAATCTAAATTCACCTATCAGTATGTTTTTGGAGTGTGGGAGGAAACCGGAGTACCTGGAGGAAACCCACGCAAACACAGTGAGAACATACAAACTCATTGCAGATGTTGTCCTTGGTGGGATTTGAACCCAGGACCCCAGCGCTGCAAGGCAACAGTGCTAACCACTGAGCCATTGACACGATTATGGATGTAGCTTATGTATAAAGTCAGAAGTAGTGGTGCTGAGACAAACTAGCTCCACCACAGGGACAGATAAAAATTCCCCATTAATGGGTGTCATTATAACCCCCTGAGTGCAAGAGAAGGTTGGTGACCTTTCTAGCATTCCATGGGTTAAAAACCCATTTTACATCATTGGTAATTTGTATGTTTACCTTGTGGTGCAGAGGTAAACGTACAAAGAAAGATAGCACTCATAGAGAAAAATAAAGTGTTTTGTTCTGCGGCATGGTGGCCTCTCAGAGGTGCTACAAGTCACTCTTTTCACTCCCACGTGCCATTGAACAGGGGAAAATCTCCATGAACATATCAGACTGGTCCCATCCACAGACAGTCCAGCTCCGAAATGTCAGGCAAATCTTCTGTGCACGAGAGAATCCGCAAAACCGCAGACGTACGTCTCGGCCTACATAGGCCTCGTTGGTGTGGTGCAGCTGACTCCCTCTAGGCACATGGAGAGCAAGGACCTATGGCTGGGATATACCCCTTCAACGTAAGGAGACATAAAAAAAAGATTGTGACGCGCACTAAACGAGAACTAAGAAAATGAAGTGTTTTGTTCTAAGGCATGGTGGCCTCTCAGAGGCGCTACAAGGCACTGCAGCGAGACTCGCCTCTGCATCAGTCCCTAACGGTGCTCACAATTGTATAGGCAACGCCATGTACCATTCACTAGTGTGTGTGTGTGTGTGTGTGTGTGTGTGTGTGTGTGTGTGTGTGTGTGTGTGTGTGGCCTCATACACTAAAATGGTGACTGGTTTACAGGAAAAGAAATATCAGGATAGACTAAAGGATCTGAACATGTATAACTTGGAGGAGAGAAGAGAGAGGGGATATGATAGACACATTCACATACATGAAGGGATTCAACAAAGTGCAGGAGGGAAGTACATTTCAAAGGAGTAAAAATGTTAAGACAAGAGGCCATAGTCTAAAATGTAATGTAAGAAATTTTTACTTCACTGAGAGGGTAGTAGATAAGTGGAATAGCTTACCAGCAGAAGAGGTAGAGGTTAATAATACAGTGAGGGAATGTAAGCAAGCATGGGATAGCATGTTGTCCTGAACATAAGACAAGACCAAGGACCAAATAAAGTTTGAGGTTTTTACAGTAGGAAAAATGGGCAGACTGGACCTGCATGGTTCTTATCTGCCATCAAATTCTATGTTTTTATACAGGGGATAGCAAAAGTCTATACACGTTCCTTGAAATTGCAGCTTTTTCTTTTATTTTACTAGGACATAATTGCCTAAAATAGGCACTGCCTCTTCCTCATTTAGGGTTCAGCTGCACCTTAGGCAACAAATAATCATTTCCCCAAATTCCCATGGAATTAAAGGACAACCGACATCTAATAATACCCTCCAACTTACCCTAATATAGCCAGAAAATCTTAATGGCCCCTATTCATTTTGCCCTTGTGCCTTCAATCAGTGCTGGGTGTGATGTCCATGGAGGCGGACATGACAGTTGCTTTTCAAACAGAAGCAGACAGCGAGTGTATGAGACTACTTAACCCTTGCAAAAGCAATGTGTTGCCAACCTCTCTGGTTCTTCCAGGGATAGTACTGGTTAGATATTAAGTCATGGCCGAAGTGTACCTTTCTAACGGTCCATAACTTTGTCTTCTTGGTTTTATTTTCCATACGTAACGCTGCCTCCCCTCACATCTGAAATACGGTCGCTTGACTGGACAGATCACAATGAGGGACAATCTTCTATCAGTATAAGGAAAACCCCGCCCCTTGATGGAGGACAGGTTTTTCTTATACTGACAGAAGATTGTCCCTCAACGCAATCCATCTAGACTGGCTTGCTGCTCTGTGGGGAGGCCTCGTGATATATGGAAAAGGGGTGGGAGGGGGACACTATAACCCCTTAAAGGGATAGTAATGTTTCATAATAAAAGCAGCTCTAATTAATCATCATAATATTTGGACTTTGGAGAGTGTTATTTCAATTCTGTCAGAGTTGTAGTTCAAGAGTAATTCAATGACAAAGTATCTCCCTCCCGCCCCTTTTACTGATGTAACACTGCTCAGCCAGATCAGAAGGGAGGTGCCCAGGTAGACTGTAGAGAGGGACAATCTTCAATTAAGATAAGGGAAAAACCTGTCAAGGGGGGCAGGGCTTTCATTGTTCTCATAGGAAGAAGATTGTCCCCTGCTGTTATCTGTCTGGTCTATGGACTGGATTCCACATCTTAGAAGAGATGGCTTACACTAGGTAAAAGGGACGGGAGGGGAAAGTTTGCTTGTGAATATCTCTCAAACCATAAAGGTCGTTCTTCATGTTTTTTTAATGCCTACAAAATAAAATAAAGATAAAACGAAGTGTTACTATCCCTTTAATGACCGGCCACGCGGCCATAAGTTAAGGACCACGGAGCATTATTTTTTTATTTGCTTCACTGGATTCGGGGGGTCCTTGAACGGCGTGCAGTTGCGCAGGGACCCCTGAATTCCATGACGTACAAATATACCTCATGGGCCCTTAGCACAAGCTTTCCCATGACGTATATATATATGTACATCCTGGCTCCTTGAGGGGTTAATATAAAATAAAGCGAAGACGACAACGTTAGAGACTGTTATAAAAAAGTATGTTGAAGAATCGATCTTGGCTTAACCCTTTGAGCACCAGAGGGGTACACAATGCATTGCAAGGCAATGCGTTGCGTACCCCTCTGGTACTCAACAGGTTAATAGTTAACCATTAGTATGGTTACCATGTGTAATGAGTATACTTGGGGTCGCGTGGTTCTTCCAGCAACTGTCATGTCCGCCTCCACCGAGAACATCTTTATCAGTCCTGAATGTTATGTCTTCCACCACGGAGCAAAGTAAAAATTCATAGACGCCAATAGGATTTTCTGGTCATAGTTAGGCAAGTGGGGTGTTATTATTTGGAGGTGTTCTCCTTTAAATGGGGATTTTCACCCCTTATACAGCAGAGAGGTGCAATGTGTAGTACGTCTTGCATCTGAAAGGTTAATGTTACTGAGCAACTTGTTTTTAATCTTGCATATTCCTTTAAACTGGACTTTGAAGCAATTGGCTAAATGCAGGTCTCAGTCTTTCCTTGTATAAGTAGATATTATGTGGCGCTTACGATTTCCCTACATGTGGTTAAACCTCTATCCTTTCTGACTTTTAATCAGCTTTGAGGCCTATTTTTAGGCCCTGCCTGGCATCTAGCAGCAGATTACAGGCTCCTCTTCTTGTGGTAATATAGAAGTCCGTTTCCTTCGGGATTCATGGTAACATATGACATGATTCCCCAAAAAGAGACGCCTGTCCAAATCTCTGCACTTGGCACACTTAACTATTATTTAACCCCTTGTATGCTGGAAAGGTCTCCACACACATGAGATGTTTCTAGTATCCTAAGAGTCAAAGGGGAACTACCACCCCACACAATCTTTAGCTTCACTAAGTCCCCATCTGGTGACTAGCTGCTTAATAGCGCTAGTCACCAGAATTATTACCTGATTTAATAGATTTCTCCTCTCCTCCATGGGTGACAGGCAGGACGGAGCGCGGACATCTTGCCATTGTGACATTCGCGGCTGCGCTGTCAGTCCCAGCCGGAGTCAAATGGCTCCTAACAACGCCTCCTAGACCCGGCTGGGACTGACAGCACAGGCGAGCGAACGTCACAATGGCAAGATGTCCGCACTCCGTCCTGCCTGTCACCCATGGAAAAGGGGAGAAATCTATTAAAGGGATAGTAATACTTAAAATGTAAAAAAAAATATGTTGTAGGGTTTATCCCCCTGAGTAAAACAAGAGTACTCCCACTGCTGAAAGGTGTTTCATTCAAAAGTTATTAATTTTCAAAGTTGAATTTTTTAGGTGCAATATCACAGTGGCCTAAAATTGTACAGCGGCGCTGTTGCTACACCAACCTATGGAGATTTATGGTCCCGGGACCATATCGTGTAGCAACAGCGCCATTGTACAATTTCAGGCCACTGTGATATTGCACCTAAAAAATTAAACTTTGAAAATTAATAACTTTTGAATGAAACACCTTTCAGCAATGGGAGTACTCTTATTTTACTCAGGGGGATAAACCCTACTGCATATTTTTTTTACATTTTAAGTATTACTATCCCTTTAAGTAAGGTAATTATTCTGGCGTCTAGCGCTACTAAGCAGCTAGTCGCCAGATGGGGACTTAGTAAAGGTAAACATTGTGTGGGGTGGTAGTTCCCCTTTAAACGGATTAAAGGGAATGTTGATCACTTCTGTGTAACGTAGTTTTCTGGATCATATTCATTACAGTTTGAAAAAAAAAAAAATGGCAGAGTTGAAGCATTAAAAAGGCCGGTGGGTTTTTACACCCATGGATTTAGAGATGTAAATTAGATGGAAACAATATAGGGTTTTTATGAGATTGTAAGCAGGCTTTTATCTGTTGGTTCTATAATATAGTAGCATAAATGGCCCAGTGTTTCCAGTGGTGCATACTATACACAGTAATGTACACCACACATCACAAGTCCAGTCTTTCTGTCATGATTGTTTTATGGCCTCTCACATCTCTCAGTTTCTGACTCTCTCTCTCACAATTGCTGTGTAGCGGTAGTTTCTCTGTGCCTCTCTTGTGTGCGCGCTCTCTTGAGAGTATAATCTCTTGTGCAAGCTTATTCCTACATGCACTCTCACTCTTGTGAGCTGTTTTTTACTCTTAAAGGGATAGTAAGACTTGGTTTTATCTTTATTTTATTTTGTAGGCATTAAAAAAACATGAGGAACGATCTAAGTCTTATCTCTCAAACCTTTATGGTTTGAGAGATATTCACAAGCAAAGTTTCCCCTCCCGCCCCTTTTACCTAGTGTAAGCCATCACTTCTCAGATGTGGAATCCAGTCCATAGACCAGACAGATAACAGCAGGGGACAATCTTCTTCCTATGAGAACAATGAAATCCCTGCCCCCCTTGACAAGCTTTTCAGGTTTTTCCCTTATCTTAATTGAAGATTGTCCCTCTCTGCAGTTTACCTGGGCACCTCCCTTCTGATCTGGCTGAACAGTGTTACATCAGTAAAAGGGGCGGGAGGGGGATACTTTGTCATTGAATTACTCTTGTACTACAACTCTGACAGAATTGAAATAACACTCTCCAAAGTCCAAATACTATGAGGATTAATTAGAGCTGCTTTTATTATGAAACATTACTATCCCTTTAAGTGGATTGTACTTTTTGCAAGTGCTTTCTGCACTCTTATGCATGCTCTATATTGCGCTTACATGCTGTCTTGCGTGTGTTCTCTCTGGAGTGCACTGTCTTGTGTACGGCCTTTTCTTGCGTGTGCTTTTTTACTGTCTGTTTCTTTTTCCGTGTATGGCTTTCTGTTTGTTTATTTCTGTCTTAGTCTGTGGATGATGGGAATTAAAATACAACAGAATGAGAGCCACATGTTGCCATCTCCTGCTTTAGTCTGTAATTAGTGGTGCTGGTATTCCATTAACAATATGGAACATATGTTACATTAAAACAATGTGTCTTTATATTCCGGCCATAGAGCCAAGTTCTGGGACATTTGTAATTGGGATGTTTAGTTTTTTTTGTTTTGTTTTGTTTTTACTGCAGTATATAGATCTGGGGTCGCTAACCTTTTCTTCAGTGTGAGTGACTTTTAAAAGGATAGTAATGTCAGAAAAAAAGTATTAACTATATGGTATATACAATTAAAAGAGAGTACTTGCACTTATTCATATCTCTCAAACCGTTATGATTTGAGAGATATACGAAAATAAAGTTCTCTGGTCCCCCCCCTTTCTGCTTGACGAGCTGTAAAGCTGTCAGAAGTAGATTCTGGTCCCTTGACCAGATGTGGCTCTTCAGCAGCGTCGATATAACAATATCCAAAGATAAATACTTAATTTGGAATGGTCTACAAAGTGTGCCTGGCTTGTAAGCACACTTTGTAGACCGTTCCAATGAAGTATTTATTTCTAAATAGCGTGATTTCAGCTCTGCTGAAGAGCCTCTGTCTGGTCAAATGACTGGAATCTGCAGCTGTCAGCTAGATGGCAGACTTGAGTGAAACAGCCAGGAAAAGGTAACTTTAGCAAGTTATATCTCTCAGACCATAAAGGACTTACATTGATGTTAATCTTTTTTAATGTTTACAATATTAAATCAACTTAAAATTGACCATGACAATGTATATGTATGGTTCTGTGACTACCAGTAAAACAAGGCTGTTTTGTGATAATGTGTACGGTATGTATGGTTCTGTGACTACCAGTGACATTGTGTTTGCTTGGTTCTGTGACTACCAGTGGAACAAAGATGAGGTGAAGGACAGTACTGAGGGTATCAGACTGAGTATTCATGGTTCTGTGGTTACCAAAGGACAGTGGAACAAGGCTTTGATGTAAGATAATATGTCTCTTGTTCTGCAACTCCCAGTGGACAATTAATCAGGGTTGGGTATCAGACAGTGTATGTGTGGTTCTGTGTCCTTTGGGATGACAGTGCTGTATATATGTGGTTCTGTGAACACCATTAGACAGTGGTGGAAGGCCAGTCTATCAGACAGTGTAGGTGTGCTTTTGTCACTACCAGTAGACACTGGAACAAGACTGGGATGTCAGTGTATTTGTAATTCAGTGATCACCTATCTGTGAATGTGTGGAAGACTGATACATTGTACATTTTGTTTTCCAATAACAATAACCTAGCCCTCCTAAGAAAAGTATTACTAGGAGGAGTTACCTCTAATTGTTACCTGATAAATCTTAGTGCTATAATTTAGATTTAAATTACAGTTAAATTACCGGTAGGGCTGTACATTTGATCTTGATAACGCTTTAACTAGAAAAAAAAAGGGCACGGTCTTCAGTAACATATTTTACCCCTCGAATGCTAGTTCTCCAGCGCATTGTGGAGAACGTTGCAGGCCCGTCTGTCAATCAGGGTTTTAACCCCTTAAGGATCCTTGACGGTCCTGGCACGTCATGGGTTGGTGAGCCATAAGGACCCATGATGTGCCAGGACCGTCATGGAATTCAGGGCTCCTCGCCCATCTGCACGCGGTTCGGGGAGCGCTGAATTGGATTCTGGAAAAAAAAAATGGTTTGTGGTCTTTAAATTCCGGCCGGGTGCACGATCGGCAGTCCTTAAGGGGTTAAGAATATGAATGTCAAATTTGTATGGAGATCCAGTGTGACATGAACACACCTGCAGACACCCGTAATCACACATGTGTACACACACACACACACCCCTGAGTACCAGAGGGTTACTGAACACATTTACTGTGCAAATACACTCTCACCCGTGTACACGCCCACCCACCCGTGTACACATTTGTAAACACTCCCACCCGTAATCACACATCTGTACACACACACACACACACACACACACACCCCTGAGTAGCAGAGGGTTACTGAACACATTTACTGTGAAAATACACTCCCACCTGTATACACTCTCACCCGTAATCACACATCTGTACATACACACACACACACACACACACACACCTGAGTGCCAGAGGGTTACTGAACACATTTACTGTGTGTATACACTCCCACAAGTATACACACTTGTATACACTCACACACGTATACACACATATACACTCACATCCACCAGTATATATTTATAAACACCCACCGTATACACTCCCACCCATATATACTTATACACTCTCACCCTTACACACTCACCTGTATACACATATACACTCCCACCTGTATGCACATATACACTCCCACCCGTATACACGTATACACTCCCACCTGTATACACACCCACCCATATACACGTATACACTCGCGCCGTATACATTCGCACCCGTATACACTCGCACCCACTCATACACACACCCACTCATACACACACCCACTCATACACACACCCACTCATACACACACCCACTCATACACACACCCACTCGCGCAAACACATACTCACACTCATATATATAATATATACACGTACACTCACACACACACACACGTGTCTGTTAGTACATCCAGTCCACTTAATTACTATGCTGTCAGTTTGTTAGTTACATTGTTTTCCCTCAGTGCTGGGAAACACAGTAAGACCGAAACCCTCTTGTGTGTCACTGGGCACTTTAATGGCCATGTGTTTGTAATAAAGCAGATGTGTTGTAACTAGTAAGTGTCGTGTTATTGAGCCTGGCACCGATCCTGCTCTTGTGACGTGCCCTGCTCGGTCAGGCTGTGATGTTGGCTGCAGGGTGTGTCGGTGGGAGGCTGTGCAGTGGAATGCAGGCAGAATTAAAGGTGTTTCCTTCTATCAGAGCTGTCACCGTGTCTCAGATTAAAGCCTCTGCTTCCTCCTCCTGTTCATCACAAGTCGTGGATCTAGCAGCTGAACACAGCACTACAGGGACGCGTGGTGGCTGGTGAGCAATCCTCATTCTCTTAGCAGTAAATGTTAGCCTTTTGCCAGTGAATTGCAGTCTCCGGTATCTCAGTATCTCTGTGCTTGTATTCCCATTAGAGAATTTTTATCAATGGATTGTAAAGCTCTGTGTACAGTAGAGAAGGTGACTGGATGCCCCAGAGATTTCCCATGGTTATTCAGTTGACAGCTGTCCCTTTAATGAACAGAGGGGCTTGCAACGCATTGCAAAGCCCTCTTGTCGTAAAAAGGTTTAACCCTTTGAGTGCCATAGGGGTATGCATTGCATTGCAAAGCAGTGAAAGAGTTAAAGGAACACTAAAGCCTATGTATGAAATTAGTTTAATCATTCTATATATCATGTCCTTCCAGATGGCACCTGTGCAGGTTATTTTATATTACATCTGTATAATGTGCCTTATTGTAATGCATGTGTAGTCCATACACACACTCATAGGATCATTTTGTTTGTGCTGTTTGCAGGAAGAGACCAGAGGTAAGGCAGTTCACTTATTCAGCTGAGGAACCAACGCTCTTGCGTTCTAAAAGGCTGTTACCTCTTCTCAAGCAATTTACAGGCAATCCTTCACTATCACTTTTCAGGAATCTAGAAAGATTGCTATATAATTAGTCAGGGAATCCTGGAAAAAGCATTAAAGCGTTAGTAATGTGTAATTTTCACTAACCCTAATATTGTAGGTATTCAAAAAATAAACTTACTGGGACAAGTTCTATCTCTCAGACCTTTATGGTGTGAGAGATATATGCGCTTAAAGTTTCCCCCTTTTGCTGACGAGCTGTAAAGCTGTCAGGAGTGGAGTTGAGTCGTGCGACTCAGACGGCTCTTCAGCAGAGACGAATGAGCGATATCTAAAAACAGATACTTCACCGGAACGGTCTACAAAGTGTGCTTGGTTTGCAAGCACACTCTGCAGACCCTTCCACTGAAATATCTGTTTTTCAATATCGCTCATTCAGCTCTGCTGAAGAGCCGCCTGAGTGTGATGTCCAGTCAGTTGTATTCTATGGGAGAGGTGAGCCGCTGGCTACATTTGAATGTAATAGTGACAGCCCCCAACACTTAACCATTTGAGTGCCAGAGGGGTACTCTGACACTCAAAGGGGTTAATGACAGTTTGAACTTTTGAAGTATCAAGTTTTACACTTTGTTTTACTCCACAAGGAAAGCCTGTTGTTTTCTATCCCTGCTTTAATGTTCTGTGACAGAAAGCTCTCTGCAAACAGGGAGCTCACTGTCATAGACATAACCGTTTATGAAACAGGGGAATAAAAAAAATCATAATAAAATGTATAGGTCATTTGACTTAATGTATCCTGCTCTTGCAGAATTTCTAAAGTTAAAATAAAGGGTTATTGTATATTTTAATGCAAAATCTCTGTGGAACACTATCAGTGAAAATCTTTGACACCTTGGGGGGTTATGCACCAAGACGTGATAAAAATTCAAGTTTGAGCTGTAATAATTTTTTAATAAAACACTTCTCAGCAGTGGGAGTACCCTTGTTTTACTCAGGGTGACAAATCCTACAAATTTTTTTTTTTTTTTAACATTTTAAGTATTACTAGTCCTTTATTAGTAACCCTCTTAGTGCCAGGGGATGTCCAACGCATTGTTTTGGACACCCATCTGGTCCTCAAAGAGGGTTATCCTAAGGGTGTGCAGATTATCATGTTGGCATGTCTCCCATTTGCAATAAACCATTTTTCCCCTATGAGATTCACATGGGCAACAAGATTAGGGATCATCGTTTCCTGTGGGACAGGTCAAATGAACTTCTTTTTCAGCAACAATTATTTTCAGTGACAATCTTCTGTTGCTGCAGCATCTTGCAACGACGTTTCCAGTGTGACCTGGGTGTTAGGTGGAAACCGTTCTGTGTGTCTGCTTTCGTTTGTGCGTTTTTCCTCCTGTAGATAAATATCCTGCATCCTGCATCTTTCACGCTTCACTCCAAGAGGTCAGGAAAGAACATAGATGTTAAAGAAGCAGCTACATTTTATTATAAATATAAACATATTTTTTTTACTATTTCCATTTACCCCTGAAATATGTGATTTTGAATGTGCGTGTTTTTACACGAGTGGGGGAAGCAATTTTTCTTTGCACGCCTCACTTCCTATTTAGGTGGCTGCCCTGTGCTTTGTAAGATGCAGCAGGAAGTCCAGAGAGTAAGGGATATTCTCCTGCCAGTCAAAAACCACATGTGCAATTTAACATATCTTAAAGGGATAGTAATGGATAATTTTCAGAAACTTAAATATTGTAAATATTTAAAAAAGAAATCGATTGAAGCCACTCCGATCTCTCAAACTCTCCAATGAAGTTTGAGAGATCGGAGTGGCTTCAATCAATTTTTTAAATATTTCCAATATTGAAGTTTCTGAAAATTATCCATTACTATCCCTTTAAGTTCTAGCAAAATGTTATGTGAGTGTTAAAACTTTCTCTTTCGTAGGCTCTTAATACCGATGGTCCATATTTATAAAAGCAAACTGGAGTTATTCTGGAGTTAACCAACATAAAAATTCCTATATTCCCATGCACTTGAACAGAACTTCTTAACCCCTCAAATGGACCCCTAATATCTCCTAAAGAGGGACGCTTGGGATAATATCTCTTATAGAGGGATATTTGTGAAGTACGGACCCCGAAGATCTCCTAAAGAGGGACATTTGTGAGGTACGGACCCCTAAGGTCTCCTAAAGAGGGACATTTGTGAGGTACGGACCCCTAAGGTCTCCTAAAGAGGGACATTTGGGAGGTACAGACTCCTAATATCTCCTAAAGAGGGATACTTGGGAGGTATGGACCCCTAATATCTCCTAAAGAGTGACACTTGGTGGGTATGGACCCCTAATATCTCCTAAAGAGGGACACTTGGTGGGTATGGACCCCTAATATCTCCTAAAGAGGGACACTTGGTGGGTATGGACCCCTAATATCTCCTAAAGAGGGACACTTGGTGGGTATGGACCCCTAAGATCTCCTAAAGAGGGACACTTGGGAGGTATGGACCCCTAATATCTCCTAAAGAGGGACACTTGGGAGGTATGGACCCCTGATATCTCCTAAAGAGGGACACTTGGGGGTATGGACCCCTAATATCTCTTAAAGAGGGACGCTTGGGGGGTACAGACCCCTAATATCTCCTAAAGAGGGACATTTGGGAGGTATGGAGCACTAATATCTCCTAAAGAGGGACACATGGGAAAGATGGAACCCTAATATTTCCTAAAGAGGGACACTTGGGAGGTATGGACCCCTAATATCTCCTAAAGAGGGATGAGGGAGGTATGTACCCCTAATATCTCCTAAAATGGGGCACTTGGGAGGTATGTTTTTCCTTTCTTCTTAGAAACCATGTGTGCGAGTTCATAATAAATGGGATTCTGTGGAGAGTCGAGGGATCTCCCATGGGTGGAGGGTAATTATCTGCCGTCACCCAGCAATGCATAGTGGTGACCTACATAGCAAACCAGGAGAGAACTGGAGAGTTATCAGCTATGGCAAGTCTGTTTCCATAACTTTGAGGTTAGTGGGTTAAAAGGTCATTTATTGACCATATACTGCCTGTTTAACATACTACAACCCAGAGCATTTGCTGCAGAATTTCTCCTCTGCATTTATTGTACAGACAGCTCCAAGGTAGACAGTAAACAAGCAGTTAATTGGTGCATATCAGATAGTAGGGAAGACAACATAACACAACACTGTGCTTCTAGGTCAGACCACACAGAATAGATGGGAAGGTACGAGTCTGAGGCTTTTGTGTGTCAAGGTTAGTAGGTGACACTGGACTCTCACCGTGACAACTGGGCCCTCTACACTGAGATTTTGGTACTCTGAGAGGTCCCAGGTATGAGAATGGCAAAGCAGTGCTTTGGTGATGTCCATAGCATTCAAGTGCTTAAAGGGACAGTAATACTTACAAATTTCTAATCCCCATATTGTAGCTATGCTAAAAAGAAATTTATTGCCCCCAGTGTCATCTCTCAAACCCTTATGGTTTGAGAGATAATAGCGTGCAAAGTTTCCCCCTCCCTCCCCCCTCCCCTGAAGTCAGCGTTCTAGCTGACTGCAGGAATAGCCGGTCTTACGTGCATCAGGCAGCTCTGCAGCGGAGCCGAGATTGTGTTAATAAAAAATAAATCTTTCACTAAAACAGTCTTCTACATGTGCTGGCAAAGCAATCACAAACCAAGCACATGTAGAAGACCATTTCATTGAAAGAATTCTTTTTATTAATGTGATCTCTCGGCTCTGTTGCAGAGCCGCCTGATGCACCTAAGACCAGATATCCCTGCAGTCAGCTACAACGCTGACTTGAGGGGAGGGAGGAGGAACGTTGCGAGCTATTATCTCTCAAACCATAAAGCTCTGAGAGATGACACTGGGGGCAATACATTTCTTTTTAGCATGCCTACAATATGGGGATTAGTAATTTGTAAGTATTACTCTCCCTTTAAAGGGATAGTAATATTTCACAATTAATCTTCATAGTATTTGGACCATGGAGAGTGTTATTTCAATACTGTCAGAGTAATTGAATGATAAAGTGTCCCCCCGCCCCTTTTACTGATGTAACACTGCTCACCTCAGAGCAGCAAGACTGTCTGGATGGATCACAGAGAGGGACAATCTTCAGTGATCATAAGGGAAAACCTGAAACACCTGTCAAGTGGGGTGGGGTTTTCCTTATGATCACAATAAGAAGATTGTCCCTTGCTGTTATCTGTCTGGTCAAGTGACCAGGTTCCACATCTGAGGGGAGGCGGCTTACACTAGGTAAAAGGGACGGGAGGGGGATACTATATCATTCAATTACTCTTCACCTCTATAGTGCAGCTGGTTTGTACCAGAATGACACCTCCTTCTGGGATATAAGGCCCTTAGTGTTCACCTCAAAGCCATTTCCTGCGTTGTCTGTATCACATCCTTATCTTGGTTGTTTATTGCAATTTTGTGGTCAGTAAAACGATCAATTAAACATCATAATATTTCACATTAAAGTTTGTAATAACACCTTAAAACAACATGTGCTGAGCAACATACTTTAAAGGGACAGTCAACCTCCTTTTTGACTTTCTGTATTCAAAACACACACACACACACACACACACACACACACACACACACACACACACACACACACACACACACACACACACCATATATCAACTTAAATATCGTTTTTAATCATTTTTTCATCTCCGCTTTTTTTTTTTTTTTTTTTTTTTTTTTTTTTTTTTTTTTTAAATGTTTACATACTTATACTAAATGAGGTTGAAAAGACACAGCTCTATCAAGTTCAACCTATGTCACATTATAACCCAGAAAATGAGAATTATATAAGTCTTCCCGAGTCCTAAGTGGGTGTTTCTCTGTTCTACGTATTTACACTTGTTAAAAAAATAAAATAAATAGGTGAATGTGTTTCCAGAGAGCAACACTGAAAAAAATAAGTAAATAAATGCTAAAAGAAATAAAATAATGCTGATACAATGCCTCGACAGCATACAGATCACATAGTGCTGCAGGGGGACAGCAACATTGTATCCCTGCTGTCACAGTCACTGACGGAAATCTCCTTAGAAACATGAAGCTCAGTATCAGGGACATAAACAAGCTAAGGTGATAAAAAAAAAGAAAATAAATAAAAATGTATGGGGCAGTACGAACCTCCTAATTCTGCACTGTCTCTTTAACCCTTTGAGTGCCAGAGTGGTACGCAAAGCATTGCTTTGCAATGCGTTGATTACCACTCTAGCACTCAAAGGATTAACCCCTTGAGGAACAAAGGATTGTTCAATGCATTTTCTCAAAAAGTATGCACACCCCTCTCGTCCTCAAGGGCTTAACCCGTTCAGTGCCAGAGGGGTGTCCTGCGTTGTGTACCCCTCTGGCATTCAAAGGGGTTAATAACAGCAGTCACGTGTAAAACTATCCTCGCGTTCACAACATCCTTGATTTTCCGGTTTGACTGACTGATCTCAGATACTATTCAACATAATCTGTCATTATCTGTCACAATCTGTCGATCGGCTGCACAGATGGAGGATGTCATGTAAAGGTCATGCAGTGGAACGCACCAATCAGAGCGCAGCCTGTTCTTATTCCTGTCACTGATCAGAACATCAGTGAGATCAAGCAGCTCGCGGGAAAGCTAAGGCTACAAAATCCAGGTTATTACAAACGTGAGTGACTTCTTACACACTTCTGTTTAACTCATTAGATGATGGAGAGATTTCGAGTGCATTGTAAAGTGGTGTGTTGGTCATCTTTCTAGCATTCTAAATGTTAACCCTTTGAGTGCCAGAGGGGTACGCAACACATTGCTTTGCAATTCGTTGCGTGCACTTCTGGCACTCAGAGGGTTAAAGTGGAACGGTCATGTATATAACTCACCCGCAATTAATTGTTAGTATCCTGGTAATCATGGAAGTCTATATATATATATATATATATATATATATATATATATATACATACATATAAATTGCTAGGCTGCGAAACTCCCTGTGTGCGTAACAGCACATGTACAGTAGAGACTGCCGGACCAATGCATTCATGCGCAGTAGAGACTTCTGGACCAATGCATTCATGCGCAGTAGAGACTTCTGGACCAATGCAGTCATGCGCAGTAGAGACTTCTGGACCAATGCATTCATGCGCAGTAGAGACTTCTGGACCAATGCAGTCATGCGCAGTAGAGACTGGCCAAACGCACTGATCCGGAGCTGGGTGCTCCAAATGGCCCACCGCATGTCTCTGCTTCTGGCTCTGGAGCAGCAGCCGAGAAAGCAATGCGTTGCGTACCCCTCTGGTACTCAAAGGGTTAACATCACCCGGACCTTGGCCCGTGTACACGGGCTTTTACACTAGTAGTTTAATAAAGTTTAAGTATCGGCATGAGTTGCAATCATACCTTAGTGTGGGACTTAAACCAGTAGGACAGCGCAGATATCCTGGAGAAGTGGGATTTGTGCTCCTGTCCGTACCTGTCTCGTCACTCATAGGTTACTTGCCAGAGGGGGAGTTGCATTGTAGCCATATGGTACAGGCAGGGGCAGACGTCACAAGAGCACAGATCCCAGTTTGCCAAGATGGCTGTGCTTTCCTATTGCTGTAAATCCCATACAAAGTTGTGATTGCAGCTCATGCCGGCACGTACACAAACTTTAATAGGCTATTTCCATGATTACCAGGGCACAAGTCTTGCAAACCAGGTACACTGTGTAGACCGTTCCAATTAAATATTTCTTTTTAGATTGCGGTATTTCGGCTCTGCTGAAGAGCTGCCGTCGGGTCGCACAACTCGAATCTCCTTCTGTCAGCTAGACCTCTCATGTTGGTGAAAGGGGCAGGAGGGGGGAACTTTATCATTGTATATCTCTCAAACTATAAAGGTTTGAGAGATCAGGACTTGCATCAGTTAATTAAATTTTTTAATATCTACAATATTACATTTTGTTCAAATAAGACATTATTAACCCTTTAACGAAACACGTAACGGTTTAACTTGAAAAAAGACACACGTCCATCAAGTTCAGCCTTCGCCAGATCTCTGGTTTTTCTGGAGGAAGACAAATAAAATCTAATTAATCCTTTGAGTGCCAGAGGGGCATGCAACGCATTGCTTTGCAATGTACCCCTCTGGCACTCAAAGGGTTAAAGCAGTGTCCACAAATTCCTAAGTCCTAAAATGTACCCATCTTATTTCGAAAGTGTCTACCCACCCAGCCTCCTGATGCAAAGAAGTATCCACACTCATACTCATGACTAATTTTAATCAGTTACCCCATGTGGAAGAGTTTGAGTTATAGACTACAGCTCTCCATTGTTAGTGATCGGAACAGCACCACCTGGCGACCAGAATAAAACAGTGCAGTTTTAAAGGTGCACTAACACCAAGAAATGAACTGGGTTGTATTCTTAAATCCCTACACTTTATGCAGCATCTGTAACAACATCTCTGTTTTCTGAAGCCAACAATCTAGTCTGAGGGAGCAGAGTTTCCTGCCTTTTTAGTAGGGCTCTAAGTAACCTAGCAATCTAATGTGATTATCCAGGATTGTCTGTAAATGGACTAACGTAAAATAAAAACTTTTCTGAAGACATAAGCAGTGGGCGCTTAATACAAACAGCCCAAACTACATTAAATAAATAGTCTCTGAACAGGACAATTAAGATATGAGTGAAAAAGAAAGTCTGGGATTATATTTTAGGGATGCAACATGAAGAATTAATGTTTACATATGCTAGCTGTAAGTTCATGATATTTAAAGGGATAGTAATGTTTCTACATAAATTAAGGTTCGATCATTGATCATAGTTTTTCTACCATGCAGATAGTTATTACAATATTGTACACCATCTACTTCATGTGTAATTATTATACTACATTTTCCATAAGGCGATTCTGTTTTCTCATTGTCTGTGTTACATAAATTTGAGATTTGACTCATTGTCTTTCAGCAGATTAAATACCAAGGAGTGGCCTCAGCAAACAGACTAGTGAAACAGTGACACCAATACCGTCCACTGCAGGTGTTCCCTAGTAAAGCAACAGTGATATTTAGTCTTAAAGGGATAGTAATGTTTCATAATAAAAGCAGCTCTAATTAATCATCATAGTATTTGGACTTTGGAGAGTGTTATTTCAATTCTGTCAGAGTTGTAGTACAAGAGTAATTCAATGATAAAGTATCCCCCTCCCGCCCCTTTCACTGATGTAACACTGCTCAGCCAGATCAGAAGGGAGGTGCCCAGGTAGACTGCAGAGAGGGACAATCTTCAATTAAGATAAGGGAAAAACCTGAAAAGCTTGTCAAGGGGGGCAGGGATTTCATTGTTCTCATAGGAAGAAGATTGTCCCCTTCTGTTATCTGTCTGGTCTATGGACTGCATTCCACATCTGAGAAGAGATGGCTTACACTAGGTAAAAGGGGCGGGAGGGGAAACTTTGCCTGTGAATATCTCTCAAACCATAAAGGTTTGAGAGATAAGACTTATATCGTTCTTCATGTTTTTTTAAATGCCTACAAAATAAAATAAAGATAAAATGAAGTATTACTATCCCTTTAAAGGAACACCTAAAAATTAAACAAGTCCATATAACCTTAACCCATTGAGTGCCAGAGGTGTACACTGGCACTCAAAGGGTTAAAGGGTCAGTAATGTCCCTTAAAAATATTTAGATTTAGGTAGAGATTGAAAAAATACACTAATTGCAAGAAACCCTATCTCTCAAACCGCTATGGTTTGAGAGATATAAGGATTCAGAGTTCCCCCCTCCCTCCCCTTGTCCTGATGTCAGCATCTAGTTGACATCAGGAGATCCCGATCCAGGGACCAGCAGGTGGCTCTGCAGCAGAGCCAGGTGGCTCTGCAGCAGAGCCGAAATCGCGTTACTTAAAAATAATTAATTAGAAAGGTCTACAAAGTGTGCTTGCAGACCAGGCACACTTTGTAGACAGTTCCGTTCCAATTAATGAATTATTTTAAAAGTACCGCGATTTTGGCTCTGCTGCAGAGCCTCCTCGAGTTGTACGACTCGAATCTCCTGCTGTCAGCTTTACGGCTGACATCAGGAGAAGGTGAGGGAGGGGGAACTTTGAATCCCTATATCTCTCAAATCATAGTGGTTTGAGAGAGAGGTTTTGTTTCAATTAGTTTATTTTTTCAGTCTCTACCTAAATCTAAATGTTTTTATGGGACATTACTGTCCCTTTAAGGGGATAGTGATGTTTCTACATAAATTAAAGGAGCAGTAAACCTTTTTATGAAAACCTATATGATATAGAGCTTTGTCTGCTGAGTAAAACAAGGTCACACCCACCACTGTCAGTTGTTTCATTCAAACTTTATAGCAGTTCAAATAACCAGGAAGTGAATTTACTGTATTTACTTCCTATTAGTTCTAACTGACAGGAAGTGAATTTACTGTATTTACTTCCTATTAGTTCTAACTGACAGGAAGTGAATTTACTGTGTTTACTTCCTGATAGTTCTAACTGACAGGAAGTGAATTTACTGTGTTTACTTCCTGATAGTTCAAACTGACAGGAAGTGAATTTACTGTGTGTTTACTTCCTGATAGTTCTAACTGACAGGAAGTGAATTTACTGTGTTTACTTCCTGATAGTTCTAACTGACAGGAAGTGACTCAGTAGTTTCTATCACATTCTATGGAGAAATGTAAGTCATTGACTTTCCTCTCTATTAGAATGTGACAGAATAAGTAATTGGAATTTGACCACTAGAGGGCTTTGCTAATGCAAAAAAACACAGGTTTAAACATAAATAATTCTGGAACTATGCATTAATCAGCAGTGGGAGCAGCCTTATTTTACTCAACAGGAAACGCCCTGCAATATATATTTTTTCATAAAAAAAAGTTTACTGCTCCTTTAAACTTTGATCACAGTTTTTCTATAGCATTATTATGATGCTGTATGCCATCTAGTCAATGTGTAATTATGTTATAAAGTGTCCCCCTCTCCCCCCTTTTACACATGTAATACTGCCTCTACTCATATCTGGAATCCAGTCATCAGATCGCAGCGAGGGACAATCTTCTGTCGGTATAAGGAAAACCCTGGTTCCCCTTGACGAAGGAAGGCAGGTTTTTCCGTATGCTGACAGAAGATTATCCCGTGTTGCTCTCCATCTGGACCGGCTTGCTGATGTGAGATGAGGCAGCATTTTGTATGTAAAAGGGGCGAGAGAGGGGCATTTTATAACATAACATAATTAAGCATGAACTACATGTTGTACAGCATTGTAATAACACACTGCATGGTAGAAAATCTCTGATCAATGATCGAAGCCTAATTTAAGAAACATTACTATCCCTTTAAGGTTATATGGCCCTATTTACATTTTTGTTGTTCGTTTAAAGGGGGACTCTCACAACAAAGAAAGCCCCACCTCCCGTAGGACTATTAGCTAGCCTAATAACCACATTAGTCAGAAATCCTACTTCTGCCAAGACTGACGGCCAGGCAACAGCGCAGGCATGTTTGCTTACAGACATCTGTGCGCCTGCTCTGTCAGTCTTGGTCTTTTTTAGGAAGTGTTGCATGGTACCTTAAAGGGATAGTAATACTTTATTATTACTATCCCCCATATTGTAGATATTTACAAAATAAGTTAATAGCACCCAGGTTTATCTCTCAAACCTTTATGGTTTGAGAGATACCCAAAGGCAAAGTTCCCCCCTCCCTCCCCCCTTCCCTGAAGTCAGGGGAAGTCTGTCGTACGACAGGCTTGCGGCTCTGCAGCTGAGCCGAGATCCCGTTAGTGAAAAGTAATTATTTCACTGAAACGGTCTTCTACGTGTGCATGGTTTGTACTTTGTTTGCAAGCACATGTAGAAGACCGTTTCAGTAAAAATAATTCTTTGTCACTAACGTGATCATGACTCTGCTGCAGAGCCGCCTGATGAAAATCAGACCGGCTATCCCTGCAATCAGTACAACGCTGACTTCAGGGAAGGGGGAGGGAGGGGGGAACTTTGCCTTTGGTTATCTCTCAAACCATAAAGGATTGAGAGATGAACCTGGGGGCTATTTAAATTATTTTACAAATATGTACAATATGGGGGATAGTAATAATAAAGTATTAATATCCCTTTAAGGTACCAGAAGGGACTGGCAGCACAGGTGCGCAGAATTAGAATTTCTGACTAATGAGGTAATAAGGCTAGATAATAGTACTATTGGCAAGCTTTTCGCTAGATTGCTAATTATTGGGGGGGGGTGGGCTCTTTATTTGGGGTGATAGTTCCCCTTAAAGGCTTAGTATCACTGTTGCTTTACTAGGGAACACCTTCAGTGGGCGGTATTGGTGTCACTGTTTCACTAGTATTTGTTTGCTGAGGCCCCTCCCTGGTATTTGACAGAGACCTGCTGAGAGAGAATGTGTCAGATCTCAAATGTATGTAACATCGACAGTGATAAACAGAATCGCCTTATGGAAAATGTAGCAGTGATCTGAAACATTGGCGGTGATGTATAAAAACAATTCTTTAAAGGGATTGTAATAGTTAATTTTATGTTTACTTTAATATTGTAGTCATTAAAAAAAATACAAACAGCGATGCAAGTCTTATCTCTCAAACCTTTATGGTATGAGAGATATACATCGCTAAAGTTACCTCGGGAGAGAAGTCTGCGCTATAGAGGACACCTGCAGAATCCGGTCATTTGACTGGATGTAGGCTCTTCAGCAGAGCAGAAATTGTACCATCTAAACATAAATACTTCATTGGAACGGTCTACAAAGTGTGCCTGGTTTGGAAGCACACTTTATAGACCGTTCCAATGAAGTATTTGTGTTTAGATTGAGCGTTTTCTGCTCTGCTGAAGAGCCTACATCCAGTCAAATGACCGGATTCTGCAGGTGTCCGCTATTGAGCAGACTTCTCTCCCGAGGTAACTTTAGCGATGTATATCTCTCATACCATAAAGGTTTGAGAGATAAGACTTACATCGCTGTTCGCATTTTTGTTATGACTACAATATGAAATAAACATAAAAATAACTATTACTATCCCTTTAACCCCTTAAGGACCAGATAGGGAAGTTCGATGTGCTGCCCCACTTGACTGATCACGTGTGCCAACACGCCGAACGAGGGACTGAAATAGATCGCTCCAGTCTTGGAGCGATCAACTTCAGTCCCCAGTATTACTCACCGCGCTCCTTCGATGATGTACCAGGACCGTCACTGGTCCTTAAGTGCCGGACCAGATGACAGTCCGGGTACGTCAATGGTCCTTAAAATTTGCAAGTTAAATATCATATTTATAAAAGAGCTAGTGAATGGTGCACGGAATTGCATGTTTGATTGGGAACACTGTGCAGGTCGGGGACCCCTGTACTCTTTGCAGCAATTTTCATAGTAGTGGGCAGGGGGCGTGTAAAAATCACCACAGGGCAGACAGCGAACAAGAAACCACACACGCTGTCTTTAAAATTGTCCTCATTAGCGACACTATCCATTCGCTGCCCCAGGATGTTCTCTTATTCGTCCTTCGCTTTTTTAAAAATACACCCTCATGGAGTTTTCAAATCGCAAACTTGTGTTTTTTTGTTTTTTTTTTTAAATGTATCAAACGTTTTCATTGTGGCATTATTATCGCCAATTTTTCCATGACGCCATGTTTATACATATCCCCCATTGGGCCTAGTTTAGCAACTTGAAGTGCAGCAATTCTTGAGCGAGTTGGCTGCTCCGCAGGGGACAATGAAAAATTCCTATTGATTTAAGTAGGGTTTTCAAACCCTTCAAAGCTAAGTAGATGTGTGTGTGTCAGTGGGAGTCTGTGACTGTGTGTCACTGTCAAGTGATTCATTACAGTGTATGTGTCTGATTGGGAGTGTGTATGTCTCACTCTCAACTGTCTCACTACATTCTTTGTGTGTATCATTGTGAGTCACTGTGTTTACGTGGGACTTTCACAGTGTGTGTGTGTGTGTGTGTGTGTGTGTGTGTGTGTGTGTGTGTGTGTGTGTGTCTGTCTGTCTGAGATTGGCATTGAGTGGGTATGTGTAGGACCTGTCAGGATGTGTGTGTCAGTGGGTGTCTGTGACTGTGTGTCGCTCTGAAGTGACTCATTACAGTGTGTGTGTGTACACCAATGATTGTGGCATTCTGTATGAGTGTGTCTCTCTCTGACATTACACGGACAACGCTGTGCTCCATTTGCTAGTGTACATACATATATATATATATATATATATATATATATATATATATATATATATATATATATATATATATATACAGGGCTCAAAATTTCCACTCGCCACTAGTAGAAATTCAGCCCTGGTGGGTATGTTATGGCTTGCAGTGGCGAGTAACTTTTTAGGTCTGGCTAGTAGCAAAGGACTTACAATTTTAAGCCCTGATATATATATATATATATATATATATCCTATATTATAATTCGCTAAGGATGTTTGTCAGAAGCCGTCATTTGCAGTAGAGACTGCCCGAACGCACTGTGGCGTTATATATATAAAATAAATGATATTAAGTGGTACTAACCCTTTATGTTTTGTGATTCCACTCTGTAAATTATATAAGACAGACAATAAGAAAATAGATCACATTATGGAAACTTCATTGGGAAAAACTTTTGTCAAAGTCACAATGTTTTCACTCAAAGCTGAGAAACACAAGTTGCATTTTTCAAACTTGATTCCACAAGTGCATCACAGACTGTTATTGGACAGGAAATCACAAATGTCTTCATCAGTGACATCACCGGTAACATCAAAAATCTCCTTATCAGTGGCGACGATGTTGTTTCTGATGCCACATCTAATGCTTTCAGCAAAGCACATGCTGGAGTGGACTTATATTTTAAGAATGTAACCCGTGTTTCCTGATTTTTGTGTTTTAGAGTGAGAACTTAATTGCAGCTTTAACAAACATTTTTTTGCCATTGAGGTTCCATAGTGTTTCACCAAATGTTCAAGTTACCGCAATTTGTTTGTGCCAGAGTTGCACCATTCTCTTAAAGATCAGTTTATGTTTGGGTCAGTGACTACCAGTGAGCAGTGAGATGAGGCTGGGATGGCAGCAGTGTATATTGGGGTCTGTGAGCTTATTGACGTACAGCAAAGTTAATGAGTAAGGGATGAGATCTTAAAGGGATAGTAATGTTTCACAAAAAAAAGCAGCTCCAATTAATCTTCATACTATTTGGGCCATGGAGAATGTTATTTCAGTACTGTCAGAGTTGTCGTTCAAGAGTAATTGAATGATAAAGTATCCCCCTCCCGCCCCTTTTACCTAGTGTAAGCCACCTCCTCTCAGATGTGGAATCTGGTCCACAGACCAGACAGCTTACAGCAAGCAACAATCTTCTTACTGTGAGAGCAATGAAAACCCTACCCCCCTTGACAGGTTTTTCAGGGTTTTTTTCCTTATGATCACTGAAGATTGTCCCTCTCTGAGGTGAGCAGTGTTACATCACATCACACACTCTCCATGGCCCAAATACTATGAAAATTAATTGGAGCTGCTTTTATTATGAAACATTACTATCCCTTTAAATACCTCAGAGGCCAGTTCTATAGATCGCCAGTAGATGGGAGCCTTCCATAACCTAAAAAGCCCTACCTTTAGTATGCATGTTCATCAATTACATTATGACCTTAATATATTCAGTTGTACCGATTCAATTTACTAGCTTTTAATAGTATAATGCAGTATTCATCTCTTCACTAATTCTGATGATAGTCTATATGCTAGTTTAGGCTATAGACATGAATAATGTTTCTCATCATGTCAGAATAATTGTATTTTTTTTTAGCAGTTTGGTACTTGAACAGTCTGCCAGTCTGACACTGAATTTTACATTTCAGCCAATTTCACTGCTACAAACAAAATCTACGGTCAAAATAAAAATGGCAAATAACATAGGACCTTCATACAAACTTACATGTAGAAAGCGATGTAGAAATGATGTGTAACATGGAGACTTACAGCAGACTGTTGTGGATCAATGCTGGAGCAAATCAACTGGTTCCATAGGGAAAAAAATCAAAACATCTAGTTGATTTAAATGGGGCTTTTAATGTCTTAAAGGGATAGTAATACTTTGTTTTATCTTCATTTTTTAATGCCTACAAAATAAAATAAAGAACAATCTAAGTCTTATCACTCAAACCTTTATGGTTTGAGAGATATTCACAAGCAAAGTTTCCCCTCCTGTCCCTTTTACCTAGTGTAAGCCATCTCTTCTCAGATGTGGAATCCAGTCCATAGACCAGACAGATAACAGCAGGGGACAATCTTCTTCCTGTGAGAACAATGAAAGCCCTGCCCCCCTTGACAAGTTTTTCAGGTTTTTCCCTTATCTTAATTGAAGATTGTCCCTCTCTGCAGTCTACCTGGACACCTCCCTTCTGATCTGGCTGAGCAGTGTTACATCAGTAAAAGGGGCGGGAGGGGGATACTTTGTCATTGAATTACT
Organism: Rhinophrynus dorsalis; assembly: GCA_037306005.1. Lineage (NCBI taxonomy): Eukaryota > Metazoa > Chordata > Amphibia > Anura > Rhinophrynidae > Rhinophrynus > Rhinophrynus dorsalis. The sequence continues at coordinate 473,785,512 of CM074723.1, read as the reverse complement.
CTTGAACTACAACTCTGACAGTATTGAAATAACTCTCCAAAGTCCAAATACTATGATGATTAATTAGAGCTACTTTTATTATAAACATTACTATCCCTTTAAATACTAAAAAAACTATACTATAATGCTTTTCTTTGCATTCAGTGGTTTAAAAGTTCCATTAAAATCAACGGTTATTTTGACAATTTACAGTACAATAACTACTAATTAGCCAACTGATGCTCCAGCTGGGATACCCCAAAAACCAGCACTGTTAGCTACACTTGAAATAGGGAATTCTATTTATGAAATGGGGGATGATTGACAAGCAATTAACTAGAATATTTTGGCAGATACACTGCTCTCCCCAATGTTTGATGAAGATCATTTACATCTAGGTCTATTAAAAAAAAAAAAAAAAAAAAAAAAAAATATATATATATATATATATATATATATATATATATATATATATATATATAAAATTTTTTTTTTTTTTTCAGACAACCATCCTAACACCTCCGTAAAATAACCCTCCATTTATATTAAAAGAGCAGTAAACTTTTGTTATGGAAAAAGTATATATTGTAGAGCTTTTCCTCTTGAGTAAAATAAGTGTACCCTCACTGCTGAGAGAGGCATGTTTCCACTTATTACAGTTTGAACCTATTTTTTTTCATTAACATTGTCCTCTAGTGGTCAAATTGCAATTGGTTATTCTGTTACATTGTATTTGAAAGGAAAATCAGTGACACAGTTCTACATACGATGTGATAGAAACTGATGATTTATGCTATAAGTTAGAACTTTCAGGAAGTAATCACACTGTAATTCATTTTCTCATCAATTTAACTGTTAGAACTTTCAGGAAGTAATCGTGCTGTAATTCATTTTCTGATCAATTTAACTGTTAGAACTTTCAGGAAGTAATCGCGCTGTAATTCATTTTCTGATCAATTTGACTGTTAGAACTTTCAGGAAGTAGTCACGCTGTATTTCATTTTCTGATCCATTTAACTATTAGAACTTTCAGGAAGTAATCATGCTGTAATTCATTTCCTGATCAATTTAGCAGTTAAAACTTTTGAATAAAACCGCCAACAGTGGCAAGAGTGCCCTTGTTTTACTCAGCAGGAAAAGCTCTATAGGTTGTCATAAAAAAGTTTAGCTCTCCTTTAAAGTGGACCTGTCACATTGATTCACGTTTGTTTATTTGAAAACATAATTAAAAACTGCCTGTGTCTTGTTGATCAAAAAAAAAGCAAATGTATAGTTTAACTCCTTAAGAACCGGTGCACGCATGCGCGGCCAGCATTTAAGGACCACGGGGCATTTTTTTATTTTTTTTTTCTGATTCAGGGATCCCCAAGCAGTGTGCAGCCACGTGGGGACCCCTGAATTCCATGACGTGCCAGGACCGTCGCTGGTCCTTAAGTTCTGAACAGCCGTGACGGTCCTGGGACAGCAGTGGACATTAAGTGGTTGAGAAAAATTGACACTTGAGCCCGTATGCGATTATATGCTAATTAACTATCTATGCAGTCCCATGTGCCAATTAAGGGTTTTAGTTCCGTTTCATATAGTAATAGAGCTCTGTGCTGCACTGAGACACGCTCACTTTTTTTCTTGAAATAAGTGTTATGTCCTAAAGGATACATCTGTTTGACTTTTGGCTAACATGCAACACGGGTAGTTTTGAATGAGCCCTTTGAGTGCCATAGGGATGCGCAATGCAATGAGTCGTGTAACCCTGTGTTACTCAAAGGGTTAATTTTTCAAATATGTTAGAAGATTCAAGGTGATGGGTCCACTTTATTTTGATCAGGTAATACCAGTTGTCTTCGTGACTACGTTCAAGAGGCAACGTCTTCAATCAATCCTAGTTGTCGTATATGACAGCACTTGTGAGCCTACTTAACCCTACAAGCTGGGAACTCTCCGGATTTGCCCCAGAGACTCCGGTTTTGACTTCTAATTACCGGGTCTCCGTGGAAGAGGCTGATTCTCTGGGTGTGGGGAGTTTTTAATGAAACTCTGCCCACATCCGCTCCTTCTATTGTGTTCCTCCCACTCTCAGCCCGCGATTAAGCCATGTCCCTTTTTGAAGCAAATCACATCATTTTTCTCCCCCAATGGCACCACAGGACTCCTCAAAAAAAGTTCCCAGCTATGCCTATTAGGGCTGCAACAACTAATCGATTTAATCGATAAAAATCGATAATGAGAATCGTTGTCAACGATTCTCATTATCGATTAGTTGTGCAGCGATTAGTTGTGCAGGGGGAGCTGCAGCACATACATATGTCCCGATTTTTCCTGACCTGTACTTTTGCCCACAGTGCAGCCTAAAACGCAGGGCACATCATCATCTCGCATAATTCAGTGATTGTGAGCATGCGTGCCAAAAAGTTACATTTTGCGCACGCATGCAATCGCGCGAGTCCGCCTGTGTGCTAGTATCCTGCTATACTTTGTGTGCTAGTATCCTGCTATACTTTGTGTGCCAGTATCCTCGTACTGATCATGCCTCCGGTGTAACTTGGAGGAGGCCGGACGCAAGGAAGGCAGGCACTCACTGGCAGAATGATGAGCACAGCAGCGCCAGTCACTCTGCGCCAGTGCTGATCATGCTGCCTCACTCGGTCAGTGCCTGCCATCCTTGCGTCTGGCCTCCTCCAAGTTACACCGGAGGCATGATCAGTACGAGGATACTAGCACACAAATGCCTGCCCCCCCCCCCCCCCCCGCCCGCCTAGATTTACAGTTACCCGAGTGACACGCGGCAAATGCTGGGGTTTTCTTCATCTGCAAATGCAACTTTAAATCTGGCGCCCAGAGTGATGAAGAAAGCCCCAGCATTTACCTTGCGCCGTCACCGCGTGTCATTGCGTTCAGTCACAGCTGTTGTCACCAGTGCGGGCACAGAGACAGGAAGATCCTGCGGGCATTACAGTGTGCACAGCCCTGCAATCATGTGGACAAGAGGCAAGGGGGAGAGAAAGGCATTCGGGAGCAAAATGAGTAAAAAAGAGGCACGGGGGAGCAAGAGGAGTAAAAAAGAAGGCATGGGGGCAAGTGGAGTGAAATAGGGCATGGGGGACAAGTGGAGTGAAAGAGGGCATGGGGGCAAGAGGAGTGAAAGACAGGGCATGGGGGACAAAAGAAGTAAAGAAAGCGGGCATGAGGGCAATAGGAGTGAAAGAAGGCATGGGGGCAAGTGGAGTGTAACAGAGCATGAGGGACAAAAGGAGTAAAGAAAGTGGGCATGGGGGCAAGAGGAGTGAAAAAGAAGGCATGGGGGCAAGTGGAGTGTAATAGGGCATGGGGGACAAGTGGAATGAAAGAGGGCATGGGGGACAACAGAACTGAAAAAGAGGGATGAGGATAAGTGGAGTGAAAAAGAGGGCATGGGGGCAATAGGAGTGAAAGAGAGGGCATGGGGGCAAGAGGAGTGAAAGACAGGGCATGGGGGTCAAGAGGAGTAAAGAAAGAGGGCTTGGGGGCAAGAGGAGTGAAAGACAGGGCATGGGGGACAAGAGGAGTGAAAAAGACAGCAGGGAGGGACAAGTGGAGTGAAAAAGAATGCATGGGGGCAATAGGAGTGAAAAACAGGCCATGGGGGGACAAGTAGAGTGAAAAAGAGGCATTTAAATAATGAAAAATTAGCATATTGTTTTTTTATCCGATTAATCGATTAATCGAAAAAATAATCGGCCAACTAATCGATTATCAAAATAATCGTTAGTTGCAGCCCTAATGCCTATAAGGTGTTGTACAAGTGGTTAGGATAAAGACGTGCAGTGAGCAGATTTTGAGATCATGTGGCCCTGAGCTACTGTCATGTCTCCCTTAATCGACGTGATACTCAGGACTGATTGGAGATGTTGTTCCTTGAACCAAGACACAGGAGCCAAATTTATGAGGAACATTAGAATTTCCTGTCCACTGCAAGAACTTTGGGGGGCTGGGGTTATACTATAGGACATATGCGCAAACGTAGGAAGAGGAACAGTTCTGGACCAGAGCGGCTCTACCACAGCAAACAAAAATGACTGCACTTTTCTTTTGAACATACGACTCTCAGATACAGTTAACTACATTGCACGTAAGATATTTCTGTCATGATGATGTGGAATATTTTATCCTTTCTTGTCCTAGTTATGGCAGGACCCAGGCCAGTGGTGCTGAGCGGACCCTCGGGTGCAGGGAAGAGCACCCTCCTGAAGAGGCTCCTGCAAGAGTATGAAGGACTCTTCGGATTCTCCGTTTCCCGTAAGAATGTTGTCCATATTTGCTGTTAGGACAGGGCTGGTTTCAAATCTCATGAGCTCTTAGGTCCATGATTCTCATGTCCAACAGGTCAGGTTTACAGGATGTCCGTAGCTGAAGTGGAACTGTCCGCTACCATAACACCATCCTCCCAAATAATTTCCAAATACATGTAGTAATGCAAAACTACATGTAATACACTTATACACACCACCAAATGTTATGGATAAAAAATTGGAAAAATAGGGTGGGAAAAAGGGACATGGGGATTTTCACCCAGGGGGGACAGTGGCCACCTTAACCCCTTAAGGACCAGCGTTCCTGGGGTGTCTGGTCCTTTAAGGACCAGATAGGCGAGTTCGACGTGCCGTCCCACGTGACTGATCACGTGGGGCGGCATGTCGAACAAGGGACTGAAAGAGTTCGCTCTGGTCTTGGAGCGATCAACTTCAGTCCCCGGTATTACTGCGCTCCTACAGGAGCGTGGTGAGTAAAACTACGTGACGTACCAGGACCGTCACTGGTCCTTAAGTGCCGGACCAGCGTGACGGTCCGGGTACGTCACCGGACGCGAAGGGATTAAACTGTGCATTTTGAGGTATGACTGACCAGTCATACCTTTCATGCAGTCTCCATAAAAATGTAACCCTTTGCGCCCAATTGATCCCAAGAGAAAAAAACAAAAATGGTGGGGTTTTTTTTACATTTTTTTTTTTTTATTATTTTAATAACGTAAATGGTGGGTTATCCATATAAGTGGGGTATGAAAGAAAGCCCTATTTGTGCGTAAAAAAACAGTATATAATTTATGGGGGTGGAATAAAAGATTTAGAGGGAAAACACTGTTGAACAAAGACATAGTCAAAAAGGTCAGAATTGCTCCGGTCCTTAAGTGAAAACTACCTCAGATTTTACCTGTCCGTAAGGGGTTAAAGGGACACTAATGTCCCATAAAAATGTTTTTTTTGTTTTGTAGATTAAAAAAAAAATTATGCGCAGCAAATCCCATCTCTCAAACTTTTACGGTTTGGGAGATATTCGGTCCTAAAATTCCCCCTCCCTCCCCTTCTCCTGACGTCAGCGCTCTACTGAAAGCAAGAGTTCCTGGTCTGGGAACCGACAGGCGGCTCTTCAGCAGAGCCGCAACAGAGTGATTTTTAAAGAAATACTTCACTGGAGCGGTTTAGTTTGCTTAGTTTGCAAGGGCACTTTTTAGACCGTTCCAAAGAACTAATTCTTTTTAAGTTGCGCTATTGCGGTTCTGCTGAAGAGCCTCTTTGTGTCGGCCGACATGGATCTCCTTGTGTCAGCTTTACAACTGACATCAGGAGAGAGAAAACTTTAGCGGAGAATATCTCTCAAACCATAAAGATTTGAGAAATAAGATTTGCTGCACACAGTTTATTTTTCTTTAATCGACAAAACAAAAAATTTTATGGGACATTACTATTCCTTTAAAACTATTTATTATGATTCAACCACATTTCCATTTACTTAAACTTTGAATGGGGCAGTAAAGCATCAGTAAAAGACCTTGCATATTCTCACTTTGTTTGCCCTGCAGATCAGAGACCTGTAGTGCTAGGTGACATCTGTTCCTCACTCAGCATTCATGGAAGTTATCTCATGGTTTCTCTCCTTTCCATAGAAGCCTCATTTTGGCAAAACTGCTGTCAACAGGCTTCTATGAACAGGAGAGAGATTTCCTGTGAGAACTGAGTGATGCGCTGACTTGATACAACCATTCAGATCTCTGTGATATACAGGGCAAATCAGGAAAGAACAGCTGAGTGGTAAGCTCTGGGTGCTCAATTTCAGTAGTTATGAGAGCACTGCCAGTCATTTTAATGGGTCTTTTATTAACCCTCAACTTTACAGTCCTCTCTGTTCCATAAGAGGTTAAGGTTTCTATTGTCATCCCAGAAGTGTGACCGTTGCCATGTGTTTGACTCTGAGGTCCCAAAGGGTAACACAGATTGTCAGTCTGTTGCTGATCCTTTGCTTGACTAGAAAGAGAATGAATCATCTACTGTGTAATTTTGTTTTGTGATCTTTCAACCTTTCTCTAATTTCCAGACACCACTCGAAATCCAAGACCAGGCGAATCTAACGGGAAAGGTGAGATTTTTTTTTTTTATTTATATATAATATAGCTAGTTGAAGAGCGCACGTACACGGGCCACAGTGCCGGCTGGTTGTGGTGCAGTTATGCACAGTAGAGACTGCCCACGCCGCGGCTGATACTGAGCGGGGCGCTCCGAATTCAGACCGTGGTCCTCTCTGCGCACCTGATGGTGCTCAGACAGGACTTTGATCTGACTTTGGAATGCCCCGCTCCGTATCAGCCGAGTCACAGGCAGTCTCTACTGTGCATGACTGTGTCATGACAAACTTTTAGAGACTTATAGGATATATATATTGAAGTTTTTTTAACCTCTTTCATTCATTATAAAGCCAAAAACATTACTGAGACACAGCAGCTCTTGGCGCTGGAAGGCGAATTCTGTGAACGGAACAGGTTCACCAATACTACCACCTGCAGCCTTCCAGTTGTTGTTGGACTATAACTCGCATCGACCACAACCAGGAAATGGCTGGCTGAGGAGGTTGAGAGTTTTAGACCAACAATGGCTGAAGGTTCACAGACTTGACAACTCCTGTAATAAAGGTATCGTATACAGTGACTACATTTTGTTGAGTTCTTAATGTATAGTGCAATATGGAAAATATAATTTTATTTCGTAGGACTTTTTATGTTGAGTAAAACAAGGTACCCGCTGGGAAATTTTGTTGAACTCCTTCACAATCACCTGATTCAAGGGGTGGGTGGCTGTTAAGGATAACAGCAATTTTTTTTTTCATAATGAATTCTGGGATGGCAGAGCAGAGTGCAGTCACACTACCATTCCAGAATTCTATGAGGTGCCAGGACCTTCACCGGTCCTTAACCCCTTAAGAATTAGCGGTCCAGGGAAGTTACCTTCCCTTAAAAGGATAGTAATACTTAAAATGTAAAAAAAAATATATGTTGTAGGGTTTATCCCCCTGAGTCAAACAAGGGTACTCCCACTACTGTGAGATATTTTGTTAAAAAATTATAACAGCTCAAACTTGAAATTTTTATGTGCAATATCACAGTGGCCTGAAAATTTACAGTGGTGCTGTTGCTACACCATCCAATGGACTGCTCTGGTCTGTAGACCATAAAACCCCATAGAATGGTGTAGCAACAGTGTCACTGAAAATTTTCAGGCAACTGTGATATTGCATCTAAAATATTCAAGTTTGAGCTGTTATAATTTTTTAATAAAATATCTCTCAACAGTGGGATTACCCTTGTTTTACTCAGGAGGATAAACCCTACAACATATATTTTTTTTACATCTTAAGTATCACTATCCATTTAAGGACCGCTTTGATCCTTGCCAACATGCCGGTACACGTGACCTGTTGTGTGTACCGGCGAGCCGCTTTGGGGCCTAAGAGAGACCGCTCCATTCTTTGGAGCGGTAAATTCTAGACCCCATTTTTACTTACAGCTCTCCCAGTAGAACGCTGTAAGTAAAAAGTATGTGACGTGCTATGAACGACGTGCTATGGTCCTTAAGGGTATAAGGACAGTGACAGTCATAGTGCGTCACCTGGTCCTTAAGGAGTTAATGCCCGGATTGGTGAAAGGGACCTGGCACATAGTGATATTAAAGGTTAAAAAGTTAAAAAACTGATCAACTTTTTTTTTTTTTTTTTTTTTTTTTTTTTCTTCTTCTTCTTCCTTCAAATGTGTGGCACTTCCATGGTCTGCCTTTTAGCCCTTAGGAAATCTTCAGTGCATGGTGTTTGAGGTTCTTGAGATCTGCAGAAAAATATCCTTCTCCATGGACATTGTATCCAATGTTAATTAAAGGTTCATTTTGTGGAACGAATCCATGAAAAATTGTTACTTATACACCATTAGGCTTTTCTGCATAGATAAAAATAAGTGTGGGGTTAATAGTAGGAAGTCTTCATGTTACTTACAATAGTACAATTACTGTAAACCCAGTGTAGTCCATTGCTGGGCCATCAGATGTTTAACTTGTTGGGGATGATTGGAGTTGTAGACCCCGGCTGCTGGAGGTCCAACTATTGACTACGCTTTCTTTGCCCTGATAGCAAGGCAAAGCTATCCAGGCCTTCTTTAAAGGAGCAGTAAACTTTTTTTTTTTACTCTTTTTGGTAAAATAGTAGTATTACTACTGCTGATGGATGCATATTTCCAGAGCTATTACAGTTTAAACCCATGTTGTTGTTGGGTTGTTTTTTTTTTTAACATTAGCAGTGCCCTCTAGTGGTCAAATGCTAATTAGTTATTCTGTTAGATTCTAATGGAGAGGAAAGTCAGTGACATGCAGTTCTCTATAGAATGTGATGGAAACTGCTGAGTCACTTCCTGTCAGTTAAATCTATCAGGAAGTAGTCACACAGTAAATTCACTTCCTGATTATTTGAACTTTTACAGAATTTGAATAAAATTTGAATAAAGCAACTGACAGCAGTGGGAGTGACCTTGTTTTACTTGGCAGGAAAAGCTCTATAACATACAGGTTTTCATAAAAAAGTTTACCGCTCCTTTAAGCGAGAGGTTAAGAACATTAAGGATAGAAGTCACAAAACGTTATCTATTTAATAGCAATTCAAAATCGTCTTTCCTTTGTTTTTCAGATTACCACTTTGTTACTCGAGAGGAGATGAAGAAAGGAATAGATAATGGGGAATTCATTGAACATGCTGAGTTTTCTGGGAATATGTATGGAACCAGGTAAACGAATGTCCTCTAAAACTAATGCATCAGTAAAAAAAAAAAAGTGTGTTGTGTTTTTAAAAAAAAAAAAAAAAAAAAAAAATTATCTTTAGCAAGCCTTTGGCACCAGCAGTGAAGGGGTTAATACCCCTAGCTGCTGTATTTTCTTTCACCACTAGGTGTCTCCTGTCTACTTCTGTCTCCGTTACTTTCATAGCAACGGAGCCAGAGGCAGACTTGGCAGGCACAGACAGCATGCTTTCTTTGCTGTCTCTGTCTGTCACTTTGCCGGTACATGTGATCGCTGGAACAGCGATCGCATGAACCAGCAAAGGCAAGAAGGGCTGAGACTGAACGCCCCGGTCTCGGAGCACTCCGTTTCAGCCTGGAATTAATGATAGCAGCGTGCACGGAGGGGGGTTAAGGGGTTGAGGACCAGCGCGTGCACTCGCGACCTGCACTTGAGGACCACGGGGCTTTTTTTTAAATTATTTTTGCAATTCTGGTTCAGGGCTTCCGGAGTGGCGTGCAGCCGTGCCGGGAACCCTGAACTCCATGGCATACCAGGACCGTCAGTGGTCATTAAGTGCCGGACCGCCGTGACGGTCCTGGTACGGCAATGGTCCTTAAGGGGTTAAAGAGTATCTGTCGTGTACAATGTTTGTATCTATTTAAACAGTCTATACACTTTACTTTTTTGTTTTTTAATCCTTGTAATGGTTTTAGAGCTTTTTTGGTTGAGTAGTTATGGACTCTCTAATCTCAGCAAAGAGGAGTTCTCTGACCTGTGTGATACAACCTGCCTAATTACTTTACTCACCTGTCCGTAAATCACATTTCTTCCTTCTGAGGCTGCTAAATGGGCAGAATAAATGAAAATGTCACTTGCTTAACCCCTTCAGTGTCAAAGGGGTACGCAACGCATATGCGTTGCGTACCCCTCTGACACTGAAGGGGTTAACCTCCAATACTGTCCCTAATCCACAGTTTTTTTTGTTTTGTTTTTTTTTTAAGCACTTGACTATGGAGAGTCATCCAAGTAACTCCCTATATTAGACCATATATCTATATTGGGCAACTATTTGTGTTAATGCCATGAAAACTATTTAGGTAAAATGTAGCTGTGGATTAAAATCAGGGCTTCTGATTGGCTCTTGGTTTTGTGAGCCAATCTGAGCATAGCTGTCAGTTCAGATAAGTGGTAGATAAAGCACAAACTAGAGCAAGCTAATTAACGTAATTTGGTTCTAAAATTGAGACACTTTTGGAGCAGTAAATTAAACGTTCCAGAGATTTCCCTTCCATTTTGACCTTCTCTGAGTGATCTTTCATTTAAGACTCACATATGTTTAGGCATTAGTGTCACTTTAAGAAGTCCAGAGTTTTCATTCCTTTAACCCCTGCTAGACATCATCGGTGCATCATAGAGCAATGCAATGGAGACAATTCTAGCAGCCAAGGGTCTGGAGGCCTCACCACAGTATGTTTTCTTTTTTACTTTAGGAAAACAATTAATATTATGTTTTGTGTGTGTAAGTATTAACTTTTTGAGTGCCAGAGGGATATGCGCAAAGCATTTCTTCACAATGCGTTGTGTACCCCTCTGGCATTCACTGCGTTAAACATGGCTCAATAAGCATTTTTATTTAATAGTGGCTCTGGGAGTGTAAAAGCAATTTAATTATCATAGAACAGTAAATAACAAAAACAATAACCTGTTTCTTTAAATCATTTTGGGGACAGTTGGTTTCTGGTTGGATCTTAAATTATCTTCCTGGTGCTAGCAATGTGTTGTATACATATCTTGTATCTATGGGGTTAAAATAGATCCTATTTGTGTAACTAGTTAATTGGTGACTTACAGGTCCAGACATTTAACTTAAGTCCTGCTTCACCCAGCTAATCTGATTGTAAGAAGAACAGATGGTAAAGGGTCATTTAAAGGGATAGTATTACTTAATTATTACTAATCCCTATATTAAAGTCCTAAAATAAATGTATTGCCCCCAGTGTCATCTCTCAAACCTTTATGGTTTGAGAGATAATCGCTCCTAAAGTTGCCCTCTCCCTCCCCCTTCCCCGAAGTCAGCGTTCTAGCTGACTGAAGGGAAATCCGGTCTTACGATCATCAGGCGGCTCTGCAGCAGAGCCGCAATCGCGTTAATAAAAAAAAAAAAAAACAAAAAAAATTTCACTAAAACGATCTTCTACACGTGCTTGCAAACCAAGAACAAACCAAGCACACGTAGAAGACCATTTCGGTGAAAGATTTCTTTTTTATTAACGCGATCTGGCTGTGCTGGAGAGCCGCCTGAAAGTCGCACGACAGGCTTCCCTGCAGTCAGCTAGAGCGCTGACTTCGGGGAAGGGGGAGGGAGAGGGCAACTTTGTGAACGATTATCTCTCAAACCATAAAAGTTTGAGAGATGACACTGGGGGCAATACATTTATTTTTAATATGACTTTACTATAGGGATTAGTAATAATTAAGTATTACTATCCCTTTAAATGCCGGTGAGCTGTGCTGTAATTCTGACAATTCGAGAGCTGGTTGAAGGTACTGCATTTTTACAGCCTCATTTATCCAGGATTGACTCCTTAAAGCAGAACTTTCACCTGAATAACATAGCGCCGCAAATGATAATTACATTTAGCGATATCCATAGACCAGTGTTTCTCAGCTCCAGTCCTCAGGGCACACCAACAGGTCATGTTTTCAAGATATCCCCAATTAATCACAGGTGAATCAATCACAATGACTGAGCCACTAATTACTCACCTGTGATTGAGCAGGAACAACCTGAAAACCTGCACTGTTAGTGTGCCCCGAGGACTAACGTTGAGAAACACTGCCATAGACTTATACTTGAAAATAAAACTAATTGTTGTATTAGCGAAAAAAGAACCTTTTTCTTTATTGCAGCAATTAGTTTTATTTTCAAGTGTAAGTCTGTGGATATCGTTAATGTAATTATCATTTTCGGCGTTATGTGAAAGTTCAGCTTAAAGGACCAGAGGCAATGTTTTGCAAACCCCTCTGGTCATTCAGGGGTTAAATTAGTGTTGTTCATTACCACTGATTTATTTTCTTGCAGATTCCTTAAAGGAGCAGTACACTTTTTTTATGAAAAAATCTATATTGTAGGGCAGTTCCTATTGAGTAAAATAAGGGTACTCCCTCTTCTGAGAGATGCATATTTCCATAGTTAATACAGTTTTAACCTGTTGTTTTTTTAACATTAGACGTGCCCTTTAGTGGTTAAATTCCAATTGTTTTTTTCTGTTACAGTCTATTTGAGAGGAAAGTTAATGACAACCAGTTCTACATAGAATGTGATGGAAACTGCTGAGTCACTTCCTGTCAGAATTATCAGGAAGTAAACACACAGTAAAGTCACTTCCTGATTATTTGAACCGTTATAACTTTGGAATAAAACAACTGAGAGCAGTTGGAGTGACCTTGTTTTACTTGGCAGGAAAAGCTCTATAACATATGTTTTCATAAAGAAAAGTTTACTGCTCATTTAAAGGAGCAGTAAACTTTTTTTATGAAAAAATATGTATTGTAGGGATTTTCCTACTGAGTAAAATAAGGGTACTCCCACTGCCGAGAGATTTATATTTCCAGAGTTATTACAGTTTAAACCCATGTTGTTTTACATTAGCAGTGCCCTCTAGTGGTCAAATTCTAATTAGATTTCCTGTTAAATTCTAATGGAGAGGAAAGTCAGAAAAGTCAGAGACATACAGTGCTCCATAGAATGTGATAGAAACTGCTGAGTCACTTCCTGTCAGTTAGAACTATCAGGAAGTAAACACAGTAAATTCACTTCCTGTCAGTTAGAACTATCAGGAAGTAAACACAGTAAATTCACTTCCTGATTATTTAAACTGCAATAAATGTTGAATAGAACAACTGACAGCGATGGGAGTGACCTTGTTTTACTCAGCAGGAAATGCTCTAGAAAATATGTGTTTTCATAAAAAAAGTTTACTGCTCCTTTAATACATGAATGGACACAACACCAAAGTACAAGAAATTCCTGTATGATAGATAGAAATCTTTCTGTATCTTGATATAACTCTACATGGGTTAGTCATCAGTTGTTGGTCGTCTGTGGGGGGTCACAACTCTGATAATCCCTAACCCAGCCATTGGCTTGTTGGAAATTGTTGAGCTTCAGGTTTTGGGGACTACAGTTGACTACCCCAAAGGGAACTATACCTTAGATCGGGGTAGAACAATCCCAGGGAAGTCCGGCCTACATTTTCACTGCTGGCTTCTGTTTTTGGGATATTTTGTATAATTTGTGTACATTCACCACTACACTGGCTTTTAACCCTTTGAGTGCATTGTACTACTACCATAGTGTGGATTTATCCTCAGGGTCTGTATGAGTAAGCTGGCTTCATGGATCTCTCCTAGATTGTCTCATTGCCCTTGTCTCATTCTGTCTCCCTACAGTAAAACAGCTGTGCAGGCTGTTCAGGCCAGGAACCAGATCTGTATATTGGACATCGACATGCAGGGAGTTAAAAGCATCAAGAAGACAGATCTGAATCCTATTTACATCTCCATCCATCCGCCATCCGTTGAGATATTGGTAAGATTTCTATTTACATAAAACTATTTGCGCTGTGCTGTACAGATATCAGTTGTAGACATGTATATAATGCAAATGCTGGGACAATGTCTGCAGATTTCTGCTTTGGAGCGCTGTCCACCTAGAATGTGTCCATATGATATGTGTGCCCCTCTAGCTGCTGTTGGGCTACATTTCCCTTCATCCTCAGCTGGACATTGTCTCAAACTTTAAATTGATTTTTTTTTTGTTTTATGAGAGTTGGATATTTGTGTCCATGTGACACTATTGTGAGCTTTAATGTTTCATAATAAAAACAGCTGTAATTAATCATCATATTATTTGGACTTTGGAGAGTGTTATTTCAGTTCTGTCAGAGTTGTAGTACAAGAGTAATTGAATGACAAAGTATTCCCCTCCCGCCCCTTTTACTGATGTAACACTGCTCAGCCAGAGCAGAAGGGAGGTGCCCAGGTAGACTGCAGAGAGGGACAATCTTCAATTAAGATAAGGGAAAAACCTGAAAAACTTGTCAAGGGGGGCAGGGCTTTCATTGTTCTCATAGGAAGAAGATTGTCCCCTGCTGTTATCTGTCTGGTCTATGGACTGGATTCCACATCTGAGAAGAGATGGCTTACACTAGGTAAAAGGGGCGGGAGGGGAAACTTTGCTTGTGAATATCTCTCAAACCATAAAGGTTTGAGAGATAAGACTTATATCATTCTTCATGTTTTTTTAATGCCTACAAAATAAGATAAAGTTAAAACGAAGTATTACTATCCCTTTAAAGAGATGACATTTGACCACAGATTGTCTGTAGGCAACAAAACTACATAGCTAGAAAAATAGGGAATGGTAGAGAGACAGAAAATGCATTTTGCTGTGTAATGACTTTCAATCGAAGTATTTCCCAACAGTGGGAATAAACCTGTTTTAGTCAGCAGCAGGGGTAAAGGTTGGAGTTGAAACGTTGACGCTGCCCAAATAAACACACTACCATTGTTAAAGGGATAGTAACCCCCCCCTCCCGAAAAACATGAAGCCAAATGCTAGGAATCATCAAAACATACTTAACTCCCATATTCCCATCTCTCAAACAGTTATGGTATGAGAGATGTAAGAAAAGAAAGACCTTCCCTCCCTCCCCCTTCTCATGCATCCGCTGTATAGCGGACGTCATAAGATCCTGCTTCCAGGACCAGATGGCGGCTCTTCAGGAGCGCTGTCATCAAGATATATCGGTATAATTACTTCATCAGAATGGTCTAAAACGTGTGCCTAGCTTGCAAGTACATGTTGTAGACCATTCCGATGAAGTAATTATACTGACATATCCAGATGATAGCGCTCCTGAAGAGCCGCAGTAAGTCGGTCGACCGGATTCTGCCTCTGACAGCTTTACAGCTCGTCAGGCAGAAAGGGGAGGGAGCGGAGGTCTGTCTTTTCTTACATCTCTCAAACCATAACTGTTTGAGAGATGGGAATATGGGCGTTAAGTATGTTTTGATGATTCCTAGCATTTGGTTTCATGTTTTTCGGGGGGGGGGGGGGTTACTATCCCTTTAAAGGAGCAGTAAACTTTTTTTTATGAAAAAAATATATATTGTAGGGATTTTCCTATTGAGTAAGATAAGGGTACTCCCACTGCTGAGAGATTTGTATTTCCAGAGTTATTACAGTTTAAACCCATGTTTTTTTACATTAGCAGTGCCCTCTAGTGGTCAAATTCTAATTAGTTTTCCTGTTAGATTCTAATGGAGAGGAAAGTCAGAGACATACAGATCTCCATAGAATGTGATAGAAACTGCCTGTCACTTCCTGTCAGTTAGAACTATCAGGAAGTAAACACAGTAAATTCACTTCCTGTCAGTTAGAACTATCAGGAAGTAAACACAGTAAATTCACTTCCTGTCAGTTAGAACTATCAGGAAGTAAACACAGTAAATTCACTTACGGATTATTTGAAATGTGATAAATTTTGAATAAAATATCTGACAGCAGTGGGAGTGACCTTGTTTTATTCAGCAGGAAATGCTCTATAAAATGTATGTTTTCATAAATAAAAGTTTACTGCTCCTTTAAGCATTAATCCTCTGAGTGCCAGAATAATTTTTTCAGTATAATTCTATTTTTGTATTATAAAAACAAACACACACAATGTTTTGTGCATAGCAATGGTATCATGCTTATTTAGGCATCGTCCACGTTTCAACTTCAAACCTTTATCAATACCAGTACTATTTTTTTTAAATATACCAATTATTTTGAGTAGGCACCACAGGTAATTAAATAATATAATAACCGCCCCACCACACACTTATCTTACTATGACAATCCAGTGCTAAAGACACCTTTAATCAAGTGACAACATCTTCAGTCAGTCCTGAATTCATCTCCATGGGGGCTGACATGACAGTTGCTGGCAGGTTTTTCAGTGCATAAGCCGTAGATTGTGCAGTGCATTACAAAACAATTCTTTGCACGCTCTCTGGTCCATAACCCTTTGCAACAAACTTTAAAGCTTTAAGATTGCCATGAGCGGTAGGTAGAGCTTGTGTCCTGCCTGGAGCGGTCTTGTCTACCTCCATGGATATCTTTCTAGTCAAGAAGCAAGTAAAAAATTCAGAGGGGGACTGTAGGAGTTTTTGGCCATAGTAAGTTAAATGTGGGATTATTATAGAATGTGTTACTTCTACTTTAAGAGTGCACATTTAGTTGTAATGAATAATGTGGCTTAACAGACCATAAGAAGATATTCCATTTACTTTTAATAGGAAAAGAGGTTACGAGACAGAAAGACGGAATCCGAGGAAAGTTTACAGAAGAGACTGAATGCAGCGATACAAGACATGGAGATCAGTACGTAACACGTGGACTTGAAGCCCTGTGTTTCACTCACCATGGAGATGTGTGTATTGTTGTAGTTGTTCCACTGTAACGATAGTAGGAGTGCTGAAACTGCTGCACTCAAGTTGTTATTAATCGCAAAACAACCAGAGGGGGTGTGCAAAGCAGTGCTCTGGAGGGTGTTGTTCACCCCTCTGGGCCTTAAATGGTAAAACTACATCTCCCATCACCCTGATTTATCTGGATAATGTTCAATATCTTCAGAAGGGCCAGAGGGTCCTGTGTTGTTTGTGTCCAATCAGGCAGGCCAGGCAGAGCTTTTCTCCAGATGTAAAAGACCCAAGGTTTCAGAAACTGTGTTCACTTGTGTGCGTGCTTGTGCACAAACGTGTGCGTGCGCTCGTGGATGAGTGAGTGGGCCTACAGCATGCAACACACACACGGTTAAAACACAGCGCGCTCACACGGTTCATGCTAAAACACAGCATGCTCACACGGTTAATACTAAAACACAGCACGCTCACACGGTGAATACTAAAACACAGCTTGCTCACACGGTTCATACTAAAACACAGTGTGCATACACGGTTCATACTAAAACACAGCGCGCTCACACAGTTCATACTAAAACACAGCGCGCTCACACGGTTCATACTAAAACACAGTGTACATACACGGTTCATACTAAAACAAAGCACGCACACACATTGTTCATATCACAGCATACACACACACCCATATTAAAATACACAGAGATTAGCACTTTAATACACTATATATGTACACCTACAGGATATATGAACACACACACACACAAACACACACACACACACCCTCAAATACAGCTCATATCACAGCATATATACACAGTATACAGTTTATATTAAAGTGTGCACACATTAACACTTAATATCACAGCATTCACCCATATTCACACACAAACACCCAGTTTACTCCACAGCCCACTCACCAATGTGCTCACACACTCTACCTTAAATGTTTCAGAGTTTTGTTTGTATGGGGTTGTTATGCCTGTGAACTGAAGCGGCACAGCTTACATAGTCATCATCACGTCTTTGCTGCTTGCTAGATAACTCGGGGGAGCACAGCTACTGTAGGCTGAGACTCTGCATTTCCTTGTCTCCCTCCACAAGCCCCTAGCAGTCCTCTCCTGTTCTCCTTCCTCTGTAGGGCATGTGCGCGTGTGTGTGGTTCTCGTGACTGCCACATAGGATTATGGGCCACTGAAATACAAAAACTGGTACGGCAGCAAATTGAAAGTTACTGCATTTGAATTTTCTGTTCCTCCGCTGCTCCATTTTTGTAGCAAGGGGAATGGAATGGGTGTGGAGGCCATTGTGAAAAAGGGAAGGACCACACCATGGACTGGCAGTAGTTTATCATGGACACATGCATAAAGCTTCCTCCTAATAAACTAATCAAAAACTACCTATTTTGATTTATTTCCCTAAAATGCAGCATGTCTGTTGCTCTTTTATCCATACATATGTTGCACACATTGTAAACTTTAATTTTCCATCACTGAACTCTATGGGCGTAATTTTCTTCTAATACTTATTAATATTTCCATTTTTAAGGTAAAGAACCTGGTCTTTTTGATGCTGTTATTGTAAATGACGATTTAGAAGAGGCATATTCCAACCTAAAGTCTTCGCTGGCAGAGGTACGTGTAAATTGTCTGTGTGGGTTAGGACAGTTATTGTGAGGGAAGGTTACATTTTGCCTAGAGAATAAAGGGATAGTAATGGTTAATTTTAAGTTGATTTAATATTGTAGACATTAAAAAAAAGATTAACATCAATATAAGTCTTATCTCTCAGACCTTTATGGTTTGAGAGCTATAACTTGCTAAAGTTACCTTTTCCTGGCTGTTTCACTCAAGTCTGCCATCTAGCTGACAGCTGCAGATTCCAGTCACTTGACCAGACAGAGGCTCTTCAGCAGAGCTGAAATCACTCTATTTAGAAATAAATACTTCATTGGAACGGTCTACAAAGTGTGCTTGCAAGCCAGGCATACTTTGTAGACCATTCCAAATTAAGTATTTATCTTTAGATATTGTTATATCGGCTCTGCTGAAGAGCCGCATCCGGTCAAGCGACCAGAATCTGCTTCTGACAGCTTTACAGCTCGTCAAGCAGAAAGGGGAGGGACCAGAGAACTTTACTTTCCTATATCTCTCAAACCATAATGGCTTTAGAGATATGAATAAGTGCAAGTACTCTCTTTTAATTGTATCTACCATACAGATATTACTTTGTTTCTGACATTACTATCCCTTTAATCAGTTTGTCTAGCAGGGAACAAGCTGCAGAATATCCCTTAACCTCAGTAGCAGGGGTTTCTTATTTGTATCATGTCACAGGGATGGCAACCTGTGGCCTTCCAGCTCTTGAAGACTATATTCTCCATTATTTCCAGCTGACTGAGGATAATGGGAATTGTAGTCCTATACAAACAGAGATCCTAAGCTTGACTAACCCTACCATACAACGAGCACCCGAGCTGGGATTTGTGGTTCAAGATAATTTTACAGTGGAGCTCTTGCTACAGCAGTCTATAGGGCTGCCCACAGACATTTGAGGCACACAAAACTGCACGTTTTAGCTGCAATAACTTTTGAATAAAATATCTCTGCAGTTTTACTCTGTGGGATAAACCCTACAATATATATTCCATATTAAAGGGACAGTAATGTTTGTTATAAAGTATTTTGCCGAGTCTTCTTTATAGTAAGTGTAACACATTGCGCTATGTTTATCTACTTACTTTTGTGCATTTCAAAAGTTATTAAATGTAGAATGATCCACCGCCCCGCCCCTTCTGGCCGCCTCCCACTGAATCTGAAATCTTGTCCTACGACCGGACGGCTGCAGCGAGGCACAAACTTCAGTACGAAAATATAAGGAAAATCCTGACTAAGGAGGGCAGGATTTCCCCTTTGCTTACTGAAGTTTGTGCCTCGCCGCAGCCGTCCGGTCGTAGGACAAGATTTCAGATTCAGTGGGAGGCGGCCAGAAGGGGCGGGGCGGTGGATCATTCTACATTTAATAACTTTTGAAATGCACAAAAGTAAGTAGATAAACATAGCGCAATGTGTTACATTTACTAAAAAGGAGACTCTGCAAAATACTTTATAACAAACATTACTGTCCCTTTAAGTGTTACTGTCCCTTTAAGTGTTACTATCCCTTTAAGCCGTGGGTGCTAGAGAGAGCTCCAGTGCATTGCAATGTGTTGGAGACTTCTCTAATGTCCAAGGGCTTCTACTTTTTTCAACCTATGTTTAAAATTGTGAACCATAACAGGTGACTCACAGGTAAATGGAACCCTTTGAATGCCAGAGGGGTACGCAATCATTGCGTACCCCTCTGGCACTCAAAGGGTTAATGGCCACATGCATCACTGTTAGACAGAAGTGATGTGGCTCATGTCTTTTACACACCACACAGATGTACTTAAAGGGATAGTAATACTTCGTTTTAACTTTATTTTATTTTGTAGGCATTAAAAAAACATGAAGAATGATATAAGTCTTATCTCTCAAACCTTTATGGTTTATGAGATATTCACAAGCAAAGTTTCCCCTCCCCGCCCCTTTTACCTAGTGTAAACAATCTCTTCTCAGATGTGAGTCTGGTTGTATGACAGGACAGATAACAGAAGGGGACAATCTTCTTCCTATGAGAACAATGAAAGCCCTGCCCCTCTTGACAAGTTTTTCAGCTTTTTCCCTTATCTTAATTGAAGATTGTCCCTCTCTGCAGTCTACCTGGGCATCTCCCTTCTTATCTGGCTGAACAGGGGGGGGGATACTTTGTTTGTGAATATCTCTTAAACCATAAAGGTCTGAGAGATAAGACTTATATAATTCTTCACGTTTTTTTAATGCCTACAAAATAAAATAAAGTTAAAACGAAGTGTTACTATCCCTTTAAGCAGAGAAATCTCCGTTCATAAACATCACAACCTTCAATGCTCTTTCAGTGACCGGTTCAAGTGCACCTACCAATTAGACATTACCCCGGGGGCTGTAAATGGCTTCTATTTTTCAACCTTTCCGTGTCACAGCTGAATCACGTGAACTTGCTAATTCAGCTGGTTTTTTTGTGTTTATTTCCCCGCAGGAAATCAAGAGAGCTCAATCCGCTAACGATTCCTGATGGGACTACACTCCTATTAACCCTCTCCATTCCACAAGCATTCCTGGAGGCGTGTGATCCAAGTGACAACGACAATCTGTTGTGTGGTTTTTTTTTAGACTTTTTAGTGCCCCCAATTAGCAGGCAAATTAATTTCCTAATGGCTCCAGCTTCCTTCTAGTGGACTAATGACTGTTAACCCTTGGAGTGCCCAAGGAGTGTCCAGCACATTGCTTTGTAACACTCAGGACACCCCTCTGGCACTCCAAAGGTCAAAGTAGAAATTTTCATTTATTGTACCTTGTGTTTATTTATTTACTGAAACACTTTGTCATACAAGTCTTCCAAACCCATCTCCTGGTGGTATGTTGTTTATTTCCTAAGAACGTGGGGTGTATGAATCTGGGGAGGTGGGGGTATTCTACAAACCATCAAAAGTATAGTACTGTTTTATTGTGAAAAAAATGTATATATTATGGGCATTTTCCAGCTGAGTAAAACAAGTGTTCTCCCAGTGTGAGTGGTCATTCTTTCCAAGTCACAACATCTCAGACTTGTTTTAATGTGACCACTAGGTGGTGGTCTTGCGTTCATCCCTATGAAGGATTTCAGTCATTGACGGTAAAATGCTCCAAACAGTGAAATATAAATGTTAACCCCTTAAGGACCCATGACGGTCCTGGCACGTCATGGGTTGGACGTGCGATAAGGACCCATGATGTGCCAGGACTGTCATGGATTTCAGGGCTCCCCTCGCAGCTGCATGCCATTCGGGGAGCCCTGATTCAGGTAGAGAAAAAAAAAAAAAAGATCCGCGTGGCCGGTCCTTAACCCCTTAAGGACCATTGACGTGCCATGACCGTCACGGCGGTCTGGCACTTAAGGACCAGTGACAGTCCTGGCACGTCATGAGGTTCAGGGCTCCCGGCGCGGCTGCACGCCTCTCCGGAAGTAAAAAAAAAATAAATAAACGTGGTCCTCAAGTACCGGCCACGCGTGCCGGTCCTTAAGGGGTTAAGAGTATAACATGGGGTTTCTGCTGCTTTGTGATGATTAATTCAAATGTTTAGTATATCTCTTAAGCATTCAAGAGGTTAACAGCACCATTTACATTAATGGGAATTTGGGAGCTATGCATTTTGCATAAAAAACGTTTACAGTTCCTTTACGCCCGATGTGGTATAATATGAATGGCTTCTTCTCATTCCTCACGTCATTCATTTCAGAATCTCTCACATTCATCATTCTGTTCGCTGATACACAGGTAACTTCTGTTAGATGTTTGAACAAGAGGATTCTGCAGTGCAGTTTCACAGTGTAGAGCCACGATGTCACCCACCAAGTAGATGTATTGTCTTAGTAAATGGGGCCTTTATTAACAGCTCAATTCTTCTGTCTTCCATATGGAGCAGTTGGTTTCCACAGGATTGTTTCTCTTTTCTTCCGTTTATAACGCCCAATATTCTATTTTGTCATCCTCTAATAAAACCTGGTTGCCATGCCAACTCACAATTATCTTTTGGAAGTTGCAAGTGACATCTGCTGCATGTTCTAATTTGCTCTAAAATTATATATATATATATATATATATATATATATATATATAATATACAGTACTGTGCAAAAGTTTTAGGCAGGTGTGAAAAAATGCTGTACAGAATGAATGCTTTCAAAAATAGATATGTTAATAGTTTATATTTATCAGATAGCAAAATGACTAGTGAGTGAACAGAAGAAAAATCTAAATCAAAGTAATATTTGGTGTGATCACCGTTTACCTTCAAAACAGGATCAGTTCCTCTAGGTGCACTTCCACACAGTTTGCTAAGGAACTCGGCAGGTAGGTTGTTCCAGACATCTTGGAGAACTAACCACAGTTCTTATGTGGATTTAGGAAGCCTCAGTTACTTCTCTCTCTTCATGTAATCCCAGACAGACTCGATGATGTTGAGATCAGGGCTCTGTGGTGGCCATACCATCACTTCCAGGACTCCTTTTTCTTCTTTACACTGAAGATAGTTCTTAATGACTTTAGCTGTATGTTTGGGGTCGTTGTCATGCTGCAGAATACATTTGGGGCTAATCAGATGCCTCCCTGAAGGTATTGCATGATGGTTATTTGCCTGTACTTCTCCACACTGAGGAGACCATAAATTCTAACCAAATCCCCAACTCCATTTGCATAAATGCAGCCCCAAACTTGCAAGGAGCCTCCACCATGCTTCACTGTTGCCTGCAGACACTCATTCTTGTACCGCTCTCCAGCCTTCGGTGAATAAACTGCCTTTTGCTGTAGCCAAATATTTCAAAATTTCGACTCATCAGCCCAGAGCACCTGCTGCCATTTTTCTGCACCCCGGTTCCTGTGTTTTCATGCATAGTTCAGTCACTTGGCCTTGTTTCCACCTCGGAGGTATGCCTTTTTGGCCGCAAGTCTTCCATGAAGACCATTTCTGACCAGACTTCTCCAGACAGTAGATGGGGTGTACCAGGGTCCCACTGTTTTCTGCCAATTCTGAGCTGATGGCACTGCTGGACATCTTCTGAAGTAAGCATGATGTGTCTTTCATCTGCTGCACTAAGTTTCCTTGGCCAAGCCCTGCGTCTACGGTCCTCAACGTTGCCTGTTTCCTAGTTTCTTCAAAAGAGCTTGGACAGCACATCTGGAAACCCCTGTCTGCCTTGAAATTTCTGCCTGGGAGAGACCTTGCTGATGCAGTATATCTACCTTGTGTCTTCATGCTGTGCTCAGTCTTGCCATGGTATATGACTTTCTCTGTCGTCCAATACAGGTTACTGGTAACTTTGGGTAGGTGATTCACCCTCTTATTTGTAGGCAGGAACAATTCTAGAATTGTAAGCAGGGGATGGAGCCTACCTTTCCTCCTTGGCTGTAGCTAGCCAACCAGCTCCAGAAAGATTTGTTCCTTGGTGAAGACACAAGCAAGAGAACAGTTCTGTTATAGTTTTAGACATTTTTTTTTTCTGTTAGCAATGGATTACCACCAGTAGGCGGATTACCATAACTGACAATGCCCTTAGATGTGGCTAGCTCAGTAACCAGGTGCTTTTTGTGGGCCTTAAGCCCTGGGGGGAAACTCTTGGCTACAAGTTCTTTCCTCAGGAGTTGCCCACCAAGGCTGCTTCTTAATACATGGTAGTCTGAAAACAAAAGATCTGCAGGAAAGGTGAGCAACCCTTTGAGTGTACAGGTCCACATGTCCCACAGTGCCCCTCTGCACAGGGGTTTTACCTTTGGAGTTCCTATTGCACACTCCTGCACTCATTGGGTCTATCTGTATGTCTGTTGGGTGTTTTGGAGCAGGTTTATGTGGTACTGTTTAGATGCTGATTTTGCATCTTTTGGGGGGTTTTCTGACAATTTTCCTACTGGTTCAGTGTTTTTGGGTATCCTAACATGTTCTAGTGACGTTTCATGCATTTTTATTTTACTGTTTCAATTTTGTAAAATTTGAGTTAAAGGCGCGCTTTACCGCAAAGGTGCCATTGCTCCATTCACTCCTATGGGACTGTACAGTTTGGGACATATCTCTGCAACCGCTCCACCTAGCGACTTCAGAGATGGCTCATTTTTATTGTCTGCCCTTGCTCTATCATCTGGTTCATGTTTCTAGTGTGTTGGGGGGCTCAGGGGCTTCGGGCACTGTTGGGGCACTTTTTCTGGGAAAACTACGTTTCCCATGACCCGCTTGCTTCGCGCGCTCGTTTCTGATTGGCTCCCGCTGCGGCAGACATTTTGTACCATTTCCAGAACTAGTATTCTACGCAGGGCTTGGATTCTCCTTCTCTCCTCTGCTGATTAACCCTTCACCTGCCAGATAAGTCTGTTTTAGCGATTTCTGGGGTGAGAGTTTAATCCTACACACTGTAATTGGGTGATTTATTATACTGTAAGGTTTTTGACACTGTGAGAATGTCTAATCCTGTGGAGAGGTATGGGTTTTTACTCTAACCTCTTTGTGGTCTCCAAAAAGGATGGCGGTTGTCACCCTATTTTGGATTTGAAGGATCTCAGTTCGTTTGTGATCTGGACTCATTATCACCAGGGGCCTCTACGGTGTTTGCTGCTATGTCCCCGGGGGAATTCTTTGCTTCTCTGGATCTTCAGGATGCGTATTTACACATTGCCCTTCATCCAGAAAGCCGGCAGTGTCTCAGATTTGCCTGAGACCGAAGGCACTTTCAGTTTTCAGCACTTCCCTTCTGGTCTGACTACAGCTCCTCAAGTTTTCAACTGTGTCCTGGGAGCCTCAGTGTCCGTCCTCCACCAGGACGGCATCAGAGTTACTCCATACATGGACAACCTGCTTCTGAAAGCCCCCTTTGCGGAAGTTCTTCATCAGCAAGTTCAGCTATGCCTTCACGCTCTCACCCATCACGGGTGGATCATCAACATGGACAAGTCAGATCTTTTTTTTTCCATCCCAGTGTCTGGTCTTCCTGAGCCTTCTCTTCGACACTGAGAAGAGCATGGTGTTTCTCTTGGACGAGGTCGCTCACAAGATTGCCCACAGGGTTTCTGTGGTTCTGGCTCAAGATCCAGTTCCAGCCAAGACTCTGTCCTCTCTAGTGGGGAAATTAATTTCCACCCTTCGTCATTGGACATCTCAGCTGGAAGACTGTCCACTCCGGGTACAGTCCGACAACGCCACGGCCGTGGCTTACATCAACAAGCAGGGCAGAACAAGAAGTATTGCCGCTTGGTTAGAGGCCAAGGCTATTTTGTCCTGGGCAGAAGAACAATTTCCTGCCATATTCGCAGTGCACATTCCTGGCGTAGACAATGTCATGGTGAACTTCCTCAGTCGACACACAGTGGGCAGCAGAGAGTGGGAACTGCACCCTGAGGTGTTCACCCTCATTGTTCAGTAGTGGGGTCTTCCCTACAGCGACCTGATGGCGACAAGACACAACAGGAAGGTTCCAAGGTTATGCTGTCAGTGGAGGGACCCTCTAGTCCTGGAGATGGATGCAGTGTCTATTCCTTGGTTATTTCCTCTGGCCTATATCTTTCCTCCCCTCCCCATGTTGCACACAGTGTTACAGAAATTGCGACTGGAATGCTGCCAAGTCATTCTGATTGCTCCGTACTGGCCTCGCCAAGCTTGGTTTCTGGAGCTACTGGATCTGTCAGTGGCGAAGCCTTTCCGGCTCCCTTGACGTCCGGATCTTCTTCTACAGGGTTACCTGTGGAAGGAGGATGTTCATCGGCTAGCCTTGACGGCTTGGAAATTGAATCCTCAATATTGAAGAAGAAAGGGTTTTCTTCTGGTGTGGTGGCTACTATACTCAGTGCTCACAAACCTGTTTCTTTCAAGATCTACCATCGTGTCTGGTCATCTTTTCTATCTTGGTGTGCTGACCGGGACCTCTCTCAGGAATTTGATCTGCCTACGGTCCTGACCTTTTTGCAGGACGATGTAGACAAGGGCCTCAGTTTTAGTTCCCTTAAAGTTCAGACTTCTGCTCTCTTTGTTTTCTTTCAGAGGCGCATTGCTATTCTTCCTGATGCCAAGGTTTTCTAGCAGGGTGTTGCTCATACTCGTCCAGTTTTTAAGAATCCCACTCCTCTGTGGGATCTTAACTTGGTTTTGGGCATTCTTCAGTTCCCTCCATTTGAGTCCTTGGCTACTCTTCCTCTATGCTTGTTGACGTGGAAAATTACCTTTCTCCTGGTGATTGTGTCTGTTTGCCGTGTCGCGGAGTTACATGCTCTGTCCTGTAGATCACCCTTTTTGGTGTTTCACAAGGGCAAGGCGGTGCTTCGTACCTCTCAGGAGTTTCTCCCGAAGGTGATTTCAGAGTTCCACATCAATCAGGAGATTGTGGTGCCCTCTTTCTGCCCTGACCCCCACCTCTGACAAGGAGAGGGATCTCCACTTGTTAGACGTGGTGCGTTGTCTCAAGTTTTATGTCCATCTCACTGTGTCTATCAGGCAATCTGACGCACTGTTCGTCATTCCCAAGGGTCCCAGGGCAGGAAGACCTGCATCCAAAGTGACTATTGCTTCTTGGATCAAGTTCACTATTCGCAAGGCTTACGAGCTAAGGAAGAAGCCTGTCCACTTTCAAGTCACGGCTCATTCTACTAGTTCTGTTTTGGGCTTACAAGAATCAGGCCTCTGCTGATCAGTTGTGCAAAGCTGCCACTTGGTCGTCTGTGCACACCTTTTCGAAGCACTACTGTGTTGATGTGCTGGCATCGGCTGACACCAGTTTTAGGAGGAAGATCCTGGAGGCAGTCTTCCCTGTCTAGGATCTTCTTCGGTTCTTGGTGCTTCCTTCACTTTTGAGCCCTGTTGGCTCTAGTTCAGTGTGCTGTGTAACATTTTGGGGTTTTGTTACCCCTGTTCATTGTCCGTTGACACCTCATTGTTTTGTTGGGCTATCTCTGATGTGATGGTTCATATCTGCTCTGGTGACTTTGGGGGCCTTGCGCCTGGTCCTTGCCTTCCTTCCTGCCTCTGGGAAATTTAATGGTTGGACATCCCAAAGTTACCAGTAACCTGTATTGGATGACTGAGAAAAGAGGATTTTAGTCTTACCTGTTCAATCATTTTCTCTTAGTCCATACAGGTTACTGGTCTACCACCCTGTCAAAGGTCCATGCTTGGCTATCCTGTGGCAGACTGTGGGGATCCTTCGGGTTCATGCTCAGAGGAGTCTTCTTTCCCTTCTACTATCTAGTCAATAGTTAGTGTCTCAAATCTTTCTGGAGCTGGTTGGCTAGCTGCAGCCAACTAAGGAAGGTAGGCTCCAGCCCCTGCATACAATTGTAGAATTGTTCCTGCCTACAATTAAAGGGGTGGATCGCCTACCCAGAGTTACCAGTAACCTGTATGGACTAATAGAAAAGGATTTATTAGGTAAGACTAAAATCCTCTTTTCTCAAGTTTAAGCTTTTCTGAGCTAAGGACACAGAATTCACAGTTGATACATAGAATTCTGTTAGTCCGGTACAAAAGGTATTACAAGATATTAATTTTGTTTGTTTGTTATTTTATAGTTGAAGCTTACAAATATTGTTAATAACAAGGGGGTGTGAAGAGTCTCACAGTATACACGGTAAGACATTCAGTTTGACGCACAATGCAGCCAATCCAGGAGATGGAGTACTTATCTTTCATCAGAGAGTTGATAGAGGGATAAATATAGGTTAGTGAGGAAGGGATTCTGGGTTTAGTGTAAACCCAGCAAGAGAGGAATAGGATTCAATTCCATGAAGTAACTGTGGTGCAGACGTAAGAGGGTGGAGGAGTGCAAGATGGATGTCTTTAGCATAGGCTGCCAGACTGTAATATTGGCTTTTGGTTTTGACAACCAAAATAGGGGGATTGGTCTGTATTTTGGAAAGGAATGGTTTAACCCTTTGAGTGCTGGGGAGGGGGTTATCGCAATGCGTTGGATACCCCCCTTAGCACTCAAGGGGTTAAGAGAAATGTAGTATGAGAGAAATATCCCTGATGAAATGTGCCTTTTACTATCTTTAAAGGGGAACTATTATCTCCATTAAAGTTCTTCTTATCTTAAAGGGATAGTAATGTTTCAAAATAAAAGCGGCTCCTCTTAATCATCATAGTATTTGGGCCATGGAGAGTGTTATTTCAATTCTGTCAGAGTTGTAGTACAAGAGTAATTGAATGATAAAGTATCCCCCTCCCGCCCCTTTTACTGATGTAACACTGCTCACCTCAGAGCAGCAAGACTGTCCAGATGAATTGCAAAGAGGAAGAATCTTCAGTGAGCATAAGGGAAAAACCTGTCGGGGGGGGGGTTCATTGTTCTCACAGTAAGAAGATTGCCCCCCTGCTGTGAGCTGTCTGGTCTATGAACTGGATTCCACATCTGAGGAGTTGGGGCTTACACTAGGTAAAAGGGGGGGGGGGAGGGGGAAACTTTATTGTTCAATTACTCTTGTACTACAACTCTGACAGTATTGAAATAATTATTATTATTGTTTATATAGTGACAACTAATTCAGCAGCGCTGTACAATAGGGAATAGACATACAGAGGTATTAAATAGTACAGTCAAATGTGGAGAACGGAAGGATCAGAGGGCCCTGCTCGTGAGAGCTTACAGTCTAGAGGAAGGTGGGGTTGATAGAGAGGGAGTAAGTGCTATTGGGTGTAAGTGCCTCCTGCCACATGATCTGCCAGTCAGTGGGTGGGAGAGAGAAGTGCTGTTGAGAGCAGTGGTCCAGGGAAGGGGTGAATCTTGGTGATAATGTTTATGGAGGCAGTTGATAGGCTTCCCTGAATAGGGGAGTCTTCAGGGAGCAGCTGCGGGAGAGTCCGGTTGGGTGGGGTAGGGAATTCCAGAGCTCAGGTGCAGTACGGGAGAAGTCCTGTAGGTGGCAGTGGGAGGATGTAATAAGAGTTGTGGAGAGGAGAAGGTCGTGTGCAGAGCGAAGATGACCACGGGGAATGTATTTGGGAATGAGAGATGAAATATAGGGAGGTGCATTGTTAGTGAGGGCTCTATAAGCAAGCACCAGAATTTTTAATTTAATTCTGTATGCTAATGGGAGCCAGTGTAAGGACTGACAGAGGGGACTGGTGTTAGAGGAGCGATGAGTGAGGTAGATTAGTCTTACAGCAGAGATCGTTATAGACTGTAGTGGGGTTAGTCGGGTGAGAGGAAGGCCAATTAGTAAAGAGTTACAGTAGTCAAATGGGACATGATGAGTGTTTGGATTAGAATATTAGTAGTGTCTTCTGCGAGAAAGGGTCGGATTCTAGAGATGTTGCGGAGGAGAAGGCGGCATGAGTTGGAGATTGACTGGATGTGAGGAATGAAGGATAGGGCAGAGTCAAATGTGACCCCCAGGCAGGTTCTGTAGGGGTTGGTGTAATGGAAGTGTTGTTAACGGTGAGGGTAATATCTGGGGTAAGGCTGGTTGTAGATGGAGGGAAGAGAATTAGTTCAGTTTTGCCAGGGTTAAGTTTCAGTTGATGGGAGGACATCCAGGAAGACACAGCAGACAGTCAGATACTCGGGAAAGGAGGGAAGGGGAGAGGTCGGGGGAGGAAAGATATATTCGAGTGTCATCAGTACAGAGATGATGGTGAGACCCAAAGGAGTTTATTTGTTTTCCAAGGGACGCAGTGTAGATTGAGAAGAGCAAGGGTCCCAGTACTGATCCTTGAGGCACTCCAACAGACAGTGGGAGGGGTGGGGAAGTGGAGCCAGAGTAGGACACACTGAAGGAGCGGTTGCATAGATAAGATGAAAACCAGGAGAGGGCAGTGTCGCAGAGACCTAGAGAGTGGAGGGCTTGGTGGAGGAGTGGGTGATCTACTGTGTCAAAGGTGGCCTATTTTTTATTTTAAATTTCATGCAGTAGAGCAGCGATATAAACTTTTGAAATAAAGCCTGTGATGTCCGTTCAGGACAGGCTGCGGTACAGCTCTGTTATTCTTGAGAAATATTGGCACTGCAAAACCAGCTACCAAGCAAGGCTCACAAGAAACCAAAAGTTTAGGATCTAAAACAGCATGCAGAATCTTATTGAGGAACATAGCAGAGATCGAGACAGGCAGCAGACAGGAACATGCCAGACTGGACACTGTAAACAGGAACCAAAGCTCTGGGATGCTAGACAGTGTAAAAGGTTTTCATGTGCACTGCAGTGCTGGTGAGGCTGCTTGATATAGGCCTAAGGGGTGTGTTTATCAAGGTAATCAATAACAGAGGTAAGTGAGCGTGAGTAGAACGGGTGTGTACAGAGAAGCAGACAGAACTGCAGGTAATAGCAGACAATGACCTCTGGGGGCAGGTTCTCACACAAATACAAATACAGTTGGTGTCAGTCTAATATAAAATTCCTTTCAGCACAGTGGTGCAACGGTAGGGGTAGCAACTGCGACCGGGCCCAGACACTCCCTCACCGACGTCCGCAAGGTGAGGTTTGTGCCGCCTTCAGCACAGACCTCGATTAGCAGCTAGCTCCCTCTCTGTCACTGTACTCTAGTATTTGCAGAGTGCTGGGAGATGACATCATCTCCTAGTGCTCTGCATTACAAGATAGAGGACTGTGCTGGGGAGCTCCGAGCTGTAATAAAGGTCTGTGCCGAAGGTGGTACAGACCTCTTCTGCCACGCTGCTGGACCACCAGGGAGGTAGGAAATGGACACTGGGTGTAATTGTGTGGGCAATGTGGAGGTGGACACGGGGTCAATGTGGAGATGGACACTGGGGGTCAATGGGGGTATTGTGGAAATGGACAGTGGGGGGTGCAATATGGTTGGGGGGCCATGGCAATTTTTGCACCAGGGCCCGGTGGCTTCTAGTTACGCCTCTGTTTCAGCAATAATCAAACATATATCCACACATACATACAAGTTCATGTCTAAATATAATGAACAAAGTTACACTTGGAACAAATCAGTTTGTCAAAATACTTTTATATTGTAAAATCATACAGATAAATCAACCCATAAAATATTGAAAATGACATGCAAAGTATAGAATTTTATTGGAATAAGATATTTAAAATCTGTTCCCTTAACTCAAACATGCTGTATAAAATTTACAAAAAGAAAAAAAAAAGCTGCACTGATCAGTAGTGTATTTTAAAGCCGTATTGCTAATTCAGCTGGGATTGAAGCAGATCAGTTTGTATACTGGCAATTTTTACCAGCATGGGTTTGGTGATTACCAATCCTGCAAGTCTGACTATTGATAATAAAATATTTTGGGCTTGAAGCACACTCACTAAGCATAACAGTAAAGGAGCTCAGCGTCCAAATGTATTCCCCCTTTCACACTGATATGAAGGAATAACGCATTTAATCCATTTCACTTGCATAACATGCTTTTTTAAATGACAAACTTAGCACTCTGATGAAACACTGAGTGAAAAGCGATAAGTGAACAATTTTTTCACCCTCCTTGTAACATGTTTTAGGCTAATATGTTTCACTAAGTGAGCTTCTTTATAGAGAATAACTTTGATGAATAAAATAAAAAATGTTGTGCAATTTTTTTTGCATTATTTTCATGCCATTTTTCAAATCAATGTTTTTTTTTTAAAGCTTCAACAGTGAGAAGTTTGTCTTAATTTAGCAATCCTCCTGACTGTAACCTTTTAAGGATGAGCACAACACGTTTTTGTAAATTGTTTAATTCAGTCAGTGACTTACAGTTCTCCATAGAATGTGATAGAAACTGCTGAGTCACTTCCTGTCAGTTAGAACTATCAGGAAGTAAACACGGTAAATTCACTTCCTGTCAGTTAGAACTATCAGGAAGTAAACACAGTAAATTCACTTCCTGATTATTTGAACTGTTATAATCCTATATAATAATTCGCTAAATGTATGTTTGTCAAAAGCCGTCATGAGCAGTGGAGTCGGCTGCACCCGCTGCAGTCATGCGCAGTACTGACTGCCCGAACGCGCCGCAACTGATAACAGAGCGGGGTGCTCCAAATTCAGACAGTAGTCCTCTCAGCGCACCGTTATCAGCTGCGGTGCAATCGAGCAGTCAGTACTGCGCGTGACTGTAGCGTGGCCAACAGGATCCGGCCACCAGCCGAGGTTGCTGGGGGGCACTGTAGCCCGTGTACACAGGCTTTTCAACTAGTATTTGAATAAAACTACTGACAGTGGTGGGTGACCTTGTTTTACTCAGCAGGAAAAGTCTATCACATGCAGTTTTTCATAAAAGAAAGTTTACTTCTCCTTAAAGATTATCATGTTAAATGAGCGGAGTTTGTGTCCTATGATCCTATCAGCTGCCCTCTTGTCCGTCTTCATGTACATGACATCCATGACTGATTGAACATGTTATCCCTTGACTAAAGGCATAAGGGCTGTTAAGATTTTTTGCTATAATATGCTAGGTATGTGTGCATTATTAGGAGGTGCTACTTCTCCTTTAAAAGCCCAGTAAAGAAATGAGCACTTTGACAAATATTGAGAGTACATTTTATTGACCATGTTTTTTTTTTTTTTTTCCTTTCTTTAATGTGTATTAGTCTAAAACTAAGGTTCTCAGCCCATGCCCTCAGTGGCCACAAACAGGCCAGGACTTAGGAATTTCCCTGCTAGAACACAAGTGTGTTGATCAGAGGCTCATTCATACTGATTAACTCACCTGTGCTCTTAAAAGGAAATTCTAAAATCCTGTTAATAGCCACTGAGAGCGCAGGTTGAGAACCACTGGTCTAAAATATCTACTGGTGGAGCCGCTTGGTACTCTCAAGATGTGCATTGAGTCACCTGTGATGGGTAATGCAGGGGTACACAACCTTTAGCATATGAGCAATTGCAGACCGAAACAATTTTCAGCCCCAATCAGCCAATGGGAACTAAAGAGTCCAACAGCTGGTGACAGATCTTACCTCCCTCTGTGTAATGCCATCCCTAAACTAATGTCAATACTTCTACTAGAAAATGTTCCAGTAACAAGGCTTTAGGTCATTCCTGAACAGCTGGAAGATCTCAGGTTGTTCTGCCTTGTTCTGTAGGGTTCTCATGCAACAAAATAATGACTTATTAAAATAGCACAATTATTTTCCTTATCATAATGTGCAAAAAAATATTTCTTGTCAACCACAAACCCACGCAGCAATGGTACCAAAATCCTTCATGAGGAAAAGAATCTCAGTACCCTAACATTTTGAAAACAGGTCAAATCACAAATAAGGTTTGACTTTTCAGAGAATACGCCATATAAAATGTATGTTAACACATGGTATTTTGCATTACCTAAAGCAGAGGCGTTCAAGTATCTTCAGTTGAGAGCCTTGTGATGGGTAATGCATATGAATTATAGCATGTAAGCTGTTTAAAGCGGAACTATCACCCCTTGCAATCATGGCCCCAAATAATTACCCATCTGGCAACAGCGCTAGTCGCCAGAATTATTACCACGTTAATGAGATTTATACACTACTCCTGGACTGACAGGAAACAGCGCAGACATCTTTCCATAGTGACGCCTGCGCACATGCACTGTCAGTCCCAGCCGGGTCTAGGAGGCGTTACTAGGAGACGTTCGGCTCCAAAAGGGACTGACAGCGCAGGCGTGCAAACGTCACAATGGAAAAATGTCCGCGCTGTTTCCTGTCAGTCCGGGAGCAGTGTATAAGTCTCATGAACGCGGTAATAATCCTGGCAACTAGCGCTATTGAGCATCTAGTCGCCAGATGGGTAATTATTTGGGGCCATGCTTGCAAGGGGTGGTAGTTCCACTATAAAAATATTAAGGTGTCTGTTAGAAAATGAAAGAGGTGAGCAGGTAGTTAGGCCTCACAGGTCTAAAAGTTAATGGGTGCTAGCGAAATGGATAAATGTTTTTGTTGCAAAAATTTCAGGAGAGCTGCACCTTGGGGTAAAATGCACCGCAGTTGTCCTATGTGCCTCATGCTGGCTGCCCATGACCTAAAGGCATCTCTAGTCACGTAAAAAACATAGCCTTTTGCCTATTCCTTCGCTTCCATTGCTTCGCTATTTACTAAACTCCGTCTCTCTCTGGTCCTAAAAGGGTTACAATTTAAAAAAACATTTGTGCATAATCGTCTTTCGATGGCTTTGCAGCGTGTTTTATGGCAGTATACACAGAGATAAGCGGAGCAATTGTGGGGCAAATCAACAGCAGCAGACACAAAAATTCCCCCCAGACTGCCATTCATTTAACCCTTCGCCTGCCAGAGAGGGTGCGACGCGTACCCCACTGGCACTCGAAGGGTTAAATGGGGCTTTTCAAACCCCTTCAAGGCTCGGGAGGTCTCCAACACCTAGCTTAGCATTGCTTTGTCCACCAAGGGGGGGAGGGGGAGTTGGATCGCCCCAGAATATCAAAGGATTGTAAAAATTCCCCAAATTCTCATTGATTTAAATTTAACTCTTAACCCAACGAGTGCTGGAGAGGTCTCCAAAACATTGCTGCGTATTGCGTTGGAGCCTTCTCGTTAACCCTTTCTGGCTCTGAAAGGGTTAATTCAACTGGTTCAAAGCCCCATTTTAAACCAATGTGTATTTTTGGACGTCATCTGTTGTTTGCTCCTTAACTGCTCGTCTTTAACCCTTCGGGTGCCAGAGGGGCGTGCATGGCACTCAAAGGGTTAAAGAACTTAATGAATAAGGCACTTTGTGCATCAAGTGAGTTCTTAGCGCTTATTAAATCAGACATAAAGTTATACAATTCTATATGAGATTCTGATGGCGGGACAACAATTTATATAGAATTTCACCCTTTATATATACTCCTATTACTGCAGGGCAAAATAAATTCACTTTCTCTAGGGTTAATGTATGTATGGTTAATGTATGAATGGCGTGGAAATCAATGTATGTGTGTGTGTTCCGCCTGCCTAGCCTCTATGCACTAAGCTGGTTATTCAGAAAATTAGTCTCTTTAATCTGCTCAGTACTGGATTTCATAGGCTGTCGGTGCTCTTAGCTCCACCAATGATCAAGCCTCCCACTCATCACGTGACCATGCCCCCAGGCCCAACCACTATTTCCTGGCATGCAAAATACCCTTGGCTATAACAAACAAGGGGGATAAAAAAAGGTTTAACTCCTTGGTTGCTTGAAAGCTCTCCAATGCATTGCTCTACCACCAAAGGGGTTAAATAATAACCTGAAAAGGGTTAATATAAACTGGTGCAAGGAAATTGAGATTGCTACGGCCACACCCACAATTCAGAATGGGGGTGTGGCCAACGCAGCTAAGGTGCCCCTTTAAATCTGGAGCGCTAGGCAGCTGCATATTTCTGCCTATTGGGAACACTGGCCCTGATTCTGCTTGTTTCAAGGGGAGTGCAGTGGGGGAGCATGTGGATATTTTGGGTCATTCTGTATCAAGGTACATAGGAAATGTAGGTAAAATGGAATTTTCCTGCAGAAGCAATAGGGGAATTGTTTATGGCTTTACCTGGATTAAAGTCTTACCACTGGCACAATGTGCGCACCGGTTTGCGATACAGTGATTGTCTAAACCCAGGAGTCTAGGTAGAGGATTTATAAGTCAACAGACAGGCAGTTTTATATATTTCACTCTATCTCTCATATTTAGAAAGATTTGGGAGTTGAGACCAGAATCACAGAACACTGCAAGAAAATTATTTGATGGGGATTCAAACAGATCAAATAGATTCACAAACTTAAAGGACAATTAACGCCCCCCAAATAATAACCCAACTTACTTTTGCTAGAAAATTCTAATGGCCCCTACTAGTTTTGTTTGAAGATGTTCTCTTGAACAAAGACGCAATCAGTCATGGATGTGATGTCCGTGGAGGCGGACATGACAGTTGGTGGTGTTTCAGTCTAACAGAAGCAGACAGAGTGCATAAATCTGCTTAACCCTTCTTGTCCTTAACGGGGTTAAGATTACCATATGCAGTGAACAGTCTGAGGTCCTGTGTACAAGGGCAAAACTTGTAAGGGCTATTAGGATTTTCTGGCCGTAGAAAAGTCAGTGGGAGGTAATTGTTTGGCGGGGCTAATGCTCATTTAAATATGATATATGTTATTTAGGAAAAATGTACAAAGACATTTTTATAAAATTGTTTTCTTTATCAGCTGTGAAGTGAAACGCGTTGAACCAGCTGGATTCTAGGAAGCATCCAAGGGCTTAAAATAAGAGTTTTCTCCTTGAGGAATACACCACGAACTCTAGTAATCTGCTCCCGTAATCCAGTTGCGAGCAGGATCATAGCACAAGTTCACAGCTTTGTTGCCTTGCGCAGCTATCATCTTCTCCTCTCGTATAGGAAGTTCCTCAGTTTAGTGCTGGGGAAGGAGATTAGAGGCTGCTGAAATGTGGCGAGACCAGCTTCCTGCAACCAGGGCAGCTTGAGACAGTCAGAGGCAGATGGTCTTCCCCTGAAATTCAGAAGAAATGTAGATAGTGTCATTACAGCAAATCTCTTCTACTGACCAGTAGAACAAGCTTAATTATTTCGCCCAGAACGTGAACTGCAGTCAGCAAAGTATGGTGGATCTTGATTAGCAAATGACAATATGCCAAGGAAGCATGGATGATGTGTCCCTCATAAATGTAAATATTAAAATGAGTAAAATAAATAAGCACAAAAATAATATATTTATTTTACATTTATAAACTTATGTACACCTTGTATTTAAACCCGTAATTGACAAAGTACATCACAAACATTCAACTGGAAGAACAAGAGGGATTTATTGAGGGGTATTTTACAACCACCACACTAATTGTGTGCAAACGGTCGCAAAAAAGATTTGCTTGCATATTTATCTATATGTATATAAAAGAGAAAGCCTCATTACATCATTTATGTCTCCTCAGGAGACGCACACATAGAGGAGAATGGCTCTTTACATAATTTATGTCTCCTCAGGAGACACACACACCCAGGGGTGGCAGTAAGGAGGAGATACTGGTCCCACTGGGTGATTCAATGGGGGGTGATTTTCACAGGACTATCCAGTCTGCCCACCACTATCCACCTGAGGATAAAAACAAAATGTCTGCCACTTTCTCCTACACCGCAGACACACACATGCCCCACTCACACAGTACCAAACACACACACACACAAACACACACAGAGCCCTAAACCAACACACAGAGCACCAAACACAAACACAGCACCTAACGCACACACAAAACCAGAAAGAAATATGGCTGACACACACCACACAGTCACTCACTCACTCCCAGTGGCCTCAGCAGGACCTGTAGTACAGCCACTGAAGGGAAGCTGCAGCACCAGGGGAACAAAATGGCACTCAAAGGGTTAAGGTAGCCCCTCAATGCTGAATTATTTCTCGACTGTCATCATTTGCCATGCAACACAGAGGACAGGCAGCCATCAGTCACACACTTAACCCACTGTCTGCCACAGGGTTGTGTATCAAGTTTGACCCCTCAGGACACACCAGCACCATAGGAGGGAGTGTGTTCAAGCCCCTCACACTGTAAACGTACATTTCCCTACCACTTCTCCTCCTTCCCCGGCCTATTACTAACACTTTTCCACATTTAAGCCCCACCTACTTTTAACCCAAATTCCCTCATTGCTCTCTCCACATCAGCACCACATGACGGACTCCACAAGTAAAAGTTCCCAGGTATGAATACACTTCCCACTATCCAGCCTGCCCACCACTATCCAACTGAGGAAAGAAACACAATGGCTGCCACTTGCTCCTACACCACAGACACACACACACACATGCCCCACTCACACAGCACCCAGCACACACACACAGTCACTCACTCTGACCCCCACCCGCACTAACCCCCCCACCACCCGGGGATGTCTGTGTCTTCTTCGGCACAGACCTGTAGCTGCTGCGTTCCCCCATAGGCTCTTTAGTAGTACAGATGCTGGGAGATGACATCATGTCCCAGCGCTCTGCATTACTGAATAGAAGACTGCGCGGGAGCTTCAGCAGCTACAGGTCTGTGCAGAAGGAGGCACAGACCACAGACCTCTCCTGTCACTGAACCACCAGGGAAGACGTAGGAAACGGACAGGGTCAATATGGAAATGATGGGGAAATGTGAGGGCAATATGGAGATGATGGAAAATCGGCAATGTGGAGGGTAAGTTTGAGCTGATAGGGCAACATGGAGCTGATGGGGGCAATATGGAGATGATGGCAATGTGGAGCTGATGGGGGTAATGTGAGGGTAAGTTGGAGCTGATGGGGGCAATGTGAGGGCAATATGGAGATGATGGGGGCAATGTGAGGACAAGTTGGAGCTGATGGGGGGCAAGTTGGAGCTGATGGGGCAATGTGAGGGCAAGTTGGAGCTGATGGAGGCAATATGGAGCTGATGGCAATGTGGAGATGATGGGGTCAATGTGAGGACAAGTTGGAGCTGATGGAGGCAATATGGAGATGATGGGGGGCAATGTGGAGGTTAGGAGCATTGTGGAGGTGTCCAATGGAGATGGCCAATGTGTGTGTGTGTGTGGGGGGGGGGGGGCACTTCAGATTTCTGTGCCTACAGGCTCCTGAGATATAAATCCGGCCCTGGGTGCACAACGCATTGCAACTCCTTCTGGCATTCAAAGGGTTACCATGCTGGTATAACGCTCCTTTTATTTTCTGCTTTTGATTTTAACAACCCAAACACACACAGGCATAATACTGCTCAGAACCTATAGACCCGGGGGACCAGCAAGAGCCGGAACCTCCCCAATCAGGGGGTGGCTATCACTGTGTCCCCTCTGTGTGTGTGTATGTCTGTTGTGTGTGTATATCTGTTGTGTGTGTATGTGTGTATATCTGTTACCTGTGTGTGTGTGCATGTGTGTTACCTGTGTGTGTGTGTGAGCATGTCTGATACCTGTGTGTGAGCATGTTTGTTGCCCGCGTGTTTTTCTGCACATATATGTTGTGTGTGTGTGTGTATACATCTCTGTTACATATGTGTGTCCATGTGTGCATCTCCGGTGTGTCTGTGTGTGTATGCATGTCTTTTGCATGTTTCTGCTGCTTAATGTGTCTATGTGCCTGTGTGTTGCATATGTCTGTGTTTATCAGTGTGTCTACATTTCACACACGTGCGCCCAACGGTCATAACATGACGGGCAACGCCGTCCCACATTGCTAGTATATAATATAAAAGGAGGGATATATATTTACATATGCTACCAAAAGAAAGCTTATTTCAACTGAAGAAACCAGTATATATTTGGCATGTGTTTACTAAATAATAAACTGCTGAAACCTCATTTAAAATACACACACAGCAAGAAATGCAAAATCTAACATGGTTCCTACCCTTATGAGTGACGGAGAGGTATCTAATGCATTGCAACTCAAAGGGTTAAGTGGTAAAATAGCCCTGGTCCTATGGTTAACATGAAAATCAATGTCCTGCAGGATTTTCTCTTTAACCCCTTAGTAATACTTTTATTAAACTTGAGGTCTGAGTTTTCTTTATTTATTTTTTTAACACATAGCGCTTTTTTTTTTAACACATAGCGCTATATTTGAATACTTACAGTTTTGTAGTTCAATAGCTATTCAATCGAAAGGATCCCCCTTTCCCTGTTTTATGCTGCCTCTCAGTCTGGTCTGGATGGAGCGCAGCGAGGGACAATCTTCAGTAAGTAAAAGGCAAATCCTGCCCTACTTTGTCAAGGGGGGCGGGGTTTTCCTTATAATTACTGTGTGAAGATTGTCCTTCTCTGTATCCGTCCGGTCCCACCACCGCGTTACAGATCTGTTGGGAAGCGACCAGAAGGAGCAGGACAGGGATCCTTTCTAATTGAATAGCACTTGAATTACAATAGTGGAGAGTCCAGCTCTGTATCAGCTGCGGCGCGGGCAGTCTCTACTGCGCATCACTTTGTCGTTACACACGTTTTAGCGAATTATTATATAGGATGTTAAAAAATCATAAAGAAGACTCAGACCTCAAGTTTAAAGGGATAGTAATACTTAAAATGTAAAAAAAAAAATATGTTGTAGGGTTTATCCCCCTGAATAAAACAAGAGTACTCCCACTGCTGAAAGGTGTTTCATTCAGAAGTTATTAATTTTCAAAGCTGAATTTTTTAGGTGCAATATCACAGTGGCCTGAAATTGTACAGTGGCGCTGTTGCTACACCATCCTATGGAGATTTATGGTCCAGGGACCAGAGCTGTCCATAGGATGGTGTAGCAACAGCGCCACTGTACAATTTCAGGCCACTGTAATATTGCACCTAAAAAATTCAACTTTGAAAATTAATAACTTTTGAATGAAACACCTTTCAGCAGTGGGAGTACTCTTGTTTTACTCAGGGGGATAAACCCTACAACATATTTTTTTTTACATTTGAAGTATTACTGTCCCTTTAATACAAGTATTACTATCCCTAATGGAAGGACCACTGAGCTTTTAATTTTTTGTGATTTCAATCTCCATGAATTGCCAGGACCGTCACTAGTCCATCAGGGAAGTTTTCCCATGATGGTCCGTGCACGTCATGGGTCCGTAAGGGGTTAATTTGATACCTTTGGTGAGTGGTAGTGCTGCTCCCTTTTGGTACAAAACTATTATAATACAGATGTAGGCAACAAATAACATCATCCACAAGCAGCCGGTAAGGGTGACGGGAGTTCTGGTGTCCCTGTACTAGAAGCTGCTAGGACCTCAGTAAAATAATTGCGCACATACCACGGATTTGCCCACAACGTGCTTTGCAGGAAGGACACGGCGCCCCCAGACAGGCCAGCGTAGCAGCGTGTGAAGCGGGTCAGTCCTCTCTTTATTCCCTTTTCCAGCTCGATTGCTGTGTCATTATTGAACGGATAATCAGCGCTCAGCCTGGGAACAAGAGAACATACAAATATGAAGAATTAGCATTTCTCTCATCCTATTTTATTAACCCTTTAAGTGCCAGAGGGGTACGCAACGCATTGCAAAGCAATGCGTTGCATTCCCTTCTGGCACTCAAAGGGTTAAATATTCCTAGCGCCTAAGGGCGGAATGCAAGAAATGTGGGCGATCGTTATTTACAGTGTAGTTGTGACGGCAAAATGATTACACCAAAATGTTAGCGAACGTTTGTTCATTTTTTAGTGAATGCATTTCAAAAAGGGGGCGTGGCTAAAATGTTCACCGTTTTGTGTGAGGATTAGTGATTGCGCATAATTCAGCAAAGCAATTAGCACATCTTTTCATACATATGGCTAAATTTGCCTTTAATTTAGTAGCATTCACTAACGTTGCTGTTAATTTAAGAGCATGTGCTATTAAGTAACAAGGCGTTAATGGGTTTCTTGCATCAAAACATGAGCAATCGCAAATAGCACATACATTTATGGCTTTTATAACATTGCGAATGCACCGCTATCTTCCATTCCACCCTAAGTTAGCATATATCAATACATTATGTTTTGTCATTTGATAGCTCTAATTTGTGTG
Organism: Rhinophrynus dorsalis; assembly: GCA_037306005.1. Classification (NCBI taxonomy): domain Eukaryota; kingdom Metazoa; phylum Chordata; class Amphibia; order Anura; family Rhinophrynidae; genus Rhinophrynus; species Rhinophrynus dorsalis. Next base: position 473,744,005 of record CM074723.1, on the reverse strand, counting down.
CTAACCTGGAATATACAGAGGCGTGGTTATTACAGGAACTCTGGTGTTATAAGGGTCAGAAATTATCCTCCCCAATGATCAGGTTTCAAAGTGGCACCTGTTCATTATTTAGCAGTCATTTAGTGAGGCTTGCTGGCCTGTACCAACTAGCACTGTTCACTGAGGAATCTATAATAGAGTTGCACGTCACACTACGGAGGAATTGGGAAATGCAGCTCTGAGAGGTCAGTAAATCCCCAGAGTTCACCAAATGCTTAACATTTCCTTTTTTTCGCTCTTTGAGGTATTCTAACTTTTTATATTTTTTGCTTTTCATTATATTCTTGGAGATGTTAGATATTTTTGTGGGACGTTTATAATAGTGTAATAATCTAATTAGTATTTAAGAGCTGATGTATAGTTTTTCAATTATAAGATAGATTAACCTCTTTCCAATTTAATTTCTTACATATATTCCCTTTCCCATTTATTTTCTACAGCTGATGTATGATAGGAATTTGCTTTGTCAATGTACTATAAGCTATAAGGATTTCATACATTACAATATACTTTATTTGATATATGATCAAATCATTTATCTTATTTTCTATATCTACGTCCTTGGCTGTATATTTTTTAGTTCAATTATTTTAGGGCGTGGAAATAAGTTGGTATATTGGTAATAATATGTACAATTTTTTTGAGTAATTCTGCATAAAGGTCCTTGCAGATCCCTGAGCAAACACCAGGAGTGCTGTGGCTGGGGGTCATGTTAAGGGTTGGGGTGTGGCTATGGATGGAGCTGAGGACACCTACAGTGCCTTGCCTAGGGGGTGCCTGCGTTATAAATCCAGCTCTGGTCTGTGTTTTTCATTCAGGGGGATGTACAAACACAATTACAGTCTCAGGAATCAGTGTTTGTGCTGCAACTGCATAACATCTATTCATTGCTAAGATATTTACTCTAAAAATAACCATCTTGCACCAAAGACCATGCATTATGGGCCTTTCAGGGCCAGAGGCGTAACTGGAACGGTCCGGGCCCTGGTGCAAGAAGTGCCATGGGCCCCCCCAACCCCCGAACTCATTGGCCCCCGGGCCCTCCACAATGCCTCCATTTCCTACCTCCCAATCCCTGGTGGTCCAGTGGGGTGGCAGGAGAGGCGGGCTGGTGCGACGTGCTCCTGCACTGTCCTCTTCTGTAATGCAGAGCGCTGAGAGATGATGTCATATCCCAGCGCTCTGCATTACTAGAGCGAGGGAGGGAGCTTGCAGCACCAGGAGGAGGGGGTCGCAGGGGGCTGCCGGGCCCCTGGAGTGACGGGCCCAGTCTCGGTTGCAACCCCTATAGTTATGCCACTGTTCAGGGCATTCCATCCCTCTCCTCCTTGTGTGAAGAAGATGCTCACACCACAGAATGTGGAAGAAGGAACAGACAAAAAGCTGATTCAATGTTACTCCATATAATGACACTAGCCAATGGTGCACGGCCTTACCTGTACGACTGAGTGCACAGTGCAATGGTGAGTCTTGCTGCAGCTATTTTCACAGGAGTGGGGAGTGGGGGGCAATGCCCCCTGTTCACTCCTGTGAAAATCGCGGTTATCAGGCAAAATAAATAAATATATTCTAGCATTTTAACAGTTCAAATAAAACTTTATCAAGGGTTTTCTCTGCCAATTTCTCCATAGACTTCAGGGGTAATCTGGGGGTGTAACTAGTTATTGTGGAGCCCCAGTGCAAACATTTTTTGGGCCCCCTAACACAAAAAAATATTTTCACAGGATTTTCACAGAAGGGTTTCCAAAAATTAAGATACGTATACAATAATGATATGTACAATTTATTTTTGTTTACTTCTACACATAAAGGCCATTACAGACCTCTGAGCAAAGCACAGAAGTGGGCAATCTGTGGTGCTCCAGATGTTGTTACCATACAATTCCCATGATCCTCAGATAGGCTCACGGATGCATAACTAGTACCTGCTGGCCTTGGGGAATATGGGGTCCCCTTGGATGCCTTGCCTTGGCACAAATGCACCCTGTGCACCTCCCTGTAGTTACGCTCCTGCAGCAAAAACACTTATCAACTGCAATGTAATCTAGGCCTGGAGATGGGTGCACTGCCAGGGACGAGTAATGGAGGGGGCATGGAGATATGTCAGAAGTCCTTATGCATATACCTCGGAATCATTTCTTCTAGAGGCCCAGGAGTGGACTCATGTGGTGCCTGTGAGAGGATATAAATTATGTGATTTGCATCACAAAATGTTGGGGCTTAATCGTGGGTGGGGGAAGCGGTTTACGGGCTGTGCAATAAAGTGGGAGGAACAGGGTGGGAAGGCGGAGAAGTGGGTGGGAAGGAGGAGGGACAGGGTGGGAAGGAGAAGTGAGCGGGAAGTGGGAGGAACAGGGGAAGAAGGAGAAATGGGAGGAACAAGGTGAGAAGGAGGAGGTGAGTGGGAAGGCCAGGGTGGGAAGGAGAAGAAGTGGGTGGGAAGTAGGAGGAATAGGATGGAAAGGAGGAGAAGGATGGGAGGGAAGAGAAGTAGGCAGGAAGTGGGAGGAACAGGGTGGAAAGGAGGAGAAGTGGGTGAGAAGGAGGAGTATCTGGGTGGGAAGGAGGCGAAGTAGGTGGGAAGTGGGAGGAACAGGGTGTGAAGGAGGAGAAGTGGGTGGGAATTGGGAGGAACAGGGTGGGAAGGAGGAGAAGTGGGTGGGAATTGGGAGGAACAGGGTGAGAAGGAGGAGAAGTGAGAGAGAAGTGGCAGGAACAGGGTGAGAAGAAGGAGAAGTGAGAGGGAAGTGGCAGGAACAGGGTGAGAAGGAGGAGAAGTGAGAAGAAAGTGCAAAGAACAGGATGGGAAGGAGGAGAAGTGAGCAAGAATTTGGAGGAACCGGGTGGGAAAGAGGAGAAGTTGGTGGGAAGTGGGAGGAAGAGGGTGGGAAGGAGGAGAGGTGCAGCAATTGGGAGGAACAGGGTGTGAAGGAGGAGAAGTGGGAGGGAAGTGGGAGGAAGAGGGTGGGAAGGAGGAGAAGTGGGCAGGAAGTGGGAGGAATAGGGTGGGAAGTAGGAGAAGTGGGCAGGAAGTGGGAGGAATAGGGTGGGAAGGAGGAGAAGTGGGAGGGAAGTGGGAGGAACAGAGTGGGAGAGAGGAGAAGTGGGAGGGGAGTGGGAGGAACAGGGTGGGAGGGAGGAGAAGTGGGAGGGAATTGGGAGGAACAGGGTGGAAAGGAGGAGAGACGTGGGATGGAAGTGGGAGGAACAGGGTGGGAAGGAGGGGAAGTGGGAGGGATAGTATGGGGAAGGAGGAGAGACGTGGGAGGGAAGTGGGAAGGATAGTATGGGGAAGGAGGAGAGACGTGGGAGGGAAGTGGGAGGGATAGTATGGGGAAGGAGGAGAGACGTGGGAGGGAAGTGGGAGGGATAGTATGGGGAAGGAGGAGAGACGTGGGAGGGAAGTGGGAGGGATAGTATGGGGAAGGAGGAGAGACGTGGAAGGGAAGTGGGAGGAATAGGGTGGGAAGGAGGGGAAGTGGGAGGGATAGTATGGGGAAGGAGGAGAGACGTGGGAGGGAAGTGGGAGGGATAGTATGGGGAAGGAGGAGAGACGTGGGAGGGAAGTGGGAGGGATAGTATGGGGAAGGAGGAGAGACGTGGGAGGGAAGTGGGAGGAATAGGGTGGGAAGGAGGGGAAGTGGGAGGGATAGTATGGGGAAGGAGGAGAGACGTGGGAGGGAAGTGGGAGGGATAGTATGGGGAAGGAGGAGAGACGTGGGAGGGAAGTGGGAGGGATAGTATGGGGAAGGAGGAGAGACGTGGGAGGGAAGTGGGAGGAATAGGGTGGGAAGGAGGGGAAGTGGGAGGGATAGTATGGGGAAGGAGGAGAGACGTGGGAGGGAAGTGGGAGGGATAGTATGGGGAAGGAGGAGAGAAGTGGGAGGGATAGTATGGGGAAGGAGGAGAGAAGTGGGAGGGATAGTATGGGGAAGGAGGAGAGACGTGGGAGGGAAGTGGGAGGAATAGGGTGGGAAGGAGGGGAAGTGGGAGGGATAGTATGGGGAAGGAGGAGAGACGTGGGAGGGATAGTATGGGGAAGGAGGAGAGAAGTGGGAGGGATAGTATGGGGAAGGAGGAGAGACGTGGGAGGGAAGTGGGAGGAATAAGGTGGGAAGGAGGGGAAGTAGGAGGGAAGTGGGAGGAACAGGGTGGGAAGTTGGCAGAGTTTTATAAGAAACTCCCCACCACTGGAGAATCAGCCTCTGTCCCCAGACAGACCCGGTAATTCACTGCAAGAACAGGAGTCTCGGGGGCAAATACGGAGAGTTCCCAGGTATGTTTATGCAGGAAGCTAAATTGGTGCAATTCTGGATCAAACCAACTGCATCACAGGGGAGAAATTAAAATTCTCAATGAGTTAAAAGGAGTTTTGACGCCTTGACTGCTGGAGACCTTTCTAGCATTCAAGGGGTTAAAAGACACATTTAAATCAATGGGAATTTGGATATTTTAAAATTTCCCCCTATCATGCAGTTGGTTTGCCCCAGAATGGAACCTCTTTATTTTAGTGAATATGACTCTAAGCTGTCATGCCCCCCAAGTGAATCGTAGTCCTGGTCTGCTCTCCTGATGAATCAATACCTATCAGACTAATACTCACATGATAAATGCCGTTATGCCAACAGCCCAGATGTCCGTGGGTGGGACAGCTCCTTGTCCTTCTAGGAGCTCTGGGGCTGAAAGAGAACATAGTAACATAGTTGATGAGGCTGAAAAAAGACATGTGTCTATCAAGTCCAGCCCATGACAAATCACCCCTGTTGATCCAGGGGAAAGAAAAAAAACAAAACACTGAAGCCATTTCCAATTTAGCCCCAAGTGGGTAAAAAAATCCTTCCTGACTCCAAATGACAGTCAGATATTTCATTGGATCAACAATCTATCTGTATTGAAGCCAACTGTTACAATTCTCAGTAATGATCTGTGCTAGATAGGCATCCAATGCTTTCTTTGAAAGCAGTTATATTATATAAAGCAGAAGAAAAATCGCACATATGGATGGAGATGTAATGAGTGCACTCTTATTTATTTACAGAGTGTTTAACCAGGAAGAATATACTGAGATTCCTCTAGTTTTTCAAGTATGTCCTGTATTCCCAGGATGACACAGTGAGGGAGGTAATAGTACTAATACGACAGAAAACTGAACTAGGCAGAGGAATCAGACTGAATGTTCTGTGTTTGCTTAAAGCCTATGTACTAATCTATTTACTACAAAACATCTTCCTTTAACTCCCTGAGTGCTGATGAGATATGCAATGCTCTACTATGCAATGCGTTGCATACTCCTGTGACACTCAAAGGTTATTGCCATTTTCACTTTGGGAAGGGCAGCCTGGCAGTGCTTGTGCTTTTGGGGGCGTCCTTAACCCTATACCTAGTTTGATGTCACCTACTAATAAGGCACAAAGGAAACCGGCATAAAGTTGCCTGCATAATCTTAAAGGGATAGTAGCATTTAACCAGAGCTGCCATCAGCCCTGCCATCAGATTGGATCTTTCTGTATTTGAGGTGAATGTTCAAGGGTATCTGGAGTCTAATGCAGAGTCTATCTGGATGGGACAGGATCCCAGTGTTTACAGGTGACATCACCATACCCTAGGACTTCCCCTGACAGCTGGGAATGGGCTCATGTGCTGACGACCATCGGTAAGTAACTTATGTGATTCTCTTAAAAAATGGGGTGGTGCTTAATTGGGTGGGTTGGGCTTACTATCCTTGTGATGGGAAATGGCCAGAATAGGGTGGAACAGGGTGAGAAGGAAGAGAAGTGGCAGGAAGTGGACTGAACAAGTGGGGGAAGGCGAATAAGTGAAAGGAACAGGGTGGGAAGAAGGGGACGTGGGCAGAACAGTGTGGGAAGGAAGGGAAGTGTGCAGGAAGTGGAAGGAACAGGGTGGGAAGGAGAAGGAAGTGGGAGGAAGGAGAAGTGGGTGGGAAGTGGGAGGAATAGAGTAAGCAGGAGAAGAAGTGGGAGGAAGAGGCTGAGAAGAGAGCAAGATGAGAAGAGAGGAAGTGGGAGGAACAGGGTGGGAAGGAGGAGAAGTGGGAGGAAGAGACTGAGAAGAGAGCAAGGAGAGAAGAGAGAAAGTGGGAGGAACAGGATGGGAAGGAGGAGACGTCAGCAGAAATTGGGTGGAACAGGGTGCAAAGAGAAGAAGTGGGCAGGAATTGGGTGCAACAAGGTGGGAAGGAGGAGAAATGTGCAGGAAGTGGAAAGAACAGGGTGGGAAGGGGGAAGTGGGAGGAACAGGGTGGAAGGAGGACAAGTGGGAAAGAAGTGGGAGGAACAGGGTGGGAAGGAGGACAAGTGGGAATGAAGTGGGAGGAACAGGGTGGGAAGGAGGAGAAGTAGGCAGGAAGTGGAAGGAACAGGGTGGGAAGGAGGAGCAGTAGGCAGGAAGTGGAAGGAACAGGGTGGGAAGGAGGAGAAGTAGGCAGGAAGTGGAAGGAACAGGGTGGGAAGGAGGAGAAGTAGGCAGGAAGTGGAAGGAACAGGGTGGGAAGGAGGAGAAGTAGGCAGGAAGTGGAAGGAACAGGGTGGGAAGGAGGACAAGTGGGAAGGAAAGGAGGAGAAGTGGGCAGGAAGTGGAAGGAACAGGGTGGGAAGGAGGAGAAGAAGAATCCCTCCTGAGATGTGTACAAACCTGGTGGCCAACTACAAGAGACGTCTGACCTCTGTGATTGCCAACAAGGGTTTTGCCTCTAAGTACTAAGTCATATTTTGCAAAGGGGTCAAATACTTATTTCACTCAGTGAAATGCAAATCAATTTATAACTTTTTTGAAATGCGTTTTTCAGGATTTTTTTGTTGTTATTCTGTCTCTCACTGTTCAAATAAACCTACCATTAAAATTATAGACTGGTCATTTCCTTGTCAGTGGGAAAAACGTACAAAATCAGCAGGGGATCAAATAATTTTTTTTCCTAACTGTATTTTGTGCATGTATTGTGTTTATGTATATAGTATGCATGTACTGCATTTGTGTGTGTGTGTATTGTGTGTATGCATGTGTATAGAGTGTGTGTGTTCGTTGTAGCCCCTGCATCTCCTTGCAGAGATTTTGACAGAAGTGGCCGGGGCGGTGTAGCCCCCCTAGCCACTCTTGTCACAATCACTCCCCCCATGCTTACACCAACAGGACAGGCAGAATAGAGGAGATTTGAATAGGTACTCCTTACTGCCGCCCCTGGGTGTATGTGTGTGTGCCAGGGCCGCAGAATTTGTGTCACATGACCTCTTGTTCTTTTATTAGTATAAGATATATAATGTTTATAAACTTACCCATAGTTTCTAGATAATCCATGAACCTCTCTGAGTTAATGACCTTGTCTGGTGAGTAGAGCTGGGCGTTACCAAAGTCCAAGATTTTGAGCAGTTTGTGCTCAGTCACTATTGTGTTTTCTGATCTCAAATCCAGGTGGAGAATCTGTTTGTCGTGAAGAAATTCCACCGCGCTGAGCATCTGCCAGAGGTAATCTCTCACCTCCAGCTCCGAATAGGACGGACTGAAAACAGAAGATTGGGGAGAGGCAATCAGGGTTGTTTTAAAAAGAGAGCAAAAGAAGGGCAACAGCCAGGGGCTCACTAAAGGAAGCCCCCACACCCATAGTCAGTAACTCTGATTGTCTTATACACAGCTTGTGGCCCCTTGAATCTCCCTCTATCCTGTGAGCTGGGTAGTTCAAGAGTAATTGAATGATAAAGTATCCCCGTCACTGAAACGGTCTTCTACACGTGCTTGCAAACCAAGCACATGTAGAAAACCGTTTCAGTGAAATAATTCTTTTTCACTAATGGGATCTCGGCTCAGCTGCAGAGCCGCTAGCCTGTCGTACGTCAGACTTCCCCTGCAGTCAGTACAACGCTGACGTCAGTGAAGGGGGAGGGAGGGGGAACTTTGCCTTCGGTTATCTCTCAAACCATAAAGGTCTGAGAGATGAACCTGGGGGCTATTAAATTATTTTACAAATATCTACAATATGGGGGATAGTAATAATAAAGTATTACTATCCATTTAAAAGAACTAACACTTATAAATGAAGTTGAGTTAATTACTTTTAAATAGTAGAATCTTCAAAAATATATTTTTCTGTTAGATTCCTAAAATGTAATCCCAAACTTGCTTTATTTTAAGTGATAGTAATACCTGTATTAAAGTTAATTTTAGAATCTTCTTTACTTTTTCTATAAAACATAGCTCTTGTAGTTCAAGCACTATTGAAGCCAAAAGGATCCCCCCTCCCGCCCCTTTCCCTGCATCACTGATCCTCTCGTGATGGAATGGATGGGACTGGAGAAGGACAATCTTCAGTAGGCAAAAGGAAAATCCTGCCCTCCTTCCCAGGGCCGGTGCAAGGATTTTTGCTACCCTAGGCAAAACCTAATTTTGCCGCCCTCTTGGCTCTGCCTCTTCCGCCCACTGCTTTATGCCCCACCCCTGTATGTGTATAAGTGTCTGTGTTTTTGTGTATTCCCTATATGTATATAAGTGCGTGTGTGTTCCCTATATGTGTGTGTAAGTGTCAATGTGTATGTTCCTTACATGAGTATAAGTGTGTCAGTGTGTGTTACCTATATGTGTATCAGTGTGTAAGTGTGTGTGCTTCTGTTTGTGCATCAGTGTGCCAATTTGTATGCTTGTGTGTGTGTGTGTGTGTGAGTACTTATCTCTGTGTATCTGTGTGCGCTTATCTCTGTGTATCAGTGCGTGTGTGCGCTTATCTCTGTGTATCAGTGCGTGTGTGCGCTTATCTCTGTGTATCAGTGCGTGTGTGAGTACTTATCTCTGTGTATCAGTGCGTGTGTGTGCTTATCTCTGTGTATCAGTGCGTGTGTGCGCTTATCTCTGTGTATCAGTGCGTGTGTGTGCTTATCTCTGTGTATCAGTGCGTGTGTGTGCTTATCTCTGTGTATCAGTGCGTGTGTGTGCTTATCTCTGTGTATCAGTGCGTGTGTGCGCTTATCTCTGTGTATCAGTGCGTGTGTGAGTACTTATCTCTGTGTATCAGTGCGTGTGTGTGCTTATCTCTGTGTATCAGTGCGTGTGTGCGCTTATCTCTGTGTATCAGTGCGTGTGTGCGCTTATCTCTGTGTATCAGTGCGTGTGTGAGTACTTATCTCTGTGTATCAGTGCGTGTGTGTGCTTATCTCTGTGTATCAGTGCGTGTGTGAGTACTTATCTCTGTGTATCAGTGCGTGTGTGTGCTTATCTCTGTGTATCAGTGCGTGTGTGAGTACTTATCTCTGTGTATCAGTGCGTGTGTGTGCTTATCTCTGTGTATCAGTGCGTGTGTGAGTACTTATCTCTGTGTATCAGTGCGTGTGTGTGCTTATCTCTGTGTATCAGTGCGTGTGTGAGTACTTATCTCTGTGTATCAGTGCGTGTGTGTGCTTATCTCTGTGTATCAGTGCGTGTGTGCGCTTATCTCTGTGTATCAGTGCGTGTGTGAGTACTTATCTCTGTGTATCAGTGCGTGTGTGAGTACTTATCTCTGTGTATCAGTGCGTGTGTGTGTGTGTGTACGTTGAGTAATATCACTCTAATTTTTAATTCTAAAAGTGATTATTATTTTATTTAAATATGCGCACACCTGTAAAATAGATAAAAAATCCTTCCATTAAAAGGCAGGAGGTACCCAACGTACCCTCTGGCACTTAAAGTGTTAAAATGGGAGCCGAGTATTGGTACAGTGCTGAGTGCTGGTACAGCAGGGCTATCATATCATATATCATTCATAAGTGCCAAAGAGGTATTGTGTTGCAATGTGTTGGATACCTCTCTGGCACTTCAATGGTTAAATGGTGTTTTAACCCCTAGAGAGCTAGAAAGGTTTCCAACGGATTGAGACACCTATGTAGCATCCAAGGGGTTAAAACTCCATTGTAATCATTGGGGATTTGTATTTACCCCCTGTGGTGCGGTTTGTTTAACCTTTTGAGTGCCAGTGGGTAGGCTACGCAATGCTAAGCAGTGCTCTGGCACTCTAGGGGTTAATCCAGCTGGTCTAGTACATCAGCCTTTGTCTCTGTCCATAGGGACTAAGCAGTGCTCTGGCACTCTAGGGGTTAATCCAGCTGTCCCTAGTACATCATCCTTTGTCTCTGTCCATAGGGATTATTGTGCTGTGCAGGTATCTGTACACCAGGGAGCCTGAGCAGACCAGGAGATCACACCCACTGCCAGGGAGCCTCTCACCTGAGCCCAGCTCTCCCCGGACATCCTGCTCCCCCCCGGGGCTCGTCCTGTACCGGCTCCGCGTCCTCCCAGCAGTCCAAGAACAAACAGCTGTGCCGCTTGCACTGACTCAGGCTTATGCTCCCTGGGCTGTGCTGTCTGGCTGGGTCTGGTGTCAGGGGCTGTTCTATATTGTCACTAGTCCGGCGCAACACTACTCCGCTCCCACTCGTATAACTGCTGCTCTCTGGCGCGAGGGAGTGCTTGGTAGCATGAATCAGCTCTCCCTCACGGCAGATATCTATATATTTAAAATAAATGGGGGGAAATAAATTGCTGCTCCGTTTCGGCGCCCTTCCGCTGCGGCGCCCTAGGCGGCTGCCTAAACTGCCTTATGGTAGCACCGGCCCTGCTCCTTCCTCTACTGTATGAAGATTGTCCCTCACTGCATCCGTCCGGTCCCACGACCGGATTCCACATCTAAGGGGAGGAGGCCAGAAGGAGTGGGAGGGGGATCCTTTCGGCTTCAATAGCGCTTGAACTACAAATATGTAAGTAACGAAATATAGCGCTATGTGTTATTAAAAAAAAGTAAAGAAGACTCATAGATTAAGTTTAATACAGGTATTACTATCACTTTAACCCTTTGTGTGCCAGAGGGCTACTCAACGCGTTGCGTACCCCTCTGGCACTCAAAAGGTTAATGCATTTATCAACTGTAATATTCAGACAACATTTGGTTCATTCGTCTGTGCTGCCTGTAATGAGAGGCAAGAGCTAATTTGTTTACTGTACCGATGTAGTACCTACTGCTCTTGTAGTCAGCAAGGCTGTTACCTTCTCTCAGCCCATTTGCAGACAATACAGCACTATAACTTCTGAGACACCTATCAAGATTCCTTCAGTAATGTGATCAGCCACCCAACAGAACATATATAAGACAAGATTTTAGGCCTCCGAAAACAAACATAATTTTTTACAGATGCCAGCACAGGGTATTTAAAGGGATAGTAATGTTTCATAATAAAAGCAGCTCTAATTAATCATCAAATTATTTGGACTTTGGAGAGTGTTATATCAATTCTGTCAGAGTTGTAGTTCAGGAGTAATTCAATGACAAAGTATCCCCCTCCCGCCCCCTTTACTGATGTAACACTGCTCAGCCAGAGCAGAAGGGAGGTGCCCAGGTAGATTGCAGAGAGGGACAATCTTCAATTAAGGTAAGAGAAAAACCTGAAAAACTTGTCAAGGGGGGCAGGGCTTTCATTGTTCTCATAGGAAGAAGATTGTCCCCTGCTGTTATCTGTCTGGTCTATGGAGTGGATTCCACATCTGAGAAGAGATGGCTTACACTAGGTAAAAGGGACGGGAGGGGAAACTTTGCTTGTGAATATCTCTCAAACCATAAAGGTTTGAGAGATAAGACTTATATCGTTCTTCATGTTTTTTTGAATGCCTACAAAATAGAATAAAGATAAAATGAAGTATTACTATCCCTTTAAACATTTTGCATATAGCGGTTTGCATATAGCATGTTGCATATAGTGTATTGTGTATAGCATATAGTGTTTTGTGTATTGCTTTATGCTTATAGCGTTTTGCATATTGTCTATAGTGTTTTGTGTATTGCATATAACGTTTTGCTGATAGTGCTTTGCATATTGCGTATAGCATTTTACATACTGCATATAGCACATAGTGTTTTGCGTATAGCATTTTGTGTATTGCAAGGAGCATATTGCCTTTTGCATATAGCGTTGTTTGTATTACGTGCTATTTTGTGTTTGCGTATATGTATTTTGTGTGTGGTTATGTATGTGTATTATGTGCATGTATTGTGTACATTGTGTGTCGTGTGTATTCTGTGATTGTATTGTAGGTATTGTTTTTGTGTGTGTATATACTGGGTATGTGTTCATTTATTTCAGTGATTCTCAACCAGGGTGCTGTGGCACTTTGGTGTGCCACGGACATCAGCTTAGTGTGTTCCATGTTTTCTATGAAGACTAACAAAAATGGACTTTTAAATAAAGCGTTATAGAAATTGATAGGCACATAATGTTTAATTTTGTTATTATGATTGTAAGACCTAATATTAGCTGTACATTTATTTATTACGCCCTTGATAAAGTACATGAAATATGTTAGGGGTGCCCCGAATATTCTATATAACTTGTTAGGGGTTCCCTGAACAAAAAAAGATTGAGAACCACTGATTTATTTATTATTATTTATTTATATAAATAAATGTATTTATTATTATTATTATTGTGTCTGTATTTGTGTGCATTGTGTTTGTGTATGTGCTTGTATTGTGTACATTGTGTGTGTATTGTGTGTATACATTCTGTATGTGTGTGTTGCCCGTATTCTGTGCATGTATTGTATGTATTGTTTTTCTGTGTATGTGTGTTCATTTAAGCCCTTGCATCTAGATCCTTGCAGAGATTTTGACAGGAGTAAATCACTCCCCATGGTTGGACCAATGGGAGCGGCAGTATAGAGGAGATTTGTTTGTGTGTTTGTGTATTGTGTTTATTGTGCCTGTATTTGTGTGTATTATGTTTGTATATGTGTTTGTATTGTGTACATTGTGCAGGGCTCAAAATTTCCACTCGCCACTAGCCAATGGCGAGTGAAAATTTAGCCCTGGCGAGTAGAAGTTCAGCCCTGGTGGGTATGTTTTGGCTTGCAGTGGCGAGTAACTTTTCACGTCTGGCTAGTAGCAAAGGACTTAAAATTATAAGCCCTGCATTGTGTGTGTATTGTGTGTATGCATTCTGTATGTGTGTGTTGCCGGTATTCTGTGCATGTATTGTATGTATTGTTTTCCTGTATGTGTGTGTGGTCATTTAAGCCCTTGCATCTCCTTGCAGAGATTTTGACAGGAGTAAATCAATCCCCATGGTTAGACCAATGGGAGCGGCAGTATAGAGGAGATTTTAATAAATCCTCCTTACTGCCATCCCTGTGTTTGTGTATTGTGTTTATTGTGCCTGTATTTGCGTGTATTATGTTTGTATATGTGTTTGTATTGTGTACATTGTGTGTATTGTGTGTATGCATTCTGTAAGTGTGTGTTGCCGGTATTCTGTGCATGTATTGTTTGTATTGTTTTTCTGTATGTGTGTGTTCATTTAAGCCCTTGCATCTAGATCCTTGCAGAGATTTTGACAGGAGTAAATCACTCCCCATGGTTGGATCCAGGGCTCAAAATTTCCACTCGCCACTAGCAAATGGTGAGTGAAAATTTAGCCCTGGCGAGTAGAAATTCAGCCCTGGTGGGTATGTTATGGCTTGCAATGGCAAGTAACTTTTCAGGTCTGGCTAGTAGCAAAGGCCTGGTTGGACCAATGGGAACGGCAGTATAGAGGAGATTTTAATAACTCCTCCCCACTGCCGCCCCTGAGTGTGTGTGTGTGCGCCAGACTGACAGAATTTATGTCACATGTCACGTGTTCCTCTTTTATTAGTATAGGGAATCATTCTTATTTAGCCATACATACAACTGCATTTGACTTTTTTTTTTATTAACCACATGGGCAAAACCGTGACAACATTGCTAGTGTTTAGTAATTGTAAAGTCGTCCTACCCAGCAGACAGACACTGCATCAGTTCCAGCCCCTCACACAGTTCCAGGATCAAGACAAGGTGTCGAGGACTCAGGTAAGCCGCGTGTAACTGGACAATGTTGGTATGATGGAGCTTCTTAAGGATATGATACTCCGTCACTGAAGACTCCTTTGTCTCTTCTTTGTAAGGAATGATTTTTGCAGCCAGAATTCTGCCGCTTGACTTCTCCCTGCACTGCCTGACAGTGCTGAAACGCCCCCTAAAGAAATTAAAATGTATACCTTTGAACTGTTATCTAGTTTACCTTATGGAAGCCAAAAATACACATTAAAGACCACGTGAACACCAACTTACCATAAACATTTAAAGCAACAGTAAACTTTTATGAAAAACGATATATTCCTGTAGAGTAAAACAAGGGCAATCCCACCACAGTCAGTTGTTTTATTCAAATGTTATAACAGTTCAAAGTACCAGGAAGTGAATTACAGTGTGATTACTGAAATATAGTTCTTCTGTTTGGATCCCCTGGCTTCTGACCTCTGGCTTGCCTGCTGACCAGTCTGAATCTCCAGTCCCTGGTTCTGACCTCTGGCTTGCCTGCTGACCAGTCTGAATCTGCAGTCCCTGGATTCTGACCTCTGTCTTGCCTGCTGACCAGTCTGAATCTCCAGTCCCTGGTTCTGACCTCTGGCTTGCCTGCTGACCAGTCTGAATCTCCAGTCCCTGGTTCTGACCTCTGGCATGCCTGCTGACCAGTCTGAATCTGCAGTCCCTGGTTCTGACCTTCGGCTTGTCTGTTGACTTCTCTGAATCTCCAGTCCCTGTTTCTGACCTTCGGCTTGCCTGCTGACCACTCTGAATCTCCAGTCCCTGGTTCTGACCTTCGGCTTGCCTGCTGACCACTCTGAATCTCCAGTCCCTGTTTCTGACCTTTGGCTTGCCTGCTGACCACTCTGAATCTCCAGTCCCTGGTTCTGACCTTCAGCTTGCCTGCTGACCACTCTGAATCTCCAGTCCCTTGCTCTGACCTTTTGCTTGCCTCAGACTACTCTCTGGCTCTGATCCTTGTCACTCTGCTTTGGCCTCTACTCCTGACTCGCCTCCTGCCTACTTCCAGCCTGTCCAGCCGGCCTGGTTCTGTACGGTATCCCAGAGTACTCCTATCCTGGTTGCCCCCTGGCTCAGCTGGGGTGGTTTTGCGACCAGCACCTTTACTCCAGCTTTGGCTGCAGCACAGGAGTACCTGGCACAGTGTCACTGATCTCTAGCTTCGCTCCCAAGCATCGCTCTCTACCTACTGTACCAGTGCCGGCAACACACGGGTCCTTACCCCTCGCGTGGTAACAAGAACAAGTTGTAGAGTGACCAGAACTGGCGGTTTGGAATAAAAACAACTGTCATGTCTGCCCCCATGGTCATGACACCCAGGACTGATTGAAGGTGTTCTCTCAAAAGCACTAAGACAAAATTCATAGGGGACATCAGGATTTTCTAGTAAGGTATGTATGTGGGGATATTATTAGTATTATTAGGAGGTTTTACTTCTGCTTTAATATTAGGCTTATGATAAGGCTAGTATTAGGCTTAGATGGGGCATTTTACTAGGTTATTTTAGCAGTGTTGTTTATCAGCTCTGCGCTCCAACATGGCAGTGAGAATGTAAGCATTTATAGTGGATTCATTTTGGATGAAACCAATTTCCATTTAATTAAAAGGGCTTTGACTGCGGAGATGACAGAATTGCTTATACTTTCTTTGTTTTCTGCCTTATAACTGCACATTCTAAGGTCCAGGTTCTCTCCTTAGAACCCTAGGAAACTGGTTTGGACGAGAAAGCAGGGATAGTGGCGCAATGTACCACTATCCCTGCTGCCTGTTTAGCCTGGAAGGAATATGTTTAGGGGACTTTCACTCCAGTCGCTATCTGCACACAGCAGAGCTCTACAGGGGTGTAACTATGGGAGGGAGGGCAGAGGGTGCATCTGTGGCACGGCACAGCATCCAAGAGGACCCCATTTGCCCCAGGGTCCAATAGGCTATGATTATACATCTATGAAAATATTCTTGTGTTGGGGGCCCAAATATATTTGCACCAGTGCTCTCCAATGACTAGTTACGCCATTGGCTCTCCGTACATCATATGCCCTTGTTTGGATCCTTTAGAAGTCATGCATAATATCTAAGGGTTCTCTGTGATTCTCCAGTACACTGATGGGGACTTTAATGATCATGCGGTACTATAACAGAAACACAGATTAAGTTGATGTGTGCAGGACTGCCCATCTGTGCATGCCTGTACTGAAACTAAGGGTGTTCTCAGGAACTCCACAACTGAGGGTGTTCTCAGGAACTCCACAACTGAGGGTGTTCTCAGGAACTCCACAACTGAGGGTGTTCTCAGGAACTCCACAACTGAGGGTGTTCTCAGGAACTCCACAGAAAACCCTCAGTTTGATTAAGCAGGGATTGGTAACGTGTTGCCCTCCAGCTGATGTCAGACAGTAACTCCCATCATTCCCCGCCAGCTGTTGATTCCTTTCTGATCAGAGGATTAAACTGGTTTCTTTCTGATCATAGGATTAAACTGGTTTCTTTCTGATGAAAGGAGTCACCCTCTGGCATTCAAATGATTATATTGATTCATTTCTGATAATATGTTACCATGGGAAGCTCAGGGTATAGCCCCCCGAACCTGGAGAACCGTGGCAAACTCATTGAACAATTCTGCACTGATATGTATTACAGTTATGTATGTTACAGTTATGGAAAGGCTACTAATATGGCTTAGTACTTGTTAAGACCTGGATAGGCAACCTTCAGCACTCCAGCTACCATGAACCACTGCTATTGTCTGCTTGGGAACGATGGCAGTTTCCAACAGCCAGAGTAACAAAGGTTACCTACACCTGGGTGATAATGTTATGTTTATTAACTCCTCATATGCTAGAGAAGCCTCCAATGCATTGAGAAGCAAGGTGTTGGAGACCCCTATAACTTAAAAGGGCATAATTATACTTTCTCTTAAACAGCAATTATAGCATTTTACTATGTCCACTCCTATGGAGGTTCCAGTGAGAACAAACTTAATAAAAGGCCTGATGCAGCTCTGTGCATCCCCAACACGGTTCCTACCATCCATTCGGGGATAAGAAACCCGACCCTCTCAGCTGGAACGCAGCTTAGTTCTCAGCCACAAATGTTGAGTGTGCAGTCTCCATATACCTGTTGAGCTTTCAGTGGGAAATACTTTGTGCAGGACAATTGCACTTACAATAGAGATAAACCAGGAGAACATTAGAGGTATCTTTTCAGGCCCTCATTCTGCCTCCCAATTGGTCCTCGAGGGTTCACAATGCAGCCCCAGCTTTATCAACAGGCCTGCACCCAGGGGAACAGATCCATGGATGGGGCAACTATGTGATGACAACTGCTGTTTAAAAACCAGTAGAATGTCTTGGGTCAGCGGCGACACTTTCATTCTCACCTGATGTATGGCCAAGCTACCTACATCCACACAACGCGTTTCACACTGCAAGATGCTTTATCAAGTATGGGATGTCTCAGTTTTCTTCCCAAACCCTATCGCAACAGTGTAATTACATTATACATATGTCTGTTTATAGATTTATCAGTGTCACAATGGGCTGCATATATAAGGCAATTGAAGAAATTCTGGAGCAAACCAAATCCACCAAAAAAGTACAAGTGAATATTTCCAAGATTCCCACTGAATAAAATGGGTCTTTAACCCCTTGAATGCGAGAGACATCTCCAACAAATTGCTTAGCAATGCATTAGTGTCCCCTCTTACCTTCAAGTGGTTCAAAGCCCTAATTTCATACAATGGGAGTGTTTATTTTTTTCCCCTATGATAAAGATGGTTTGAACCAGAATTGCTCCTTTATTCCTTGTTGTACATATGGTGCAATGCGCAATTCCTCACCACGTACCTTTTGATTTCCATCTGCAAAGTGCTGGTTTGAGCTCTACACAAGGTCTCCTCGGTGTCTCCAGGCTCTGGTGGCCGCAGGCTTAGGGTTGCGGTTGCTGTGTAAAGAAGTAAATTGTCATTGCGACTCAGGAAATTAATTGTGGGGAATGTACTTATATCCTTTTACACTACAAATAGGAACTGATTTTTGCATACTGCATCTCCTAACATCTACTTATTTATGTGGTGTACACTGAAAATTCTCCTACATACCCCACTTGTGCCAAGCGGAGGCTAGTGTGGGAGGTTATATGAATTTTGGGGTGTTACATTCCTCTGTACCTTATGTAACGCTATGTACTAAGAAGGAGCATAGGACACTGATGTAAAATCAGTAAATTTTCCTACGTCTACTACAGAGGAGGAGTCTGGGACATGCTCAAATTAACCCTTTAACCCCTTAACGACCCTTGACGATCATAGCACATCATGGGTTGTTATACCCTTAACGACCCATGACGTACTATGACCGTCACGGAATTCCGGGCTCCCACGCCGTTCGGGGAGTCTGGAATCCGAATCGCCAAAAAAAAAAAAAAAAAATGCTCTGTGGTCCTATAGTGACTGCACTGCCCCTGCGCGGCCGGTAGTTAAGGGGTTAAATGCCAGAGGGGTACACAACGCATTGCTTCGCAATGGGTTACAGTTTTATTGCTGGTGGAATGTCTGTAACAATTCAGACTAAAACGATCATACACGCTCGTATACACCCTGAGATGAAATACAATGTTTTTTTACACCAACATGTAAGGGCAGAAAATGAACTCCACTGGCGGATTTGCACAAGCCCACATTAAGTATGATGTACTATGAGGAACGGGAGCAATTTGATACAAATGTACAAATCTGCAAGCCCATTTTCAATTCATAAACTTAAATATTAGTGTAAGAATCATATGTTTGTATGTTGAAGTATATACTAAACTGTCCTAAATGCTTTACTTTCAATTTTGTAACACTGCGTTTTAGATACCAAACACACCCCTGTGCAACTTAAAGAGATAATAACGTCTCAGCATAAATAAAGTTTTGATTATTCCTCACACTTAGTTATAATGCTCTCCACCGCTGCCAATGGGCAGATCAGTCCAGTTGATGAGTAATTCCATTACAAAGTTTCCCCCCTCGCCCCCTTTACGAACGTCACTCTTCTTCACTTCAGATCAGCAAGCCAGTCCAGATCCGGATCGCGTTGAGGGACAATCTTCTGTCAGCATAAGGAAAAACCTGCTCTACTTTGTCAAGAGAAGCAGGGTTTTCCTTCCACTGAGAGACAGAAGATTGTCCCTTGGTGCGATCTGTCCTGTCAAATGACCGGATTCCAGATCTGAGGGAAGAAGACTGACATCTGTAAAAGGGGCAGGAGGAAATTTTATGAACTAATTACTCATCAACTAGACCGATCTACACAGTGGCTACGGTGGAGAGTATTATTAATAAGTGTAAGGAATGATCAAAGCTTCATTTATGCTGAGACATTACTATCTCTTTAATGATGTGAATGTATGAGTACAATTTATCTCTAAGCAGGCACCTGACTAACGCCAATTAACTTAGCTTCTTCCACCAAAAAACCTAAACAACAGAAAAGGTTCAGGCCTGTGCTACATATCAGATATCAATCCCCTCCAAAATATCAGCTGTTTATAAATGTAATTAAAAAAATCTCTTCCAAAATGAGCCCTTCTATGGCCACGAAGGATTGGGCAAAACTTTTCTCCAAAGAGAAACATGCGAAAAATGCCAATTCCTAAATCTGGGAAAATTCAAGCAAAAAGTGTCAGTTTACAGCTATCTTCCTCCTTTTTCATTGCACTGAAATCAAAATCAATAATATTAATAATGCATTTCCCCTGACTTGGAGCGTTTCCCTCATGTCTTCCCACCATGCAAGTATAAAACGGGGTGTCAGTGTCCTGCATGATGACAGTCTGTACTTGCGGAGAGAGAGAGAAAGCAGCTGAATGTTTGATGCTAGCTAGTGTACTGATAGGTAAAGAGAGGGGGCTGGAGTTGCTTGATGGGGTGTTGGGGATAGCCACTGTCAGTTGTTCTCTGGGAGCAGGTGTGAAGGGAGAATGGAGAGTTAAAAAAAAACAAACATTTTTGACTGATAAATGACAGGTGGTCAAGCAGTGGATCCTTCCTACCTGAGCTGACTCAGCCTGGCAGAGACTCTACTAAGACTGAGTGGCAGATACCATGCAGACAAACAATATGTCATTCACTCCATACAAGGCAAATAGACAACAGGTACAACTTGACATACTGTGTTACTTATACTCACTCCAACATCACAGGAACTATAGGGACAAGCATACTGATGTGTGATGTGTACTGTACCAGCTGCAGTGTGCTTTTATTTTTTTATATGCAACTTGGTGGTGGTGATTCTGTAGCTAATACAAGTATTTCCCTCTACCAAAAAACTAAGACTGCAGTCCTTGGGGGAGACTGTTAACGCTAACTAGCTAGTAGTGTAGATGGAGGCAGGCAAAGAAGGAGGGCTGGAGTTGCTTTCAATTTCAGGGACTGTGGGTGTAATTTGTAGATAGTGACTCCAACAGTGACATTTAGGGCCAATGTAAAAAAATTACCAAAAAATTTTATTAAATGGACTTATGTATGACACAGACACAGAGAAGTAGGCTCTGTACATGAACGTAACAGTGACAGGCAGAGATTCAGATCATACCTTATTTTCAGAGAGACATAATATCACTCTGCTCGCTGACACTTTTGCTGTGTACTTTACAGTAAAAATCAACACTACTATCATTATGTTGAATGTGCCAGGGGCAGGGGTAAGGGGAAAGGAGTAGGAGGAGTGCATGGACATGTTAGTGGTAATAAGGTAGTACTACTGAAGCTGACTGCAGACATGGTTGTCGCAGCTTGTGCAGTAAGTGTTGATGATGACATTTCCCCTTGTGATGAGGCAGTTTGAAAAAGTGATTTGAAAAGTTCCATCCCCAGTAGTAGTACTAAACCTAAAGACAGTGGAAGCTGCATTCTAGTATTGTTGCCATAGCTGAAAATGATTTTGCAGTGAGGCCCAGTGCTGTGTCAGACAGTGGCAGTATCACCCTAGAAAACTACTAGCCAATCGTCTATAAATACTTTTAAAGGGAAAAGCGAAAAAAATGTGTTTCAGACTTCAAAAGACTAGAGGAAATATGAAAGTAGTAGGGATGATGAAGAATGAGATGCCGATGATGATTAAGTAATTATTAATGCTGCTGATGATGACATCAGTTTAGAATATGCCCCTCCACTTTCCTCTTTTCTTCAGATACAAATAAAGTAGAGTGAGATCGATGATGATGTAGCCCAAAAATTATGTTGAATTCCACCAGTTTTCCTTAGTTCATCATCCCCACTGTGCATAAAAGCAGTGTTATCCTTACCCGGACTTGGCCTGCCGATCCTCACACTAGGGGATGGGTTGCTGAAAGGCCCCATCCCAGCCTTACTGATGCAGGCGATCCTGAAGCAGTAGAAGTTCCCTTCAGTGAGAAGATGAGTAGAATAGTAGCAGTCGGTGATGTCTAAAGTCAGAGGCCTCCAGTCCTCACCTGGAACAGAAAGACGAACACAGCTAGAGAAATGGTGGCTATGTGAACAAGGCTGAATTTACATCTCATCCATAGGGTGACCACATTTCCATTCTGCCATTCAGGGACAGTGTGGTGACGAGAGTACTTCTCTCAAGTTCTAAGGCAGCTATGTGGGAGGGGTCAGTATACATCACTGGACATCAGTGCACAAATTGCTCTTTATCTGGTGCACCACAGAGTTCTAAACACTAGAGGGAGAACTGTCCATTGACTGCTGTGACAGGAAGCGCTGTCTCTGGTGGACTACAAGATAATATACATCAGGCCCAAAGTCTTAGACTAGTATTACACTACAATAAAATTGCACTGCAGCTCCTGTTTCAAGCTAGGATCAAGGCTCAGCTCTGTCTCTAGTGCTTAGGGCTCTGTCTAAAAGCCATTTTCTTGTAGCCCAGCAGAGGCATCAATTTGTGTCACAGTAGGCAATAGGCAATTCCGTTTCTAGTGTTTAAATTCTTTATTCAGGGACTTATTATTGTCCCTGATGGGGGATGCCAGGGACAAGGGACACACAAATAAAATCCGGGACTGTCCCTGGCAATCAGGGACATGTGGTCACCCTACTCATCCAGCAGCCAGAGGGAGGTAACATTTTGCTCTGAGCTGTTGGAGACTACAACTCCCATCATCCACAACCAGCCGTTAGGTGATTGGGCATGATGTGAAATGTAGTCTCGAATAGCTGGAGAGACAGTGTTTGCCTATTCCTGCTCTAAGCCAGACACCCTAGATGTCCCTAGACCTGCCCACGACCACACCCCCAGTCATAAACTGGTCTCATCCCCAGCTCCATCCACTGTTGATGGCTCAGAAAAAAATTCTTAGCATGGGAATGGGGAAACAGCAGCTCTCCATTATCCACAACCTGTAATTGGCTGGCCGAGGATGATGGGAATTGTACACCAACAACAGCTGGTAGGCAAAAAGTCCTTCTATAATATGATAAACAATAGATTACTCTACAGATTTTCCTGAGCTGTGGTTTCAAAGGGATAGTAATGTTTCATAATAAAAGCAGCTCTAATTAATCATCATACTATTTGGACTTTGGAGAGTGTTATTTCAATTCTGTCAGAGTTGTAGTTCAAGAGTAATTCAATGACAAAGTATCCCCCTCCCACCCCTTTTACTGATGTAACACTGCTCAGCCAGATCAGAAGGGAGGTGCCCAGGTAGATTGCAGAGAGGGACAATCTTCAATTAAGATAAGGGAAAAACCTGAAAAACCTGTCAAGGGGGGCAGGGCTTTCATTGTTCTCCTAGGAAGAAGATTATCCCCTTCTGTTATCTGTCTGGTCTATGGACTGGATTCCACATCTGAGAAGAGATGGCTTACACTAGGTAAAAGGGGCGGGAGGGGAAACTTTGCTTGTGAATATCTCTCAAACCATAAAGGTTTGAGAGATAAGACTTATATTGTTCTTCATGTTTTTTTAATGCCTACAAAATAAAATAAAGATAAAACACAGTATTACTACCCCTTTAAGCTCTCACAGACTGAGATTTTTTCTCCTCATCGCTGACAGTTCCAAATAATCCTTCCTACTTGCTAACCATTCCACCCACATCCTGCCCAGTTATGACCAATTGGGGAGGGGATAGCCCCACCTATTTCCCTTCCCTCATTCCTCCCATCTCGATGTAGCTGGAGCTTAAAGGGGAATATTCACATCCGTCAAACTTGTGCCCATTTGCTTTAATATGTAAAACTAGATTAGCGTAGGGCAGTTTTTTTTTAAATCTTATCGACCTAGGACTGAAGTTATGCAGCATTAAAACCTGGGCCTTCCGCAATGTGCGGCACACAGTATGTGCGGCATGCCGCCTCAGGACTTCCCTCCCAGCTGTCCTAGGGAGCGCGTTCACTCTTCCCTTTGTAGCCGTCTTTCTGTGGTGTAGATTTACAGCAAGCTCCGTTTACCATGATACTGAGCTTGCAACCTTTTTTTTTTTTTTTTTTTTTTAAGTGATCAAAGAGCACAGTGATCACAGCGCACCTTGTAGGTGAACTGATCAAAAAATGATGTGCCAGAGCTGTCACTTGTCCTTAACACTCGGACCTTCGTGATGGTTTCGGCATGTCACCTGTCATAAATCGGTTAAAACAGAACTTTCATTAAAATTAAAGTGCCCCCAAATCTTTATTTGAATAGCGATACGCATATCAATACTAGTATTATCCTGAATAAGTCCGGCATTATTGAGAAATACAACTTGTTTGGCAGACATCAGCACAGACATCTTGCCGACGAGGCATCTGTGAGTCTGCGCTATCCATCCTGGTCTCCTCTAGGATTGGTGAGGGGGGCGTTCCATTGTACCTTAAGGTACAGGAAGGGACTGACAGCGCACAGGTGTACAGATGCATCTACAGCAAGGTCTCTGCCGTTGATGCCTGCCAAACATGTTGTATTTCTCATTAATGCTGGACTAATTCAGCATAATAAAAGTATTTATATGTGTATCGCTAGTTGAATAATGATTTGGGGGCACTTTCATTTTAATGAAAGTTCTGCTTTAAGGATCAGAAGTGTGTACAATGCATTGGCCCTTAAAGGGTTAATTTGGTAATTAGAGTGGCACTCTGTTATTTCGCTCACCTAACGTTGGTGTACCCACCTTCTTTCCTGGACTGTACGAAGTAGGTGACTGGGGTGTTAGACTCCACAGGCTTCCAGACTATCAGCACCCCATTCTTGTACACCTGGGCAATTTCTGGACTGGTGGGACAACACGGTATCTCTAACAGAAACAAAACAAAGGGCTATATTTACATGCAAAATAAATCAGCGACTGTTTGTGTGTATTTACTATTAAACTGTCTTATTAATGAAAATTGTGCTTCCAAATAAATCTACAAATTCAGATTACTGAATAAAAAAAATCCTTAACAACCTTTATAATAAATCGCTAGGATGTTTGTCAGAAGCCTTCATGCGCAGTAGAGACTGCCCGAATGCTGGGAGCATGAAATGCTGGGAGATCAGAATGCTGGGAGCATGAAATGCTGGGAGATCAGAATGCTGGGAGCATGGAATGCTGGGAGTTCTGTGCTCGGAGCATCCTGTGCTTTCGGGCAGTCTCTACAGTGTATGACTGTGTCGGTGGCAGGACGCAGAGCAGGACCGGCCTCTTAACCCTTTGAGTGCCAGAGGGGTACGCAACATCACCCAGACCTTGGCCCATATGCACGGGCTTTTACACTAGTTTGTTTACAATCAAGAAATAATTAAAAAAAAAAAAAAAAAAAGATTATTATTTTTTGGAAAATAGGGTTAAATTAAGTCATAGCTTGGCTGGATTTTGATGTAAATATTAAAAGCAATTCACTTAGGTTGACCACCATATCTGGGTATTTCTGGGATCTGCCCCGGAGACTCCGGTGTTTAGTATTAGTTATCAGGTCTCCGGTGGTGGTGAGTTTCCGGTGAAACTCTGCCCACTTCTCCTTCTCAACCTGTTCCTCCCACTTCCTGCCCATTTCTCCTTCCTACCCTATTCCTCTCACTATCTGCCCATTTCTCCTTCCCACCCTGTTCCTCCCACTTCCTGACACTTCTCCTTCCCACCTGAAACCCTAAATATATTCTTTTCTTCTGTATACAAAGGAAGCAACAATGACAGGCTATGGGCAAATAGACAAAACCACAGAATTTCCTCCATCATTTACATAGCTTACTGCGGACAAGAGACTGTAGAATGTTATGGTGAATAAAGCGCCTGGACCGGACGGTATACACCCAAGGGTACTTAAGGAACTTAGTTCAGTAATAGCAAGACCATTATACTTAATATTTATTGATTCACTTTCATCAGGCATAGTGCCCTGTGATTGGAGGAAAGCTGATGTAGTTCCATTGTTCAAAAAGGGGTGAGATCCAAACCAGGAAATTATAGACCTGTGAGCTTGACTTCCATAGTGGGTAAGATACTAGAAGGGCTATTAACTGACAGAACTATGTAAAGACAAACAATATTATTAGTGGGAGTCAGCATGGTTTTATGAAAAATTTATCATGTCAGACTAATTTACTTGCATTTTTTGAAAGATACCGTAAAATCTCAGGTATATACGGAAGAGCCCTGGGGCCAAAAAAAACCCCCAAAAAATTAAAATTTTGAATTTTAAACACAAAATTTTGAGTTTAAAGGTCAGAATTTTGACTTTAAAAGTCAGAATTTTGAATTTACAAGTCGAAATTCGGACTTTTAAAGAATAACGAGTTTTAAAGTCAAAATTCTTTTAAAGTCAAAATTTTGACTTTTAAAGTCAGAATTTTGACTTTTAAACTCTAAGATTTTAGGGGCTAACAGGAGTGCCTCTGTATAATACGCACCCTTCTTTACTCCCATACACAAAAAAACAGGGCTGCCAGATACCTTCCCTCCCCCCGGCACAATCCGCTCTCATAAAATAATCCTTACTTCTACTGAAGTATGATTCCCCATCTGTCCTGCGGGTGGCATGGTTGCATTTGCCGCCTGCTTCCTTCAATGCCCTGTCAGAACCTTCCGCTGCCAGCCAATGGTAATGCCTGTAAGGATCTCAAGGTCCTCACAGGGCAATACCGTAAATCCAATACTTAGATCTCTGCTAAAGGGGTGATATGATTACTATTTACACATATATTGAAGGGGAATACAAAGAACTATCCAATGAATCATTTACATAAAGACTAAGACTAGAGGAAAGACACTTTCGACTAAAATAAAGGCAGGTATTTTTACAATAAGGGCGGTAAAGCTATGGAATTCTTTGCCTCGGGTTGTTGTGCTTGCAGATACCTTAACTGCTTTCAGACAAAAGAAATAGATACCTATCTAGCACAGAACAATATTGAGAATGATAACAGTTGGATTCAATGCAGATAGGATGTTGATCCAGGGAAATATCTGGCTGCCATTTGGAGTCAGGGAGGAATATTTTTACTCATTTGGGGCTAAATTGGAAATGGATTCAATAGGTTTTTTTGCCTTCCTCTGGATCAACAGGGGTGTTTCGGCATGGGCTGAACTTGATGGACGCATGTCTTTTTTCAGTCTTATCAACTAGGTTACTATGTTAAATGGTGATTTTAACCCCTTGAAGGCTAGAGAGGCCTCCAATGCATTGCATAGCATTGGCGACCTCTCTAGCATTAAACTGGTTAAAAATACCCTCTTTCAACTGCGGAATAATCATTTGTCCATTATGGTGCTGTTGTTTTCTCCCAGAGTAAATGTAATTGATATGATTGTATTTCTGTTCCATGCGTCTCATCTCACTTACCGGCTTTCTTTAAAATGCAGCAAGTGGAGGCGCTGCCCAGCAGATTGGTGGCCACACAGGCGTAAATCCCTAGGTCCTGCGCGCTTACCACCAGGATAGTCAGGAGATGGTAATTCTTCAGAGTAGAAGAGATGAGGATTCGCTCACTGCTATGAATAGCTACTCCATCTACAGAGAGAGAGGTGACAGCAATTACATAGCTGCTGTGTCACCTAAGGCAGTGGTGGGCAATGGGTGGCCCTCAGAGCTTCTCCTGTGGCCCCGTTCTATTTTTGGGCAAAGTGGGAAGAGAAGATAATTTTTTTTTCTATCATATAACACACACACATATCCCCTTTTGAATCGAAGTGTATTCCCTTTACATTCAACCTTAAACTGTCCCAACTCAACCCCTTGGGTGCTAGAGAATTCTCTAATCCATTTTCAAATTTGTGACCATAATGTGTAGACCTTTGGGGTGTTTGAAAACCACATGTGGTAAATCTCCTGCCTGTTACTGATCTAGTGAGAGGAATGAGAAGATATGTGGTACCTAGAATAGGAATAGAACACAAGAGAGGAAATGATAGGAAGGATATTAAAAGGGATCGTAATACTTGAATGTCACTATACTGTATATTTTAGCCTTTAAAAAAACCAAATTAAATGCCCCTAGTGCCATCTCTCAAACCTTTTTGATTTGAGAGATATCCGCTTTCAAAGATCCCCCCTCCCTTACATCAGAGCTCTAGCTGACAGCAGGGGAATCCAGTCCCGGGACCAGTGGAGGCTCTTCAGCAGAGCCGAGATTCCATTATGGAAAAAGGAATCCTTCACTGGAACGGTCTTCTACATGTGGTTGCAAACCAACCACACGTAGATGACCGTTTCAGTGAAGGATTTCTATTTCATTAATGGGATCTCTGCTCTGCTGCAGAGCTGCCTGCTGGTTCCAGGACCGGATTCCCCTGCAGTCAGCTAGAGCGCTGACGTCCGGGAGGGGGGATCTTTGAAAGCGGATATCTCTCAAACCAAAAAGGTTTGAGAGATGGCACTAGGGGCATTTAATTTGTTTTTTAAGGGCTACAAGATGCAGTATAGTAAAGTATAAGTATTACTATCCCTCTAAAGTAGAATCAGGTTGGGACAATCCAAGGAGAGAAACGAGAGGATGTGAAACTAAAGCAGGAACATCATCTAAGGGGAGAAATGAAAGGAGGTGCATCTAGAGCAGTAGCGTCATCTAAGGAGAGAAATGAGAGGATGTGTATCTAGAGTAGGAACATCATCTAAGGAGGGAAATGGGAGGATGTGTATCAAGAGTAGGGACATCATCTAAGGAGGGAAATGGGAGGATGTGTATCTAGAAAAAGAACGTCATCTAAGTTGAGACATGAGAGGACTTGAGTGTAGAGTAAGAACAGCATCTAAGGAGGGGAAAATAAGGAAGAGCATGTAGAGTAAGAACAGCATCTAAGGAGGGGAATGAGACTAAATGTATCTACAGAAGGAACATTAAGCAAGGAGAGAAATTAGAGGATGCGTATCTAGAGTAGGAACATCATCCAAGGAGATAAAAGAAAGGAAATGTATATAGCAATGGAACATCAAGTACAGAGATAAATAAGAGGAGGTATAGCAAGAGTAGGGACATCATCTAAGAACATAAATGACAGTAGATTTATCTAGAGGAGGGACATCATCTAAGGTGAGAAATGAGAGGACATTTATCTAGCGGAGGGACATCATCTAAGGTGAGAAATAAGAGGATATTTATTTATAGTAGGGACGTCATGTAAGCAGAGAAATGAGGGGACATTTATCTAGAGGAGGGACATCATCTAAGGTGAGAAATGAGAGGATATTTCTCTAGAGTAGGGACATCATCTAGCGAGAAATGAGAGGACATTTATTTAGCAGATGGACATCGTCTAACGAGAGAAATGAGAGGACATTTATCTAGAGGAGGGACATCATCTATTGAAAGCAATGAGAGGACATTTATCTAGAGGAGGGGCAACATCTAAGGAGAGAAATGGGAGGACATTTATCTACAGGAGGGATATAAACTATGGAAAGCAATGAGAGGACATTTATCTAGAGGAGGGACATCATCTAAAGTGACAAATGAGAGGACATGTATCTAGAGGAGGGACGTCATCTAAGGCAAGGAATGAGGGGACATTTATCTAAAGGAGGGACATCAACTAAGGAGAGAAATGAAAGGACATTTATCTAGAGGAGGGACATCTTTGAAGGCGAGAAATGAGGTACTGCTAAAAATTTGTTATGATATATATATATATATATATATATATATATATATATATATATGTTTTTTGATTTTTTAAACAAGTGAGCTGCTCTTTTTACCACTCAGAAGCTAAAGAGGTCTCCAGTGCATTGCACAAGCAACGCATTGGAGACCTCTCTAGCATCCAAGGGGTTAATTCTTTGTGTGCCAGAGCAATACATTCCATAAGGGATGTGGCAGGCCATATTCCAGGCCCAACTATGAAATCATAGAAAACAGCAGGTAAAATGAACAATAATAAGAGGCAACGTCACCTTTAAACCACTCTACGTCCATCACGGGCTGGGCAGTTCTGCAAGACAATGTCACCAAGTGACCCACCACAACGGTCTGATCTGTGAGCTCTTCCACAAACGCAGGAGCTGGACAAACAGGGAGAAAATCCTTCAATTATATGTATAAAGAAGTACTATTCAGTAAGACCAGCTCTGTGCTAGGAAAGACTGGAGATCTACATTGCTCAGTGAGTTATATTTAGAGAAGCAGTAAACTTTTTTATGAAAACCTATATGTTGTACAGTTTTCCCTGATGAGTAAAACAAGGTCACACCCACCGCTGTCATTTATTTTTTTCAACAGTTCAAATAATCAGGAAGTGAATTTACTGTACTGTGTACTGACAGGAAGTGACTCAGCAGTTTCTATCACATTCTATGGAGGAATGTAAGTCACTGACTTTCTGCTCCATCAGAATGTAACAGAATAACTAGTTGAAATTTTACTACTAGAGGGAACTGATAAAAAAAAAAAAAAAAGAGGATTTTAGTCTTACCTGTTAAATCCTTTTCTCTTAGTCCATACAGGTTACTGGTAACTTTGGGTAGGCGATCCGCCATATAATTGTAGGCAGGAACAATTCTAGAATTGTATGCAGGGGGTGGAGTCTACCTTCTCTCCTTGGCTCCAGCTAGCCAACCAGATCCAGAAAGATTTGAGACACTAACTATTGACTAGACAGTGGAAGAGAAAGAAGACTCCCGTGAGCATGACCCCGAAGGACCCCCACGGTCTGCCACGGTAGAGCCAAGCATGGTCCCTTGACAGGGTGGGAGACCAGTAACCTGTATGGACTAAGAGAAAAGGATTTAACAGGTAAATCTAAAATACTTTTATCTCTGTTGTCCATTACAGGTTACTGGTAAGTTTGGGATGTCCAACCATTGAGTTTCCCAGAGGCGGGAAGTAAGGAAAGGACCAGGCGCAATGCCCCCAAAGTCACCAGAACAGATATGAACCATCAGAACAGAGATAGCCCAACAAAACTAATGAAGTGCAAATGGACACTGAACAGGGGTAACAACACCCCAACTGTTACACAGCACACTGAACTACAGCCAACAGAACTCAACAGTGAAGGATGCACCAAGAACCAAAGAAGACCCTAGACAGGCAAGACTGCATCCAGGATTTTCCTCCCAAAGTTGGCATCAGCCGATGCGAGCCAGACGACCAAGTGGCTGCCTTGCACAACTGATCAGCAGAGGCCTGATTCTTGTAAGCCCAAGAGGACCCGATAGATTGTGTAGAATGAGCCGTGACCCTAAAAGGGACAGGCTTCTTCCTCAGCTCATAAGCCTTAAGAATAGTGGACTTGATCCAAGAAGCAATAGTCACTTTAGATGCAGGTCTTCCTGCCCTAGGACCCTCAGAAATGACGAACAACACGTCAGATTGCCTGATAGACTCAGTACGATGTACATAAAACTTGAGACAATGCACCACGTCTAACAAGTAGAGATCCTTCTCCTTGTCAGTGGTGGGGTCAGGGCAGAAAGAGGGCACCACAATCTCCTGATTGATGTGGAACTCCAAAACCACCTTCGGGAGAAACGCCTGAGAGGTGCAAAGCACCGCCTTGTCCTTATGAAACACTAAATAGGGTGGTTTACAGGACAGAGCATGTAACTCCGCGCCACTGCGGACAGACACAATCACCGGGAGAAAAGTCATTTTCCACATCAACAGGCATAGAGGAATAGTAGCCAAAGACTCAAATGAAGGGCGGTGAAGAACACCCAAAACCAAATTAAGATCCCACAGAGAAGCAGGATTCTTGAAGGCAGGATGAGTATGAGCAACGCCCTGGAAGAAAACCTTGACATCAGGAAGGATGGCAATGCGCCTCTGAAAGAAAACAGAGAGAGCAGAAGTCTGAACCTTAAGGGAACTCAAGTTGAGGCCCTTATCTACACCATCCTGCAAAAAGGCCAAGACCGTAGGCAGATCAAATTCCTGAGGCAGGTCCTTGTCTGCACACCAAGATAGAAAGGTCGACCAGACACGATGGTAGATCTTGGAAGAAACAGGTTTGCGGGCACTGAGCATAGTAGCCACCACCCCAGAAGAAAAACCTTTCTTCAATATTGAGGATTCAATTTCCAAGCCGTCAAAGCTAGCCGATGAACATCCTCCTTCCACAGGTAACTCTGTAGAAGACGATCCGGACGGCAAGGGAGCCAGAATGGCTCCGCCACTGACAGATCCAGAAGCTCTGGAAACCAAGCTTGGCGAGGTCGGTACGGAGCAATCAGAATGACTGGACAGCGCTCCAATCGTAATTTCCGTAACACCCTGTGCAACATTGGGAGGTGAGGAAAGATGTAGGCCAGAGGAAATAACCAAGGAATGGACATGGCATCCAACCACCAGAGCTAGAGGGTCCCTCCATCGAGAGCAGAACCTCAGAACCTTCCTGTTGTGTCTTGTCGCCATCAGGTCGATGTAAGGAAGACCCCACTTCTGAACAATGAGGGTGAATACCTCTGGGTGCAGTTTCCACTCTCCTCTGTCCACTATGTGCCGACTGAGGAAGTCCGCCATGACATTGTCTTCGCCGGGAATGTGCACTGCAGATATGGCAGGAACGTGTTCCTCTGCCTAGGACAAAATAGCCTTGACCTCTAACCAAGCAGAGAGTCTGCTTGTTCTGCCCTGCTTGTTGATGTAAGCCACGGCCCGTGGTGTTGTCGGACTCTACCCGGACTAGACAGTCTTCCAGCTGAAATGTCCAATGACGAAGGTCATGGAATATTGCCTGAAGCTCCAATATGTTGATGGGAAGGAGAAATTGCTCCGGAGACCATCGACCCTGAGCACTCAGGTGACCCAGGACTGCTCCCCAGCCGGAGAGCCTAGCATCCGTCATCATTGTGGTCCAGAAGGATATCAGGAAGGACTTGCCCTTCAGCAGATTAGAGAGGTCTAGCCACCATGACTCAGTTCCACATGAAGAGGGAGGGACACAGATATTGTCAGAAGGTCTGGCTGACCCCTGCACACCTGGACCACACACCGCTGGAGTTCCCTGGTGTGCGTCATGGCAAATGGTACCGATTATATGGTGGAAATGAATTTCCCCACTAGAGAGGACAGCCTCTTAGCTGGAATTGGATCCTGAGCCAGGACCGCAGAAACCCTGTGGGCGATCTGGTGAGCTACCTCATCCGTGAGAAGCACCATGCTCTTTTGGGTGTCGAAGAAGAGGCACAGGAAGACCAGATGCTGGGATGGAACAAGATCCGATTTGTCTAAGTTGATTATCCACCAGTGATGGGTGAGAGCATGAATGCATTGCTGAACCTGCTGATGAAGAAGTTCCTCAGAGGGGGCCTTCAGAAGCAGGTTGTCCATGTATGGAGTAACTCTGATTCTGTCCCGGTGGAGAATGGATACTAAGGCTCACAGGACACGGTTGAAGACTTGAGGAGCTGTTGTCAGACAAAATGGAAAACCTGAAAACTGAAAATGCCCCCGGTCGCAGGCAAATCGGAGATACTGCCGGCTCTCCAGATGAATGGCGATATGTAAATTGCATCCTGAAGATCCAGAGAAGCAAGGAATTCCCCCGGGGACTTGGCAGCAATCACCGTACGTAGAGACTCCTGGTGATAATGAGCCCGGATCACAAAGGAATTGAAATCTTTCAAGTCCAAAATGGGATGACAACCGCTGTCCTTCTTGGAGACCACAAAGAGGTTTGAGTAAAAACCCATACCTCTGTCCTGAACCTGAACCAGCTCTAGAACATCCTTGTCTAAAAAAGCCTGACTAGCGCGGTTAGGTGTATGAGAAAGAAAGAAGCGAAAGGGAGGAAGAGAGATGAAAGGGATTCTGTACCCTTCCATCACTACCTGTAAAACCCATGGGTCCGCTACTGAATCCTCCCAAATGCTGTGATAGTGATGCAGACAACCACCCACAGCAGAGAGCGGACCCGGGTTCGGTGAGTCATGCTGAATAAGGCTTGGAAGCCTTGGGCTTGGAGGAGACCTTGGGCTTCCATTGCTGTTTGGGCTTGGAGGAGATAGGCGGAGCTGAAGGAACCGTCTGGTTCACCAGACATGTCTCATTCAGAAAGGAACGAAAATACTGGTTGAGCTTAAGAGGCGTTTTCTTCCTAGGGACCAAGGGTAGAAGGGTATTCTTACCCCTGTGGACTCACTGATCAGATCCTAGATGTTATATCCATGGAAGCAGACATGATAGTTACTAGCAAGACTGCAGGACCTCAAACTCCACCCACTGCCGATAGTAATCTCATCTCTTTCAGGACCAGAGATATGTGCAACTCATTGCTTTATAATGCATTGCCAACCCTTCTGATCTGTAAAGAGTTAAATAAACTCATGTACTCTGTGTGCTTCACATATACTTGTACATAGTGATAAGATGTCCTTGATAAGATCTACATTATTGATTCCATCATGGAATGTGATGTATCAGTTGGAAACAAATATTTATAATACAACACGTAAACTTTTTTAATAAAAACTATCTGTTACAGTGCTGAGAAAACAAGTATAATCCCACTTCTGACAGATATTCCATTCAAAAGTTATTACTGCTCAAACTGTTAACCATAATAAGTGATAATAACTGCACCACCTGGTGGACGCAAGGAAAAATTGTAGTTTAAAGGAGCAGTAAACGTTTTTATTAAAATATATATTGTAGGGATTTTCCTATGGAGTAAAATAAGGGTACCTCCACTACCGAGAGATTTATATTTCCAGAGTTATTACAGTTTAAACCCATGTTTTTTTTACATTAGCAGTGCCCTCTAGTGGTCAAATTCTAATTAGATTTCCTGTTAGATTCTAATACAGAGGAAAGTCAGAGACATACAGCTCTCCAAAGAATGTGACATAAACTTCCAGGAAGTAATCACACTAAATTCACTTCCTGATTATTTAAACTGCTATACATTTTCAATAAAACATCTGACAGCAGTGGGAGTGATCTTGTTTTATTCAGTGGGAAATGCTCTATAAAATATGTGTTTTCATAAAAAAAAGTTTATTGCTCCTTTAGTGTAAAAAAGAATACATTTTAGATGTAATAACTTTTGAAAGAAAAATCTCCCAGTTATTATGCCCTTGTTCTACTCAGGAGAAAAAGTCCTGTCACATGTATTTTCATAAAATGTTTACTGCTCCTTTAACAGGGTTTTCTACAAGTTACCACATGACGCTTAAAGGGATAGTAATGTTTCATAATAAAAGCAGGTCTAATTAATCATCATAGTATTTAGACTTTGGAGAGTGTTATTTCAATTCTGTCAGAGTTGTAGTTCAAGAGTAATTCAATGATAAAGTGTCCCCCTCCCGCCCCTTTTACTGATGTAACACTGTTCAGCCAGATCAGAAGGGAGGTGCCCAGGTAGACTGCAGAGAGGAACAATTTTCAATTAAGATAAGGGAAAAACCTGAAAAACCTGTCAAGGGGGGCAGGGCTTTCATTGTTCTCATAGGAAGAAGATTGTCCCCTGCTGTTATCTGTCTGGTCTATGGACTGAATTCCACATCTGAGAAGAGATGGCTTACACTAGGTAAAAGGGGCGGGAGGGGAAACTTTTCTTGTGAATATCTCGCAAACCATTAAAGTTTGAGAGATAAGACTTACATCGTTCTTCATGTTTTTTTAATGCCTACAAAATAAAATAAAGATAAAACGAAGTATTACTACCCCTTTAAGGCTTACATGGTACCCTAAAAGAGAAGCAATTGAAAGGCGCACTGGTAGCTAGACATTACATTGAAAAGCAACATAAGGTTAAAGAATTACAATGGGGCTGATGTATAAAAAGTATTCTTAGTGTATCCTTATGAATTGTCGCCAAAATTCACAAAGCCTGGTCATATTTATAAAGAAATAAAGTGACATTTATAAATATGTCTACCTGAGAATATTCTGAGAATATTCGCACTTGCGAATATATATTCGCACACATAGCGGTATTATATACTTCCAATAAGAACAGGTTTTATCTGGCGTTATGATTTAATCCCTAAAACTGGCTTTATTTTTGGCGCAATTAGTGAATTTCTTTATAAATACACTGGGACACAATTCTTATTTGGCCAAGACCATTTCTACTCCACTTTTCAAAAAAGTCAACTAACTGGAGTCAGCACTTAGAAAAATGTCGCTACATGTTTATACATAAAGTTATGTCACTTTGAAACACTTTTACAGACACTTTATTTATAACTCCAGTTTTATACATCCCCCCAAATCTGCTATTCTCTCCCTTTCCTTTGAACACTTACCTGAGTTCCCTTTGTCCTTTGCTGTGAGGTTGGACAGTTTGAATGAAGCCAGTCCTGTTCTTTTCTTGGCCTGTGCTGCCATTCTTGCTGCTGATATTTGTTCAGAAAGTTCACTCTTTGTTATTTCAGTACCTAGGGATATCAATACACAAAGTGAGGCTGAAGTAACAAGGGAACGAGGAGCAATTCTGGAGAAGATCAAATACATTGTAGAGGACACATAAACATTCCTCAAGCACCTATTCATTTAAATGGATGGTAATGTTTCACAAAAACAGCAGCTCTAATTAATCTTAATAGTAATTGTGCCATGGAGAGTGTTATTTCAGTACTGTCAGAGTTGTAGTTCAAGAGTAACTGAATGATACAGTATCCCCCTCCCACCCCTTTTACTGATGTAATACTGCTTACCTCAGATGTGGGATCTGGTCACTTGACCGGACAGGTCACAGTAAGGGACAATCTTATTGTCTTCATAAGGAAAACCCTGCCCCCTTAACAGGGTTTTCAAGTTTTTCCTTATGCTCAATGAAGACTGTCCCTCTCTGTGATCCATCCGGACAGTCTTGCTGCTCTAAGGTGAGCAGTGTTACATCAGTAAAAGGGGCAGGAGAGGGATACTTTATCATTCAATTACTCTTGTACTACAACTCTGACAGTATTAAAATTACACTCTTCATGACCCAAATACTATGAAGATTAATTGGAGCTGCTTTTATTGTGAAACATTACTAACTCTTTAAATTGAGCTATTAAAACCCCAAATGCTAAAGAAGGGTCTCCAACACATTGCACTAGAGACATTTCTAGGATCCAAGGCTTAAAGAGCTGATCAGCAGAAACAAATATGCAGAGTTTCTACCAACTCATTGTCCACCTCCCCTAGCACTGACTTCCTGTCTTATCCATACATTACCTCCCCCACTCACTGACACTGCTCAGCAATGCATTACTAGGGTTGCCACCTTTTCTTCAAAAAAATACCAGCCATGGCATTCCCTCCATAGACTTAACACTGGACAGAAGCCAATTTTTTACCGGCCTGACGGTAAAATACCGGCTGGGTGGCAACCCTACGCATTACCCATCTCCCCTAGCACTGACTTCCTGTCTTATACCTACATTACCTCCCCACTCACTGACACTGTTCAGGAATGCATTACCCACCTCTCCTAGCACTTACTTCCTGTCTTATCCCTACATTACCTCCCCCCACTCACTGACACTGCTCAGCAATGCATTACCCACCTCTCCTAGCACTAACTTCCTGTCTTATCCCTACATTACCTCCCCCCACTCACTGACACTGCTCAGCAATGCATTACCCACCTCCCCTAACACTGACTTCCTGTCTTATCCCTACATTACCTCCCCCACTCACTGAGACTGCTCAGCAATGCATTACTAGGGTTGCCACCTTTTCTTCAAAAAAATACCGGCCATGGCATTCCCGCCATAGACTTAACATTGGACAGAAGCCAATTTTTTACCAGCCTGCCGGTAAAATACCGGCTGGGTGGCAACCATACCACTGTATGTCTATTCCCCAATTGTACAGCGCTGCGGAATTAGTTGGCGCTATATAAATAAAGAATAATAATAATAATAATAACCCTACGCATTACCCATCTCCCCTAGCACTGACTTCCTGTCTTATACCTACATTACCTCCCCACTCACTGACACTGCTCAGGAATGTATTACCCACCTCTCCTAGCACTAACTTCCTGTCTTATCCCTACATTACCTCCCCACTCACTGACACTGCTCAGCAATGCATTACCCACCTCCCCTAGCACTGACTACCTGTCTTATCCCTACATTACCTCCCCCACTCACTGACACTGCTCAGGAAACACTAGTGTGAAACATATATACAAGTAGACCGATACCCAGATAGGAATACTAGAATGAAAAGAAAAAATGCAAGTAGATCTATATCCAGAAAAAATGGACATGCAAGATAGTAATATATAATCTAAAGCACTGAGAGGCAAGGACAGAAAAATGGAATCAGGGGCATAGTTATATGTACAGACATAGCAGGATAAGTCCACAGATGCCAGGATCATTATATACACTGCAGTATAATTCCACTGAGGCGCACACTGTACATGCATGTACCCTGCTGTATAATTCCACAGAGGCATGGTAATATTTGGTATACTGCAGTATAATGCCACAGGTGCATGGTCCTGTTATGGACACTGCTGAATAAGTCCACAGATGCCAGGATCATTATATACACTGCAGTATAATTCCATGGAGGCACGCATTGTTACATGCATATACCCTGCTGTATAATTCCACAGAGGCATGGTAATATTTGATACCATAGTAACATAGTAGTTAAGGCTGAAAAAAGACATGCGTCCATCAAGTCAAGCCCATGCCAAAAACACCCCTTTTGATCCAGAGGAAGGCAAAAAAGCCCTCTGGAGCCATTTCCAATCTAGTCCCAAGTGTATGTGTGTGTGTGGGGGGGGAAACTATTCCTTCCTGACTCCAACTGGTAGTCAAATAGTTCCCCGGATCAATATCCTATTTGCTTTGAAGTCATCTGTCATAACTGTCAATATTGTTCTGTGCTAGATAGGCATCCATTGCTTTTTTGAATGCAGTTGCATTATCTGCAAGCACAACATTCCGAGGCAAAGAGTTCCATAGCCTTACCGCCCTAACTGTAAAGAATTCCTGCCTTTGTTTTATTCGAAAGCGCCTTTCCTCTAGTCTTAACGGATGATCTCTTGTTCTTAGCTCAGCTCTTTGCATAAATAATTCATTGGATAGTTCTTTGTATTGACCTTGAATGTATGTGTAAATGGTAATCATATCACCCCTTAGATGTCTCTTCTCTAATGTAAACAAACCCAGTTTGGCTAGTCTCTCTTTGTAACTCAGATACTCCAATCCCTTTATCAGTTTTGTTGCACGTCTCTGCACCTTTTCCAGTTCAGTAATGCCTTTTTTTAGAACAGGCGCCCAAAATTGGACCCCATATTCTAGATGAGGTCTAACCAAGGATTTATACAGTGGTAGGATAATATTAGCATCCCTTGTATCTACACTTCTTTTTATGCAGGCTAGTACTCTATTTGCTCTTGCAGCAGCTGAGTGACTCTGCACACTGCTGTGAAGTCTATTGTCTATCAGTACTCCTAAATCTTTCTCTAATGAGGATTCCCCAAGTTGTTTCCCATTTAGTGTATATGTAGCAAGTTTATTTCTACAGCCCAAATGCACAACCTTACATTTATCTACATTAAATGTCATCTGCCACTTTTCTGCCGATTAATCTAAATCCTTCTGTAGGGAAAAAACATCCAGCTCTGTATGTATTTCCTTACATAGTTTAGTGTCATCAGCAAAGACTGAGATGCTACTTTCAATTCCCACTTCTAGATCATTAATAAACAAATATACAGTATATCATTAATAAACAAATATACAGTATACAGTATATCATTAATAAACAAATGATATACTGCAGTACAGTGCCACAGGTGCATGGGCCTGTTATGGACACTGCTGAGTAAGTCCACAGATGCCTAGTTCATTATATACGGTGCAATATCATTTAAAAAAAACTATAAATGCCCATGGAATATGGCCACAGCAGGAAGTTTAATGGTAATATATAAATATAGATGGATATGTACACACTCGGTAGTGTAAGTCAGTAAAGGTCTGAAGATTTAGTATCCCAATCAGCCTGGGAAATGGCCACAGCCGGGAGACTGATGCCAAATAAGTATTAGCACAAGAACAGCCAGAAAAGCAAGGCAAAAGGAAAGACATGTAAAGACACTTAGAAAGGTAGAGAAGTGATCCGACTAAACAAAGCACAGGGATCCGTGAGGTAAGCGATCCCCAAAAAGAATTCCACCTCACAGATGCTCAGTGCTAGACAGACGGCTGGAAAGCCGAGAAGAGAACAAAACAGTAAGCACCGAACCACGCATGCGTGATGACGTGTCCCGGCCCAGCCAAAGAAGGTTTCAGACTGACGACACGGCCCGGCCAATAGAGTAGTGCAGGCGAGCCAAACCGGCTTAAGGGGACGAATAGGCCCCAAGAGGGCCTGGGATAAGAGTAAGGGAAGCACACAACGGAGCACTCAGTTAGTTCTAGGGCACCTAAAGGGTAAGGCCCAAAGAAAGCGAGAGCAGTAAAACAGTAGCCAGCTTAAATCCACAACATGGTAAAGCACCATTGGATAGGGGAACAATACAAGCAACAGCAATAATAAAGGCAAAATAATTTGTCAACAGGTTGAAGCACCATAGGATAGGACAATTTATATATAACACAATCAAAATACCACACAATGTATATTAAACAGTATCAGTAGATTTATAAGTGTACAAACCAGTGAACTATACCACAAGCTGTACACAACGCAATGTATATTAAACAGTATCAGTTGATTTGTCAGTGTGGAAAACAGTGAAATATACCACAATCTATATACAACACAAAGTATATTAACAGTATAAGCAACATGACCCAATCCTCAGTGAGCAGCAAAGAAAGAGGGAAATGGACAGACATCACTAGTTCAACGGAATGATGGACTGGGATTGGTCAAGGGGAGGGGTATACTGATACTGAAATTGTCTTTGCTGCTGAGTGGAGCAGTGGAGAAGGATTATAGCATAATATGAAGCCTCCGTGCTTGCAATAAAATTACTGTGTGAGTCCATCATACTGTAGTCAGATGTATCTATATTATTATTGTGTATAACAGAAGCACTTACCTAGGTAGGAGTCCATCATACAGCAATCAGCTGTATCTATATAATTACTGTGTGTAACAGAAGGACTTTCCTAGGTAGGAGTCCGTCATACAGCAGTCAGGTGTATCTGTATAATTACCGTGTGTAACAGAAGCACTTACCTAGGTAGGAGTCCATCATGCAGCAATCAGGTGTATCTATATTATTACTGTGTTTCACAGAAGCACTTACCTAGGTAGGAGACCATTATACAGCAGTCAGGTGTATCTATATAATTACTGTACGCAACAGAAGGACTTACCTAGGTAACAGTCCATCATACAGGAGTCTGGTGTATCTATATAATTACTGTGTGTAACAGAAGGACTTACCTAGGTAGGAGTCCATTGTACAGCAGTCAGGTGTATCTATATAATTACTGTGTGTAACAGAAGGGCTTACCTAGGTAGGAGTCCA
The DNA here is from genome assembly GCA_037306005.1 of Rhinophrynus dorsalis. Taxonomy (NCBI): domain Eukaryota; kingdom Metazoa; phylum Chordata; class Amphibia; order Anura; family Rhinophrynidae; genus Rhinophrynus; species Rhinophrynus dorsalis. The sequence goes on along the minus strand of CM074723.1, from coordinate 473,703,297 downwards.
TCATACAGCAGTCAGGTGTATCTATATAATTACTGTGTGTAACAGAAGGACTTACCTAGGTAGAAGTCCATCATACAGCAGTCTGGTGTATTTGTATCATTACTGTGCGTAATAGAAGGACTTACCTAGGTAGTAGCCCATCTTACAGCAGTCAGGTGCATCTATATAATTACTGTGTGTAACAGAAGCACTTACCTAGGTAGGAGTCCATCATACAGCAGTCAGGTGTATCTGTATAATTACTGTGCGTAACAGAAGGACTTAACTAGGTAGGAGTTCATCATACAGCAGTCAGGTGTATCTATATAATAACTGTGTATAACAGGAGGACTTACCTATATAGAAGACCATCGTACAGCAGTCAGGTGTATCTATATAATTACTGTGTGTGACAGAAGGACTTACCTAGGTAGGAGTCCATCACACAGCAGTCTAGTGTATCTGTATAATTACTGTGTGTAACAGAAGCACTTACAGAATGTGTGTGGGACTTTTCCTTAGTTGAATGACAAGCATTCAGAGATTTATCCATCCCGACTCAGGACCATCAGATGTTAGTTCAAAACACAGCAGCTACTCACCCTCGAAAATGACAAATCCTTCAGTTTATTAAAAATATGAAAATAATAAAACAATTAAAATGGCCCGCTTATGCATTTCACTGCTTACTAACACCTTATCAAAGCATAATATCTGAAAAAAGTTTCTCATAGTGCTAAATGGGAAAAATGTATTTTTTTCTGTGTCCCTATCCACGATATTACAGTGTGTATTATATCTGCCTTCCAGCTAGATATGACCAATGGCAGCTTCAGAAGAAAGCCTTATGGGAATTGTCCTCATTGTTTTTTGGTCCTACCCAGCTGGAGGACAGTGTTTTGTGTACTCAGTACCTCTTAGGAGTTTGTTGTACTTCCTTCCTAATAGACCTCCTGGTTTTTTTTCCCCAAATCCTCTGGATCCATGCCAGTCACTTGCCAGAGGATGCATTATGAGTATTTCCAGCTCCCTTGCTGCCTTCTGTTCCCGGTCCTGTGTTCATGGCAGTTATAGCCACATGCCACATTCTTCTTGGCGTTCTGATTAATTGGATTATACTGGTAGAATGCATTTCTGGGATCCCTTTATCTTCTATGGGACATGCAACATCTGGCCCACAGTGGAAGTACCTTGAGTTCCATTGCTGGAACTCACAACACTGAATCTCTTGTATTTAACACGAGGCTCTTCCTGCTTCACCGGTTTTGCCTCAGGTTAGTTATTTTGCTTCTTTTTATTTATTTAGTTATCTTTTCTTCTGTCCCTGGGCTCCATCATGTCTAACCCCCAGAAACCTCATCTAAAGAGAAACTGGGGTATTCTCAGGAATGCAAGGAAGAGAGACCACCTAAAACCAAAAATTGAACAGCATGTGACAACAAGACTGCCTCTTCTGATTCAGCCAAATTATACCCTGATTGTTTATGTAAAATTGCTGGCAACTCTTCCATACTAGAGGAAGAAGATTTTTAATGTAGCCTAATGGAAGCAAAATCTGAAGTTTCTTGGACTCTGGTTCTTTTAACCTAGAAACAACAGATCCTTTTAATACGAATGTGCGTAAAATCTTAGGTTTGACAAAAGTACATAAGGAGTTGGTGTTATTGATGCAGAATTTGTGGGGAACAAGAAAACTTCCCCAGACTTCCCAATATACCATTCTATTCAAGATTTAATTAAATGCTAAATGGAGTATGGGGACAAAAGATTTAGTGTGCCAAGAAGGTACAGTAAGATGTATCCTTCGATGAGGAGGATGTACAGTCTTAGATCTCTCATCCCAAGATTAATGCTCCTATAGCTTATCTTTCAAAGAGAATTACCTTGCCCCTGGAGGATGGAACATCTCTCAAGGAGGACAATGGATTGTGTCTTACACAGGCAATTTTCAATCATGGGTTGGAATCCCAAAGCAGCTACTGTTATTGTTTGTGTTGACCACACAATGCGTATATGGCTATCACAGATTGAGGGAAAAAATTGAGTCTTCAGTTTCTCACTCTAGACTCATGAAAGAGACAGCCAACATGAAGGAAGCTACTAATGTTTCTTGTGATACCTCCTTAGACATAATTAAGATGATAGCTAGGTTCTCTGCTCTGTTCAAGTCTTCAATTTGAAGACATCATCCATAAGGCCTCTGGAAGCAAGAGTTATCTCCTTCCTCAAGAAACTAGATACTGTCAATGTTCTGCTAGAACCAATTCAAGATTTAATTCCAGGAACCAGCCCTTTTGAGAGACTAAAATATATCAAACAGGAAGACAATTTGATTAGACCAAAGGAATTCCCTTTTCCCAGGATCCGGACCAGGATTCAGGAAGGTTTTAAGTTCCACAGCCAAATATAAGAGAGAATTTCATTGAGATTCAGTGGGCCTTAGCTCCAATCCCAGTTATGTACAGACTGGGACATTTTCTACATTACTGGTTAGCCATTCACACCTAGGCTGGGTTCATCAATCCCTGGACCTGGGGTACATGCTGGAATTTATTCATCAATCCCTGGAGCTGGGGTACATGCTGGAATTCATTCATGTCCCAAACCATAATATTTTTCTACAATCAAGGATTACTTTGAATCAGAAGGAAGCAGTGGCTTTCAGAAGAGCAATAGCAAATTTGCTACAGTCCAGTTCAATACAACCAGTTCCTTGGGCAGAGAGAGGTTAAGGAATATACTCTATCCTATTCATTGTGGCCAAGTCATCAGGTGGCTTCAAACAAAGGAACCAGTTTTGAAGATCAACCACTTCATGATACAATCCATCCTGTCAGTTATCAGGTCTGTTCCTCCGGGAGCCTTTCTCACTTCCATAGACCTTCAAGATGCCTACTTTCACATTAAAATCAGGCCCACTCATTGAAAATATATGCTCTTCACAGTCCAGAGTCAACATTATCAGTTCACGGCCTTTTCCTTCAGGCTATCCACAGCCCCAAGGGCCTTCAACAAGATCCTGGCAACAACCTTAGCTGTTCTGAGGGAGAAAGGCATAAACAGCATTCACTACCTGGATGACCTACTCATTGCCTCAAACTCATTCACTCAAGCAAAGAAACACAACCTAGAAGCTCTCAATCATCTGAAAGCTTTGGGGTGGCTCATAAACAAATACAAGAGTCAGCTAATCCAAACTCAGACCATAATATTCTTGGGCATTCACTTCAACACATTCAGAGCAAAAGCTTATTCATCCATGTAAAGGATTTCCAAGATAAGAAGCAAGGTCCTAGCATTCAAGTATCAGTCACTTCATACTGCCAAAGACTTAATAGAACTTTTCGGTCTGATGTCTTGCTCATCCCAGATCTTGCCCTGGGCAAAATTCCATTTGAGACCTCTTCAATCCAACTTTCTCAGTTTTTGGAATGCAGATTTTGGGAAATCTGCCAAAGAATTCCTTTGTTGACCTCAACCAGACAGGAATTATCATGGGTACAGCCCAAAAGAATCTCAGAGCCGGTAAGCCTTTGAAGGAGCTCCAATGGGAGATTCTATCAACAGATGCCAATCTGAAACGCTGGGGAGCAATCTGGAGGGGAGATATAGTTCAAGGTCTCTGGAAGGGATCATTAAAGACCCTTCACATAAATATTCTAGGACTCAGGGCAGTGTTTTAGGCCCTAAGACACTTCAGGGGTCTTCTTCTAAGAAAGCAAGTGCTAATAAGAATGGACATGTCAAGGTTCTGCTGAGCAGCTCAACTCTGCCTATTGATTCTGATGTCTGAGCTAATTTAGTGCTCTGCTATCCACTGCTGCTGTCTTCTGAGTTTCTGGCTCAGGCTGAATCAGCTGACCTCTCTGATTACTCACCTGACTGTTATCAGCCAACCTTCCCAGAGTATTTAAAGCAGCTTGGGTCACTTCCCCATTGCCCTTGTGTTTATTTGCTGACCTGTTGCTGCTGTGGATTTTCCTGTGCTCCTGTTTGCTGTGTTCCAGATGCCTTGGCTAGTTCCAGACATCGTGGACTTCTGTGGTTCTGACCCTTGGCTTGTTCCTGACATTGCGGACTTCTGGTTTCCTGACTCCGGCTCGGCTGACTACCTGTCTTGGTTCCTGACTCTGGCATGTCTTTTGGTTTATACTCTTGGATCATGCTTCTGTTTTTGTTGCACTAATAAAGGTGTATTGCATTTTACCTTTTCGTGTCCTGTCTGGTTCCTGGTACCTAACAGGACAATGTGGCTACAGTCGAATATATCCAAAATCAGGGAGGCACCAGAAGCAAAAGCCTTCTGAGGAAAGCAAAGAAGATTCTGCTCTGGTCAGAGCTCAGTCTCATCAATCTCAGTCTCTTACATATCAGGTAATTTAAACCTAGAAACAGATTTTTTTTTAAAGATCTCATGTAGGCCCAGGGGAATGGTCTCTCAACCATAAAGCTTTTGACAACCTCACTGCCACATGGGGACAACCCCAGATAGACCTCATGGCCTCTAGGATCAACAGGAAATGCAGAAAATTATCCTCCTGATGGAGATACTGGAGCCCTGAGATAGGAGGCATTGATGTTCTCATAGAACTTCTCCCTGGCTTATATTTCCCCTCACTCAAATCTTGATGTAGTTACTCATGAAGATAAGAAAAGACAAATCAAGGTTTATCCTCACAGCTCCAAGATGGCACAGAAGAACCTGGTTCCCGCTTCTGGTTCAGATGTCTTTATTCCCCCCAGGGGAAATTCCAATCTCTCCGTCTCCAGACATTTCTACTTAGGGCCCTCTACTTCATCAGAACCTGGAATTCTTACATTTACAGGCCTGGAGGCTGAGCGGGAGTCTTTAACAAGCAAATATCTCTCTGAGGCAGTAGGTAGCTCCATTATGGGAGGCAGAAAGGCCTTTAACTCCAAGATATATTATAGAATCTGGTGTCGAAACAAGATCATAATCAGTAATTCCATCTCCACTTCAGGCCTCCAGCCTAGTTCTATCAAAGCAAAACTTTCAGCCTTGTTAGCCATTCTTTCAGTACAGTGTGCCTAGGATTATTTAGTAAAATGATTTATTAATGCCATTTTCAAATCCTGGCCTACTATTAGGGAGATTACACCCCCTTGAGACCTTAATTTAGTCTTGGAACAGCTATCTATTTAATTGTATTTCAAGCCCATTAAAGAATCTAACTTTGAAAAACATCTTCTTAAAAGCTATTACATTGTCCAGAAGAGTTAATAAAATCCTAGCACTTTCTTGTAAATCTCCATATTTGGTCATTCACCAAAAAGGATCATTTCCCAGACTCAAACCTTCCTTCAGATGTAAAGGAATATCTGAGTTTCATCTAAATCAAGAGATTATCCTCCCTTCCTTCTGTCCAAATCCTAAAGGGGATGGAGAGGAACAGTTTCATACTTTAGATCTGATCAGATACATATGTATGTAGAAAGCAGGCTTCAGAAAATCAGAAACTCCATTAATTTTCATGGGAAATTCAAGGGACTTTAGGACTCGAAGCCCTCTATTTCAAGATGCATTACAGTCTGCATTAAGAGAGACAGCTTTCAAGGAAGCAGGACTTACAGCTTCTCTACTCTACTGGAGCAATCTCCACATTTTGGGCGAAGAGACCATCAGCCACTTCTATAGAAATCTGCAGAGCAGCCACTGGTTCTACCATATCTATGTTCATAAAACACTATCAATTAGACAAACAAGTCTCTGCAGAAGCAAAGATCTGGAATACATGTTCTTCAAGCAGTGGTCTCAGTTTAACTGGTAGGATCCTTCCTTGTTGCTTGCCTTTTGGGTTAAATATGGTTATCTATTGATTCTATTTATTGGTGCACCCTATTCCTCAACTACCCTTCTTAGATTTTTTTTGTTCATTGCTTGGGAAATCCCATTGTAATGCAGTGGGAAGGGACATAAAAGAAAGGGGGGAATTTACTCAATGATATTCCTTTTTCTCTGTGTCTCTTAACGGCATACCCATACCCATAACTATGTGTTCTAGTTTTCAGCTTGGACAAAAGTGAAACTCAGGAAGATTCCCAACAGGTCTTAATTTGAAGTTTCCATTGGTCCTACCCAGCTGGATGGAGGAGTCGATACCCACTGTACTGTTGTGGAGGGACACAGAAGAAAAAGGAATATTGGTTAGTAAACTGCCCTCTTTTTAAGCAGTTTCTTACTCAGAAACTACACAATCAATGTTTAAGAAACAAGCAGGGCTTGAAGGAACTAAAAGTTATGTTCAAAATGAAAACATCAAATAACATAGAACCTGATGACTAAGAGATCTTATATGTGAAATGCTTTGATTGACCAGGAATTAATTGTGTGCCACCTGGTATGTGAGCCACTCTTCTCATACCACCTAGCAAGTCCTTCCTAGTACACTTGTTTTTATACACTGTTTCAATAAAAGGAATACTATTTTTATTTCCTACTGTTCATGCATTGGGGTAGAATGGTTTGATATGAAGAGGTTACCTTGTTCTCGGCCCATACCCACAGGAATCACTAAGAGGCCAGGAGGATGTCTTTGCTTGAGCACAGGTGAGTGAATCAGATTGATTGAGCATCTCATTGTGAAGTGTGCTCAAGTAGGGAAATCCTCAACTCCTGAAGGAGATGCACTAAGGCATGATAATAAGGTGATAAAGTAGAGATTACTTCTGTGGGGTAATACACTCTCTAGTTTCTGTGTTAGTCTATGGCGCCTATGAACTAAGATCTCTCCAGGTGGACTGATCATAGTGTATAGGTTCCATCGAATAACATAGGAAATGGAGAGTTTATTTCACTGGATAAGTCATCTCGTGTTTATCACCTCTTATCACACCTTAGTACATAACTTCCCAGGACTGTTACTGCTCCCTGAGGGGACGGGTTGAGAACCACAGCTCTAGCACTTAGAGTACTGTAGTGTTCATGAGATAGAGCAGTGACATCAATGAGTGGTCATGTGATATCAAGTGACCCAATTCATGAGCCAAGACTTATTCTGTATGTCTATGTGGTGGGGAAGCACGAACCACACTGCCTGGAAATAGCCCTGAGTAAAGCAAAGAAATTCATTGCACACCAGTCTAATCCTTAAAAGGTTAAGTTTACAGTGTCCAATGGACACAGTTTGAGGTCCTGTGTCATATAATTGTCTCGTGAACAAAAGAACAGAAAAACTCATAAAGGACATTAGGATTTTCCACCCATAGGAAGGTAAGTAGTAGGGGTTATCATTAGGGGATGTTATTTTTAAACGTTTAAAGTACTAAATACTGGCCAATAAAATATATGCAAATTGATAAATTACAGGATTATCATTATATAGCCACACCCACAACTCAACACATGGCTAAAGCCAGCACAGCTGAGGCTCCTCCCCTCAAAACTAGGCACTTTAGGCAGTTTCCTATTCTGCCTAAGGGGAAGTCCTGCTCTGATCATGATTTACCTTCTTTTCTTTCTTGTCCGGTTCCATGCTTTCCTTTGATAATACGGGAAATGTTGGCCACTGACGCCTTCACTTTCTGCTTCAGACTTTGGTCGGATGACTTTTTTGAGGTCTCTGACTTTCCATGAGGTCTGAAGAGTTTGATACGCTTCCTTGAACTGCTGCCTTTTCTCTCCTTTTCTGCACTCAGAGTGCAGAATTCTGAGTCCTTGGACACTCTTGTTAGTGTTGCTTCCATTCTCTCACCACCACTGTCTTTTGAACCCTCCTTCACTGCTCTTGCGGGTTGTGAAATGATAGATGACAAACTAAACTTTTCAGTAACAGAAATACATTTCTCCTCTTGTTTTTTGAGCTCTGGACATACATTCACATCAGTTGATTCTTGGGGGAATGCTCTGATATCATAAAAATCCAAGAGCTGGGAATGTGCAGCTGCAAGCTCGATTGGCCCATGTGTTATATCATCTGAGCCGGTGGATATTCCATCATGACGTAGTTCACCAATTTCTAACAGTGAGACTTCAGAATGTCTCCCAGCCTCATCAAAGTCAGAAAAATTGTCCGATCTTCTTCCAGTGCCAGAACTGTCAGAATGAGAAATAAACGTCTTGCTTGAGCTGCGGCTTTCAATGGTGTACTCTTCAAATTGTTCATGGGGTAAAGGAGAGTCTTGTAACTCACAGAGGGGATCATAGAAGCTGCACTGTGAGATTGATATGGCTTGGGATTCTTTAGTTACTTGTGGTAATGGACTTGGTGGAGGTGCTAACAGATGCTCTGTTTCCATTGCATGTACAGCCTCAGTGACTTGTCCTTCACCAAGAGGCTCCTTTTCTGTCTTGAACTGGCTGACTTCTGTTTGAAATAGAGCATGTCTATGGGACACCTGCTCTTGTTCACCTGCCAACTCATTCATCTCTTCTGACAGGTAGGCCATTTCACCTACCAGGCACTCCAAAACTGCACACTGCTCATCACTATAAATAGAAGGCCGCAAGTCCTTCTGTACACTTTTGTTAGCAGCATTTAATTCACATTGAACCGATGGAGAAGTAGTTATTGTTTCATGCTGTAGTAGGGTGGGTGGAGAGCTTTTAGTTTTATTGTCCATACCAAATCCATGTTCTTGCTGTACTGTTGTTAGTGTTTTAAGTGTATCTTCATCATCACACCTGGTAGTTAGTAGGTTATCAGGAGACTCATAAACTAGACTTAATGAAATTGAGTCTGTAGGAATCTTCTCTTCCTTCTGTAATGTGACGGTAGATTGGATTTCGCAATCCGCATTTGGTTCAGATACTGGTTGCACCATTTTTATAATACCATGTTTTTCGTCAGTTGTTATGTTTTCTTTTAAAAGGGGAGAACATGTCCTACTTCCTTGGTGTATTACTGCAATACTTGTATTAGTGTCACTAAATTGCACTGCATGTGTTGAACTTTCTTTTGAAGATATTGGAATAAATGGGGGTTGTTGTATTACATTTCGGTCCTTCACCGTGTTATCATCACACTGGATTGGTGTTGTTGAATCTCCTGTTTGAGAATGTGAAGCTAGGAAATAATTGTTATCAGAAGTTGTTTTGATTGTAAGTTTAACACCACCTCCTACATCTAGAGAATGTCCTTCAGGCTGATTGGTTTGGGTAGGTGTTTCTTGTGATACACCTGGGTCTTTCATATTATCAGTGTCACATATTGTGGCTGACTGTGATGTTATCAGAGACTCTGATAGACCTTTTTCTTGCACAAATGCAATGATCGTGCTTTCATCAGCTCCTTGTGTTGCTGAAGATGATCTTTCTTTACTTAAGCCAGTAGCCAAAATAGGTTGTTGATGTAGTACTGCTATAATTGTGCTTTCACTGTCAATCGGTACTGCTGAAAGAGGCCTTTGCGTTGAAGAAACTAAAATTGGTGTAGGACAACGGGTTACCTCATTTGATATTTGTTCCTCTGCTCTTCTTTTCTTTGGATCTTTTGGACTCTTGATTAGGTCACTAACTAATGAAGTCTCTTCTGACTGACATTTAAAATGGCTGTTAAGTTTATTAGCATCTATTTGTGCTGTTTTTACAGTGTCAGTACCTTCTTCCTCCAGTACAGCACCTCTATAAACACTAAGGGGTCTAGATTTGCTGTCATCAAGGGAACGACTTCTGCTGGAGGCTTTAAAGGAGGACCTCAGAGAATCTTTAGCAGTGTCAAATGAAACAGATTTTTTCAGAGAAAAAGGTGGACCATGTGGAGGTCTCTGAGATTTTTCAGATGACATCATCCCTTGTTCCATTGCAAATTGCTCGAGCAGTGGTTCTCTCAAGCCACTCAATATTTTTGGTGAGTATCCAGCTTTCATTAAACTCCTTCGTGCTCTTTCACGGTGTTTAATGAAATCCTTCTCCATCAATGCCCCCTCTCTGGGAGCCATGCCAGGACCTTCATATGCTTGGTTATAGAATGTGCTATTAATGATACTCTGCCTTGGCACACACGCCGACATTGGATGGTCAAGCCCGCTTTGAAGTAGCAGAGTGCTATCTGCAGAGGAACCCCTGACAAAGGACCCAGTTTTCCCTTTCTTTGAAGATAGATCTCCAACTTCAATGGTAGCTGCCTTGAACAATGGAGGCTTTCCGGGTGAGGTTTGCACAGAATCAACTAACATTTCTTCTGTTTCCTCTGGTTTTATTTTATTTTCAGCCAACCCAAAAGTTTTGTTCATTTCAGTTTCTTGCTCCACTGCTAGGGATTTATCTCTCAGTTCAGTGGTAGAGAGGTCCATCTCCTTGCCATCCTTCTTCATTTCCTGTAGGTTGTCCTCACTTTTGCTCTGCATTTCTGCATCTTCTGTGTGTTGTTGTTGAAGTCTGTCTTGGTCATACATTCTGAAGATAGACAAGTGTAACTCTAGGGAAGGATTACAGTCTCTTGCTGTTGGGCTGATATCACTCTCATTATCTGAAGAGGAACCACTGCTGGTGGAGGAACTGTTACATTCAACTAGGTGTCGGGGAACTCCCAAAGACGTACTCTCTGCCTTTCCCTGAAGAAGCTCAGGGATCGATCTCATCACGAGTATGGATTTATAGCACATCAAAGAACGCTGAGAACAAACAGAAAAGCAATTCAGACACATTGAGGAAAAATAAAATTCACATATCAAAGAGATACATTCACCAAGTAAAATTAGAGTAAACCTTGAGCAAATCTAGTGCATCATTGGATGCAAATAAAAATTCCCCACATTTAATTGATTCAAATGGGGATTATAAAACACTGAATGCTAGTGTCTTCTACTCTTGCATTCAATGGGTTAATACCCAATTTAAAACAATGAAAATTTTATTTTTTTCCCTATTGTGTATTATTTGCCCCAGAGTTGGACCACTTTTGTCGTCATAAGTATTGTCCAATGTAAAATTAAAGGAGCAGTATTTTTTTTTCTATGAACACACATATTTTATAGAACATTTCCTGCTGAATAAAACAAGTTCACTGCCATCGCTGTCAGGTGTTTTATTCAAAATGTATAGCAGTTTAAATAACCAGGAAGTGAATTTACTGTGTTTACTTCCTGATAGTTCTAACTGACAGGAAGTGACAGGCAGTTTCTATCACATTCTATGGAGAACTGTATGTCTCTGACTTTTCTGACTTTCCTCTCCATTAGAATCTAACAGGAAATCTAATTAGAATTTGACCACTAGAGGGCACTGCTAATGTAATAAAACATGGGTTTAAACTGTAATAACTCTGGAAATATAAATCTCTCGGCAGTGGGAGTACCCTTATTTTACTCAATAAGAAAATCCCTACAATATATATGTTTTCATAAAAAAAGTTTACTGCTCCTTTAAAGCTGGACTTCCCACTAAGCAGAGTGATAAACTCTCTTTATTTTAATAAAAGTTTTAAGTTGAAGCTTCTTAACGCTTTGGATGACAGAGAACTCCCTGTTGCATTGCTTCTCAATCGATTAGGTTTAATTGATAATTACAACAAACATGTTATTCAAAAGAGAGTTTAAAAAATCAGTAATGTTTTCTTATTAACCAAACCCCCCCAAAAATAAACTAAAACAAGGTTACCTCCACTTCTGATTGATGATTTATTCAAAACTTATTACAATTCAAAATGACACTAAGTGGTGGATCTGATACTTTGAAATTTTAGAGTGACCTGGAGACTGGGGATTACCTCTTATAGAAAATGCAATAGACCAGGAAAGTTCAAACCTCTCTTCTGCTCCTCCCCCACATCAGTACAGGTGTTCAGGATCTCCATACCTCCCAAGTGTCCCTCTTTAGGAGACATTAGGGCTCCATACCTCCCATATGTCCATATTTAGGATATATTAGGGCTCTATACCTCCCAAGTGTCCCTCTTTATGAGATATTATGGATCCATACCTCCCAAGTGTCCTTCTTTAGGAGGTATTAGAAATCAATACCTCCCTAGTGTCCCTTTTGTAGGAGATATTAGGGTCCATATCTCCCAAGTATTCCTCTTCAGGAGATACCCCCCAAGTGCATCTCTTTAAGAGATATATTGGGGTCCATGCATCCTAAGTGTCTTTCTTTAGGAGATATTAGTTCACCATACTTCCAAAATGTCCATCTTTAGTCTGGATAGTCCCTATTTAAGATTCAAACCCTCTGTCCCTCTTTCCCACCCTGGTATCAATCTTTTTAGGAAATCAGACTGTGTGGTGTGTATATAGGTGTATCACATTGCTCCAAAGCTATAAAACCCACATTAATTTTAGTTTAACCCCTTAGCGACCCTTGACGTACCAGGACCGTCAAGGGTAAATGTGATCCAACGACCCTTGACGGTCCTGGTACGTCAAGGGTTAAACTCTTCCATCGCGGCCGCACGGAGCGATGGAAGAGTTCAAGCCGCTTGTTACTAAGTGTCCCGGTATCGGGACACTTAGTAACAAGCGGCAGAAACATTGTTGCAACATGCGATTCGCTTCAAAAGCGAATCACATGTTGCAAAACCTGAATGACAGGGACAGTATTTGTAAATACTGTCCCTGTCAAATCTCTCTGACTCACTCCACCTTGCATACTGCTGAGGTGGAGAGAGACAGAGAGACATGGTGTTCCAGCCTTACTGTAAAAAAAAAAAAAGTAAAAAAAAAGTTTAAATAAAGAAATTTAACCCTTTGATCACTGTTCTGCAGTGATCAATAAGTGCCCCCCCATCTGATCACTCTTGGAGTGATCAATTTGCTGCAGATCAGTTTTTTCTGATCTGTGGGACACCCCCCATCCCCCCTTGAATTTTTTTTGATTTTTTTTAAATGTTTTAAATTTTTTAAAAAAAATTTTTAATTTTTTTTTTTTTTTTTTTTTTTTTAAATAGTAAATATAGTTTAGGTATTTTGGTAGGTAGTTGGGTAGGTTTAGTGTAGACGTGTGTTAGGGAAAGTTTTAGGGATAGATTTAGGTTTAGGGGAAAAAAAAAAAAAAACCAAACCCCCCCCCCCAGAAAAAAAAAAATATATATAATAAGTGCAGTTTAGATAGGTAGTTCAATTGGGTTAGGTAGGTTCAGGATATACGTAGGTTAGGGTAAGTTTTAGGGTTAGATTTAGGTTTAGGGATAGAGCAAGAAAAAAAAAAACCCCAAAAAAACCCCCCCCCCCAAAAAAAAATAAATAAATAAAAAAAAAAAAATATATATATATATAATAAGTGCAGTTTAGATAGGTAGTTCACTTGGGTTAGGTAGGTTCAGGATATACGTAGGCTAGGGAAAGTTTTAGGGTTAGATTTAGGTTTAGGGATAGCGTAAGAAAATAAAAAAAAAAAGTTTTCTTAGTGGGCAAAATGCAGCGCAGGTACAGCGTTGAAGAGGCATATGCCTTTTTGGCGTCTGACTCTGAGGCAACAGACACTGCGTCAGATTTTGACATAGAGCAGTTTTCAGAAAGTGAGAGCAGCTCTAGTGATGACGCTGGGCCTTCTGTGAAGAAAAGACACACTGCCCCAAGAGCTGCTCTGGCAACTGCCCCAGCACCTGCCAAAAGAACTGCCCAAAGACCTACCAAAATACCTACCCAAAGAAATGCCCCAAGTGCTGCCCCAAGAGCTGCCCTGGCAACTGCCCCAGCACCTGCCAAAAGATCTGCCCAAAGACCTACCAAAGAAATGCCCCAAGTGCTGCCCCAAGAGCTGCCCTGGCAACTGCCCCAGCACCTGCCAAAAGATCTGCCCAAAGACCTGCCAAAAGACCTGCCCAAAGAAATGCCCCAACACCTGCCACTCCGGATCCTAATGAATGGGTATCAATTTATGCCCACAAATCTCAGAATTCACAGGCAACCCAGGGATTCAAATTGATGTGGAAGGATTTACCCATGATCATTTTTTTTATTTGTTTTTGGGGGAAGACATTTTAGGTGAAATTGTTTCCCAAACCAATTTGTATGCAGCCCAGTATACTGCTGCCAACCCTAAGTGTGAAAAACGCTGTTTTTTTTTTTTACTTACGTCATGGTTTACGAGGGATTGGTGGTAAAATGGCTGTGTAGAAAATTGGAAAACACACCTAAAACGAGAGCCTGGGGTGTCTACTTTCCAAAAATATACACTTTTGGGGGGAAATCTTAAAAAAAGAGCACTGTTACACAGCCCCAAATGAGACATGGCACCAGTAACGCAAGCTGTGAACATTCAAAGTGTGAACCTGGAAACGCGCATGTTCCAATTTGGCCCCCGTAGCTCCCCCAAACCATGAGAAAGCTATGCATATGGGGTATTGCCGTACTCAGAAGAAGGAGCTGAACACTAATCAATTCAGTTTATAAAATCTTCACCTATTCTGTGCTTGAAATTCACATCAACATTGAAGGCAAAGTGTGAAAAACGCTGTTTTTTTACTTACGTCAAGTTTATGAGAAAGTGGTGGTAAAATGGCTTTGTAAAAAATTTGAAAACACACCTAAAATGAAAGCTGGGGGTGTCTACATTCCAAAAATATACACTTTTGGGGGGAAATTCTAAAGTGCAGCACTGGAACATAGCCCAAAATGAGTAATGGCAATATTTGTTCAAAATTGGGCCCCGTAGCTACCCCAAACCTTGAGAAACCTATGAATATGGGGTATTGCCGTACTCAGAAGAAGGAGCTGAACACTAAACAATGCATTTCTAAAAATCTTCACCTATCATGTGCTTGAAATTCACATCAACATTGAAGTGCAAGTGTGAAAAACGCTGTTTTTTTAACTTACGTCAAGATTTACGAGCGATTGGTGGTAAAATGGCTGCGTAAAAAAATTGAAAACATACATAAAATGAAAGCCTGGGGTGTCTACTTTCCAAAAATATATACTTTTGGGGGGAAATCTTAGAGTGGAGCACTGTTACACAGCCCCAAATGAGACATGGCACCAGTGATGCAAGCTGTGAAAATTCAAAGTGTGAAACTGGAAACGCGCATGTTCCAATTTGGGCCCCGTAGCTCTCCCAAACCTTGAGAAACCTATGCATATGGGGTATTGCCGTACTCAGAAGAAGGAACTGAACACTAAACAATGCATTTTTAAAAATCTTCACCTATCATGTGCTTGAAATTCACATCAACATTGAAGTGCAAGTGTGAAAAACGCTGTTTTTTTAACTTACGTCAAGATTTACGAGCGATTGGTGGTAAAATGGCTGCGTAAAAAAATTGAAAACATACATAAAATGAAAGCCTGGGGTGTCTACTTTCCAAAAATATATACTTTTGGGGGGAAATCTTAGAGTGGAGCACTGTTACACAGCCCCAAATGAGACATGGCACCAGTGATGCAAGCTGTGAAAATTCAAAGTGTGAAACTGGAAACGCGCATGTTCCAATTTGGGCCCCGTAGCTCTCCCAAACCTTGAGAAACCTATGCATATGGGGTATTGCCGTACTCAGAAGAAGGAGCTGAACACTAAACAATGCATTTTTAAAAATCTTCACCTATCATGTGCTTGAAATTCACATCAACATTGAAGTGCAAGTGTGAAAAACGCTGTTTTTTTAACTTACGTCAAGATTTACGAGCGATTGGTGGTAAAATGGCTGCGTAAAAAAATTGAAAACATACATAAAATGAAAGCCTGGGGTGTCTACTTTCCAAAAATATATACTTTTGGGGGGAAATCTTAGAGTGGAGCACTGTTACACAGCCCCAAATGAGACATGGCACCAGTGATGCAAGCTGTGAAAATTCAAAGTTTGAAACTGGAAACGCGCATGTTCCAATTTGGGCCCCGTAGCTCTCCCAAACCTTGAGAAACCTATGCATATGGGGTATTGCCGTACTCAGAAGAAGGAGCTGACACTAAACAATGCATTTTTAAAAATCTTCACCTATCATGTGCTTGATATCAACAGTAGTATTGAAATGTAAGTGTGAAAACTGCAAAAAAAAACAAAATATTACCACAATTTTGAAATTTTTTTCTGGAAAAATAGCTGCATGAAAAACTCCAAAATTCTCCTGATTATTTACCTTATGTTGTGTAGTTTTCAGAAACATATACCTTTGTGGGACATTTTTGGTCCTGGCACCGTCAGCTAAGCTATGATGCTCACATGCCAATTGTTGAAAAATCACAAGTTGGAAATAACGGCAGCCATCTTGTAATATTTACCTTGTAAATGTGAGTAAAGGACTAAAATACTAGGCATATGGGGTACTCTTATATTCAGGAGAAGCAAATGAATATATTTAGGGGTATTTTTTTTCATTAACTAATAGTATGCAAATCCTGACAGAAAAATGTAAGCAAAATGTTGTTTTTTTTCAATTTTTTTCCTCTTTTTTTCTATTTTAATCAAATTAAACAATGAGGTATTCATATAATTGTGGTATCAAAAGAAATCCCTACTTGTGCTTAAAAAAACAGTATATAATTTATGTGGGTGCACAAAAGGAATTAAAGAGAAAATATGGTTGAACAAAGACATAGTCAAAAAAGTCAAAATTGCTCCGGTCCTTAAGTCAAATCAAACTCAGATTTTCCCGGTCCTTAAGGGGTTAATCTTCAATTTATGTGTTTATAAATTAGTGTGTGTAAATAAAATACTTTGGTCTTGGTCTAAATCATTTGTTCAGTTACACAAAGAAGTGTTTTTAGGTCATTAAATAGCTTAAAATTATTGGTAGTGCCCCGCTCACCAGCCATGCCCCAGTAACCCAGTAAAACAAACGTGTCCTTCGCTGGCCCTTTGAATTGTTGGGATGTATGACACATGCACTGGTGGTGGTGGTGGTGGGAGGAGGGTGGGTGAGGACAGGTCTGAACACCCCTGCAACAGCACAACTGTCAGCAGGGAGCACTGTGGTTAAAAGCTCAATTTAAAAATACCAGTTGGAACTGTAATGAAGTTATAACTAAACATCTCCCAATAGTGGAATTACCTTACTTTTACTAAGTAGGAAAAGCCATACTACATCTGTGCTTTATTTGTTTGTTTTTAATAATAATAATTAAAGTTCCTAGAAGGAAAAAACAGTTCTTAAATGAGCAGTAAATGTTTTAAATGAAAACCTATATGATATAGAAGCTACTGAGACACTCCTACTGTTAGTTGTTTTATTTCGAAAGGTGTAACAGTTCATGATGGTTATACTGGTTATACTCCCTGGAAACAGAGATCCAGGGAGCTTACTTCCTGAAGGTTCTAACTGACAGGAAGTAACTCAGGAGTTTCCAACAAATTCTTTGGAAAACTGTTTTCAGTGACTCATCTCTCCTACAGAATACAACAGAATAGCTATATGAAATCTGTTAACGTAAAAACTGAAATAACTCTGGAAAAATGCATCTTCCAGCAGTGTCAGTACCCTTGCTTCATTCTTCCACTACAAAAAATGTTGCATATTTGTGAGTATGTGGCAGAATAGTGTCCATTGCATCATAAAACATTGATTGTGTCAAAATGTTGTGTTTTAAAATCACTCTGTGTAGAATGTTGCTGTATAAAAACACCTTATACCATAACAATTCATGCCAAACTACCCTAAGAAATGCACCCCCAGATTATCCTCCTAATCCAATCACTCCCTGCATACTAATCTAACCTAACCACCCTTACCTAACCTAACACTCCCTAATCTAAGCTATCCTAAACACACTCTAACATAACCTACCCAACCTAACATACCCTAAGCTAAGCTAAGCTAACTAACCTAACATAGCCTAATCTAAGCTATCCCCTATCAGGGATTCTTTTGTTTCAGGTATGGTGCCCAGGGATAGGCGTAAAGCAGATGTGGTGCCCATATTTAAAAAGAGATCAAAATCCCAGCCAGGAAATTACAGACCTGTAAGCTTGACATCTGTGGTAGGGAAACTGTTTGAAGGGTTGCTAAGGGAATATATTCAAGAATTCATCTTGAACAGGAATATCATTAGCAGGAGCCAACATGGCTTTGTGAAAGACAGGTCTTGTTAAACTGACTTGATTGCATTTTATGAAAAAGTGAGTAAAAATATAGATTTGGGAGCGGCGGTTGATATTTAGACCTTGCCAAGGCATTTGGTACGGTTCCACACAAGAGGTTACTGTATAAATTGAATGAAATAGACTTAGGGGCAAACATCTGTGTGTGGACTGGAAATGCAATGAGTGGTAGTAAATGGGAAGTTCTTCAACTGGACAAAAGTGATAAGTGGAGTACCTCAGGGATCTGTCCTGGGGCCTCTTCTTTTTAATTTGTTTATTAATGATCTCCCAGAGAGCATAGGGAGCCATGTATCAGTGTTTTCCGATGACACAAAATTAAGTAGAGTAATAAAGTCTGAACTGGATGTGTCTTCTTTACAAGAGGATCTGGACAAATTTTGTAACTGGGCAGGCAAATGAGATTCAATATAGACAAGTGTAAAGTTATGCATTTTGGTTCTAATAAAAATGTAACATATAGTTTAAATAGTGTTTCTTTGGGGATCTCTTTTAATGAAAAGTATTTGGGAATAATGGTAGACAATAGACTCAGCAGTAGTGTGCAGTGACAGCTGGCAGCTGCAAAGGTCAATAAGATATTGGCATTAGTGATGAGCGAGCACCCCAATGCTCGGGTGTTCGGGTGCTCTGACCGAGCGCCCCCGGAGGCTCGAGTGCTCGGCCGAGCACCCGAGCCCCATTGAAGTCAATGGGAGGACTCGAGCACTACACCAGGCACCCCCTGCTCTGATGAGGGGAGGGTGCCTGGTCCATAGGAAAAGGGCAGAAAATGATGGAAACACCACAGAAATGGTTCAGGGACAGCATAGGGAGGATGTCTGGATGCATCTTGGACTCCAACATCGCTGCTGGGAACGATCTTTCGCCCGTAGTACTCCATTTTTACAGACTGACCGTAAAACACACAAAAAGGCAGATAAAAACGACTTTAGGCGAAAAATTGTTACCAAACAGTATTTGCTGTATATTTACTTGTATATCATCTGCAAATTCTCCCAAAAATTTCCTCGATTTTTCTGAACTGAGGCCATGATTAAGAGGGAAACGTGCACAGAGGCAAATTCTCCCAAAAATTTCCTCGATTTTTCTGAACTGAGGCCATGATTAAGAGGGAAACGTGCGCAGAGGCAAATTCTCCCAAAAATTTCCTTGATTTTTCTGAACTGAGGCCATGATTAAGAGGGAAACGTGCGCAGAGGCAAATTCTCCCAAAAATTTCCTTGATTTTTCTGAACTGAGGCCATGATTAAGAGGGAAACGTGCGCAAAGGCAAATTCTCCCAAAAATTTCCTCAATTTTTCTGAACTGGGGCCATGATTAAGAGGGAAACGTGCGCTGAGCCGACCATCCAAAACATTATGGGTGAGGGTCTGCTGCGGAGCTGACCATCCTAAACATTATATGCGAAGGCCTGCTAGTGAGCTGACGCTATAAAACATTATATGAGAGGGCCCGCTAGAGAGCTGACCCAATAAAACATTATATGAGAAGGCCCGCTGGTGAGCTGACCTATACAAAAATTGTCAAACTGCGCCCGCTGGTGAGCTGGCCCTATATAAAAATTATATCACAGGGCCCGCTGGTGAGCTGGCCCTATATAAAAATTATATCCCAGGGTATATGTAAGAGAGTCAACCATATACCCGTTTTTTGGGTGGAAGGGGTGAATGGGAATACAGAGTATTCCCATCATTGTAAATAACATATATAAAGTCACTTTATGTTCCTCCGGGGCTTTCCTCCAGTGGAGTGGAGAAGTCAGGGGAAATCCAGGCCTTGTTCATTTTTATAAGTGTCAACCTATCAGCATTTTCGGTGGAAAGGCGGATACGCTTATCTGTTATGATGCCACCAGCAGCACTAAATACCCGCTCAGACAGAACGCTGGCGGCAGGGCAGGCCAGCACCTCCAAGGCGTAGAGTGCCAGTTCATACCACGTGTCCAGCTTGGACACCCAGTAGTTGTAAGGCACAGTGGGATCATTGAGGACGCTGACACGGTCTGCTACGTACTCCTTCACCATCTTCCAAAACTTTTCCCTCCTTGTGACACTAGGCTGCGCATCAGGGTGAGGGTGCTGGCGGGGTGTCATGAAGGTGTCCCACGCCTTGGAGAGTGTTGCACTGCCTTTGTCGGAACTGCTGTGTGCTCCCCTTTTCTCCCCTTCTCTGTTGGCCAAGGTAGCACGTACTCTGCCGCCAGCGTTGTCAGATGGAAAATTTTGGAGCAATTTTTCAACAAGAACCTTCTGGTATTGCACCATTTTGCTTGTCCTCTCCACCGGAGGAATGAGAGATGAGAAATTCTCTTTGTAGCGGGGGTCCAGAAGGGTGAACACCCAGTAATCCGTGTTGTCTAAAATGCGTATAACGCGTGGGTCACGGGAAAGGCAGCCTAACATAAAGTCAGCCATGTGTGCCAGAGTACCAACAGGCAAGATTTCGCTGTCCTCACCAGGAGGATGACTCTCAATCTCCTCATCCTCTTCCTCCTCTTCTGCCCACCCACGCTGAAGAGATGGAACTAAAGTTCCATGGCTACCCTCTGTAGCGGAGGCAACCGTGTCTTCCTCCTCCTCCTCCTCCGCCTCCTCCAATTGTCGCTGAGAAGACGAAGTGAGGGTGCTCTGGCTATCACCTTGTGTAAGCTCTTCCTCCCCCATTTCCACCTCTTCCACATGCAAAGCGTCGGTTTTAATTGTGAGCAGCGAGCGTTTCAGTAGACACAGAAGTGGGATGGTTACACTGATAATAGCGTTATCGCCGCTCACCATCTGTGTCGATTCCTCAAAATTGCGTAAAACCTCACAGAGGTCTGACATCCATTCCCACTCCTCACTTCTGATTAGAGGAAGTTGAACGGAGAGGCGACGACCGTGTAACAGCTGGTACTCCACTACTGCCCTCTGCTGCTCACAAAGCCGGGCCAACATGTGGAAGGTGGAGTTCCAGCGCATGCTCACGTCACACAGCAGCCGGTGAGCTGGCAATTGTAAGCGCTGCTGCAGCTTCAACAGGCCGGCTGAAGCTGTAGATGACTTACGGAAATGTGCACACACGCGGCACACCTTGGTCAAGAGATCATGCAAATTGGGGTAGGTTTTTAGAAATCGCTGAACCACTAAATTAAATACATGCGCTAGGCATGGTACGTGTGTGAGCTTGCCGAGCTCCAAAGCCGCCACCAAGTTACGCCCATTATCACACACAACCATGCCTGGTTGCAGGTTGAGTGGCGAGAGCCACTGCTCGGTCTGGTGACTAATCCCCTGCAACAGCTCTGAGGCCGTGTGCTGTTTGTCCCCAAGGCAGATCAGCTTCAGCACGGCCTGTTGACGCTTCCCCACTGCAGTGCTACACTGCTTCCAGCTACCGGCTGATGGGTGAGTGGCGCTGCGCGCAGAGAATTCGGAGGTGGAAACGGAGGAGGAGGAGCCAATAACGTAGGTGCTGGCGGAAACCCTGATGGAGGGAGGGCCCGCAATCCTCGGCGTGGGTAGCACCTGTGCCATCCCAGGGTCCGAGTCGCTCCCAGCCTCCACGACATTCACCCAGTGTGCCGTCAGGGAAATGTAGCGTCCCTGGCCACAAGCACTTGTCCATGTGTCAGTCGTTAAGTGGACCTTCCCAGTAACTGCGTTGGTCAGGGCACGGGTGATGTTACGGGACACATGGTGGTGTAAGGCGGGGACGGCACACCGGGAAAAGTAGTGGCGGCTGGGGACTGCGTACCGAGGGACAGCTGCTGCCATCAGGCTGCGGAAGGACTCAGTCTCCACAAGCCTAAATGGCAGCATTTCGATGGCCAGTAATTTGGAAAGGTGTGAGGTTAGTGCTATGGCCTGTGGGTGGGTGGCTGGGTATTTTCGCTTGCGCTCAAATGCCTGGGGTAACGACATTTGGACGCTGTGCTGGGACAGGGAAGTGGATGTGGTCGCTGATGGTGCTTCAGATGGTACAGGTGCAGGGCGGGAGGTATGCGGGCCTGCGCCTTCGACAGGCGATTGGCCGGCACCGAAAACAGGGGAAGAGGAGGCAGTGGTGTGGCCTGCAGACACAGATGGGCGATCCAGGCGTTCCTCCCACTTATTACGGTGCTTGGATGCCATGTGTCGGATCATGCTGGTGGTGGTGAGGTTGCTAGTGTTCATGCCTCGGCTCATTCTGGTGTGGCACAGGTTGCAAACTACAATTCTTTTGTCGTCCGCACTTTCCTTAAAAAAACGCCATACCGCGGAACACCTACCCCTTGGCAAGGGAGATTTACGCAAGGGGGTGCTCCGTGGAACATTTGCGGGCCGGTTTGGTGCGGTCCGCCTTCTTTCTGTAGCCACACCACTGCCTCTTCCAGCCTGTTGCGGTGCTGCAGATGGCTCACCCTCAGGACTGCTGTCATCGCTCGGCTCTACACCTTCCCAGGTGGGGTCAGTCACCTCATCGTCCACCAAGTCCTCCTCCACTTCCTCACTCTGATCATTCTCCTCATGTCTTGATCCCACCACATACTCAGTCATTGACAACTGTATATCATCCTCCTCATCAAGGTCTTGAGACAGTAATAGTGGTTGATTTAATGGCAACTGTGTCTCATCATCATCATCATCCACTTCCTTTGACCTTAAATGCCGTTCACCTCTGTCATCTTCTTGTGATTGGGTACTCTCTAGAGGTTGTGAATCAGGGCACAAGATGTCATGTTTCTCTGCAAGTGTGCTTGGAGAGAGGTTCAAATTAAGGATTGGTGATGAGACGAGCTCCTCACTATATCCCAGTGTGGGATCACTTCTTTGACCAGATCCTCTATGGTGGGAGGAAGGATGATCAGAGTGAGGATTATGTTGACCAGACTCTTGGCTACTGAGAGTGGACTTGGTGGAAGACAGGGTGGTACTTAACCGACTGGAAGCAGTATCAGCTGACATCCAACCGACCACCTGTTCGCAGTGGTCGGACCTCGAGAGTGATGTCCTGCGACGCCCTGTAAAATGAGACATGAAGCTAGGTATGGTGGATGTCTTTCTGTCTTGTGCTCTGGCACCAGGCGCAGTTTCTACGCGTCCTGACCCGCGCCCTGAACTATCAGGATCACGTCCACTTCCCCGTCCCTTTTTACCCGCCTTCTTCATATTACACGGAATATGTGCTGCAAATCTGCAACTTTGCACAGTAAACAGAATGTGCTTCTTAACTGTGGCTACGCACAGTGAATGGAATATGTGACTTTGATATTTTACAGTTTGAACACTTAACAGAATGTTTTCCTATTCTGAAACTTTGCACAGTAAACAGAATTTGCTTCTTAACTGCGGCTACGCACAGTGAATGGAATATGTGACTTTGATATTTTACAGTTTGAACACTTAACAGAATGTTTTCCTATTCTGAAACTTTGCACAGTAAACAGAATGTGCTTCTTAACTGCGGCTACGCACAGTGAATGGAATATGTGACTTTGATATTTTACAGTTTGAACACTTAACAGAATGTTTTCCTATTCTGAAACTTTGCACAGTAAACAGAATGTGCTTCTTAACTGCGGCTACGCACAGTGAATGGAATATGTGACTTTGATATTTTACAGTTTGAACACTTAACAGAATGTTTTCCTATTCTGAAACTTTGCACAGTAAACAGAATGTGCTTCTTAACTGCGGCTACGCACAGTGAATGGAATATGTGACTTTGATATTTTACAGTTTGAACACTTAACAGAATGTTTTCCTATTCTGAAACTTTGCACAGTAAACAGAATGTGCTTCTTAACTGCGGCTACGCACAGTGAATGGAATATGTGACTTTGATATTTTACAGTTTGAACACTTAACAGAATGTTTTCCTATTCTGAAACTTTGCACAGTAAACAGAATGTGCTTCTTAACTGCGGCTACGCACAGTGAATGGAATATGTGACTTTGATATTTTACAGTTTGAACACTTAACAGAATGTTTTCCTATTCTGAAACTTTGCACAGTAAACAGAATTTGCTTCTTAACTGCGGCTACGCACAGTGAATGGAATATGTGACTTTGATATTTTACAGTTTGAACACTTAACAGAATGTTTTCTTATTCTGAAACTTTGCACAGTAAACAGAATTTGCTTCTTAACTGCGGCTACGCACAGTGAATGGAATATGTGACTTTGATATTTTACAGTTTGAACACTTAACAGAATGTTTTCCTATTCTGAAACTTTGCACAGTAAACAGAATTTGCTTCTTAACTGCGGCTACGCACAGTGAATGGAATATGTGACTTTGATATTTTACAGTTTGAACACTTAACAGAATGTTTTCCTATTCTGAAACTTTGCACAGTAAACAGAATGTGCTTCTTAACTGCGGCTACGCACAGTGAATGGAATATGTGACTTTGATATTTTACAGTTTGAACACTTAACAGAATGTTTTCCTATTCTGAAACTTTGCACAGTAAACAGAATGTGCTGCTAATCTGCAACTTTGTACACTAAACAGAATGTGCTCTAATCTGCAACTTTGCACACTAAAAAGAATGTGCTGCTAATTTGCAACTTTGCACACTGAACAGAATGTGCTCTAATCTGCAACTTTGCACACTAAACAGAATGTGCTGCTAATCTGCGGCTAGGCACAGTGAACAGAATATATGAAGATTTTTTTTTTTTTTTCTCTGCCCCCCCACACAAAATAAACTGCTGCCCCCACACACAGTAGTCCTAAAAAGGACTTTTGGGTCTTTTTTTTTTTCACAATTGCTTTTCTTCTCCCTACACTGACTTTCCCTTCCTATCCTCATCTCTCCCTGGCTAAGACTGAGCCGAACTCGCTGGTCAGGTGCTATACAGCACCCGATCACGGGTTCTGGCCAGCCAATCAGTGTAATGCCAGCAGCCAACATGGCTGCTGGCATTACACTGATGTCAGAGCCTACCTGCACGTTTATTGGCTGCGCAGCAGCCGCAAAACGTGCGGGGAGGAGACCCGAACATGGCGGGCGAGCACATGCGGTACTCGTACGAGTACCGCCATGTGCCGAGCAGAGCGATGCTCGAGCCGAACCGAGCTTCGGCCGAGCATGCTCGCTCAACACTAATTGGCATGTATTAAAAGGGGTATTGACTCAAAGGAGGAAGATATTATTATGCCTCTTTACAGGTCCATGGTAAGACCCCACCTAGAATATGCTGTTCAATTCTGGACGCCTTTCTGAAAAAGGACATTATGGAACTAGAGAAAGTATAGAGGAGGGCTACAAAACTAGTAAGGGGAATGGAAAGTTTTAGTTATGAAGAAAGGCTAGAAAAGTTAAACTTGTACACACTAGAGAAACGGTGTCTTAGAGGGGATATGATAACATTATATAAATATGTTCAGGGCCCATACAAAAGGCTCTCCAAAGACATGTTCATTAACAGAACAGTACATAGGACAAGGGGCCACCCGCTTAGACTTGAGGGAAGGAGATTTCATCTACAACAGCGGAAGGGATTCTTTACAGTAAGGACAATAAAGGTATAGAATTCACTGCCTGAGGAGGTGGTGCTATCGAATACATTAGATGCCTTTAAAAAGTGTCTGGATACTTTTTTAAAAGAGCAGAACATAGAGGGCTATGTATGTTAGTATTGGGATTCATATTTAGTTAGTGCTTTTTGATCCAAGGAGAAATCTGATTGCCATTTGGAATCAAGAAGCAATTTCTTTCTCGCCATTCAAGGCACATTTTGAAATTGCTGTATTGAGAGGTTTTTTGCCTTCTTTTGGATCAACAATGGTAAACAGGAATAGGAAAAGGGTTGAACTAGATGGACGCAAGTCTCTTTTCAACCTAAATTACTATGTTACTATGTAAAATCACCCTAACCTAAGCTAACCTAACTTAATACACCCTAACCTAACCTAGGATATCCTAAACTCATCCTAACCTACCCTAACCTAATCTAGCTAACCTAACACCCCTAACCTACACTAAGCTAAGCTAATCTAAGACACCCTAACCTAAGCTATCCTAAACTAACCTAATACACCTGAACCTAACTTAGGATATCCTAAACTCATCCTAACCTAAACTATTCTAACATCCCCTAATCTACACTAAGCTAGCTAACCTAAAACACCTTAACCTAAGGTAAGCTAACTAACCTAACACACTCTAACCTAAAGCATCCTAACCTAACCTAAGATATCCTAAACTAACCCTAACCTAACCTAACACACCCTAACATAAGCTATTCTAAACTCACCATAACTTAATGTAACCTAACACATCCTAACCTAAGCTATGCTAACCTAAGCTACCCTAAACTCACCCTAACCTAAGCTAACCAAACATAACCTAAACTAAACTAACTTAACCTAACCCAATACACTACAACTGCCCTCCCAGCTACTGATCTCCCAGCCAATTCAGATGGAAGATCAATAGAGGTGACACAGGGGAGCAGCGCGGTTGCCCTGTTTCCATCTTATGTGAACTACCGGGAAAGAGTGAGCGGGATCAGGGAACACCTCCCACATTGACACGAAAGGATTTCCCGATCACACCCACTCCTATCCAGTAGTTCGGGTAGGATGGAAACAGGGGACCTTTGTTTTTCTCCTGTGTTGCCTCCGGATGGGAGATCAGTAGTTGGAGGCATCAGGACACGTCTTGATACCCCAAAACAAGGTCTGATTTTAAAAATAAACAAAAATTTGAAAAAAAAAAACCAGCAACAAAAATCACGTAAGGGTTAACCGCACAGGCATATAAATGCAATAATGCTAGTTGATACGAAGTTGATAAGAAATCGCTCCTTAAAGGATCAGTAAAGTGTAGACATATATTGTAGAGCTTTCCTACTGAATGATACAAAAGTACTCCCACTGCCTGCAATTGCTTTATTAAAAAATATATAATTGTTATGAAGTGATGAAGCTGTTACTATCACATTCTATGGGTGACTGTAGTCAGTGACTGACCTCTCCTATAGAATGCCACAAATACCTGTCTGGACACCAGGTGGTGCTAATGTTATAAAAAACAACACTAACCATAACAACTTTTGAGCAAAGCATCTCCTGACAGTGATAGTCCCTTAGTTTTAAAAAGCCCTAAACTATATAATTTACATATTAACTTCTCCTTTAAAATCCCACCCCAAAGAGCTTGGCACATTAAATAAAAATCCCACTTTAGGCCTTAAAGAAAAGATAGGAATTTTGAGTCCCTCTATCTGTTGCCAGATTACATCTCCCATCATCCCCTGCCAGTCAGAATGTCTGGCAGCAGCTCAATGACTCCTGCTTTAAGGAACCCTAACAGATCCTAATAAACCCCAAATTACCCTAATCTTAAAGGGGATGTATCACCTCTGTATAACTTAGGCTAAATAGTTAGGTTAAGCTTTATTTTGTCTAAATTTAAGGTATAAAGTCTCCCCTACCGCTACTTCCGCATAGACTGCGGTTACCTGCTCTGTATTGAAATCCGTCACTCTGCCTCTGCTCCCCTCCCTCTATCCAGCCTCGTCCAATGATGGAGGCTTCTGTCTGTAAACTGGAGCGGTGTCATTGGCAGAGATCGATAGCTAGCCAATGAGATCACTCCAGCTTACAGACAGAAGCCGCCATCATCAGAGGAGGCTGGATAGAGGGAGGGGAACAGAGGCAGAGTGACGGATTGCGATTCAGAGCAGGTAACCACAGTCTATGAGGAAGCAGCTGCAGGGAAGACTTTATACCTTAAATTTAGACAAAATAAACCTTAAAAAAAATTCACACACTTTTAGTCAGATTCGCTATATAACCTAACTATTTAGCCTATATATATATATATATATATATATAGAGGTCATACATCCCCTTTAATGGCAAACACAAATTAATGCTGTGTGGATTCATTTAATTAACACTAGTTACCATATCAGCAGAATTGTTTGTTGCTGGACTCTAGGACCCCAAACTCCACCCAATGAAATCTGAAATCTCTTTGGGAAGACTTCATGGGAGGAGTCTGAGGGGGGGGTTATGGAAATTTACAACAAAGAATCATGTCTACTCCCACAGACATCTTCTGTTACTATTTTTTTTGCAGAATCAGTCTGTTGTAGAATTTATTCATGACAGCAATTAGCATTTTCTTCCACATTAAGGTTAGTGAGGGTTTAACCCTTTATGAAGCAATGCATTTGGATGCCCCCTGTGGCACTCAAAGGGTTAATTTTAGTAGCCATTAGTGTTCTTTTAACTCTAAATCTAATCTGCGGTACATACCTGCCACCTGCTACGCGCAACCAGGAATCTGAGACTCTTGGTGTTAATGGTCCGTGTGTCCTTTAAACTGGAACTTTTCTGAAATAAAGTGAAATTGACAACCAGGTCTTCATTACATTTCATTACAGACAGCAATCAAATTCTTTATATTTATGTGTTGTGCATTAAAGGGATAGTAACACTTAAAGGAGCAGTAAACTTTTTTTATGAAAACACATTTTTATAGAGATTTTCCTGCTGAATAAAACAAGGTCACTCCCATCTCTGTCAGATGTTTTATTAAAAAATTATAACAGTTTAAATAATCAGGAAGTGAATTTACTGTGTTTACTTCCTGACAGTTCTGACAGGAAGTGAATTTACTGTGTTTACTTCCTGATAGTTCTAACTGACAGGAAGTGACAGGCAGTTTCTATCACATTCTATGGAGAACTGTATGTCTCTGACTTTTCTGACTTTCCTCTCCATTAGAATCTAACAGGAAATCTAATTAGAATTTGACCACTAGAGGGCACTGCTAATGTAAAAAAACATGGGTTTAAACTGTAATAACTCTGGAAATATAAATCTCTCTGCAGTGGGAGTACCCTTATTTTACTCAGTAGGAAAATCCCTACAATATATATTTTTCATACAAAAGTTTACTGCTCCTTTAACATGTAAAAATATATATTGTAGGTTTTACCCTCCTGAGTAAAACAAGGGCACGCCCACTGCTGAGAAGTATTTTAGTCAAAAGTTATTGCAGCTCAAACTTTATTTTTTTTTAGGTGCAGTATCTCTGTGGCCTGAAATTGTACAGTGGCGCTGTTGCTATACCATCCTAGTGGCAACCTCCATAGGCTGGTGTGGAAACAACATCACTGTAACCTTTCAGGCCATTGAGATACTACACCTAGAAAACTAAAGTTTTGAGCTGCAATAACTTTTGAATAAAACACCATTCAGCAGTGTGAGTGCCCTTGTTTTACTCAGGAGGATGTATATTTTTTTTTTTACACATTACGAGTTACCATCCCTTTAAAAACATGGAGAAGTACAGATTTGTATCATTCAGAGGCATTGTTAAATGAGCAGTAAACTTTTATTTATGAAAACACATATTTTATAGAACATTTCCTGCTGAATAAAACAAGGTCACTCCCATCGCTGTCAGATGTTTTATTCAAAAATTATAGCAGTTTAAATAATCAGGAAGTGAACTTACTGTGTTTACTTCCTGATAGTTCTAACTGACAGGAAGTGAATTTACTGTGTTTACTTCCTGATAGTTCTAACTGACAGGAAGTGACAGGCAGTTTCTATCACATTCTATGGAGAACTGTATGTCTCTGACTTTTCTGACTTTCCTCTCCATTAGAATCTAACAGGAAATCTAATTAGAATTTGGCCACTAGAGGGCACTGCTAATGTAAAAAAAGTGTTTAAACTGTAATAACTCTGGAAATATAAATCTCTAGGTAGTGGGAGTACCCTTATTTTACTCAATAGGAAAATCCCTACAATATATATTTTTTCATAAAAAAAAGTTTACTGCTCCTTTAAAGAACAGCAGTGATAAAATATAATGCACTACAATGCACAACACTGAAACTGCAGCAGCAGAAGGAGGAGGAGATGTAGAGTTATGCTAGTCACACTAAGAAAGGGGCTGACTGAGACACGTAAATAGTTACAGTTATGCAGTGATGGTTCAGGTTATATAAATGTCTTTGGCTGGGCAAACTGTCTATTATCTATGAAGATGTTAAGCACTGTATTTCTGGTGACTGGTGCTTTCTGACAAGCCTAGAGTATGACAAAATAAAAAATATAGTTAAATGACAGGCATGAGATCAACAGGATCATGGAACTGTGGCAGGGTATGCAAGCAGGGTGCTGGGTTGTATAGTTAGGGGCATTAGTAGCAGAAAAAGGGAAGTGGTCATGCCACTCTACAGATCTCTAGTTAGACCTCACCTAGAGTATTGTGTACAGTACTGGAGACCCCATCTCCAGAAGGATATAGATACTATAGAGTATTGTGTACAGTACTGGAGACCCCATCTCCAGAAGGATATAGATACTCTAGAGTATTGTGTACAGTACTGGAGACCCCATCTCCAGAAGGATATAGATACTCTAGAGTATTGTGTACAGTACTGAAGACCCCATCTCCAGAAGGATATAGATACTCTAGAGAGAATTTAGAGAAGGACTACTAAAATGGTGACTGGTTTACAGGAAAATACATATCAGGATAGACTAAAGGATCTGAACATGTATCGCATGGAGGAGAGAAGAGAGAGAGGGGATATGATAGACACATTCATATACATGAAGGGATTCAACAAAGTGCAGGAGGGAAGTACATTTCATAGGAGTAAAAATATTAGGACAAGAGGCCATAGTCTAAAACTAGAGGGACACAGGTTTAGATGTAATGTATGAAAGTTATACTTCATTGAGAGGGTAGTAGATAAGTGGAACAGCCTACCAGCAGAAGTGGTAGATACTTGGAACAAACTACATGCAGACATGGTAGATAAGTGGAACAAACTACCAGTATAAGTGGTAGAGGTAAATACAATGACGGGATGTAAGGATGCATGGGATAGGCATAATGCTGTCCTGAACATAAGACAAGACCAAGGACCAAGTAAGGTCTGAGGTTTTTACAGTAGGAAAATGGGCAGACTAGATGGGCCGAACGGTTCTTATCTGCCATCACAGTCTATGTTTCTGTATTTCTATGTAGGTTAGATTGTTCATGGTGGCCATTACCAGGCAAGATGGACACATGGCCGTCCTTGGTGGGATGATGGGGCAAGAGGTCTTGCACTTGCTCTCCCTGGATAAACATAGGGGCTGGACGGGCTGGCCTGGGGACATATTATGGCTTTGCCCCCCCCCCCCCCCGGAAAAATGTCTGCTGACGCACATGAATGGCCATGATATTGGAACGGACGTTTGTAGTTCCAGCCCAGTGGTTTGCTCCAGACTACATTTATATGTACGGTCCAAATGGCCTTGTGTTCAGGCAAAGTGATGCGAATAACTGCACCAGAGGGGGAAAATAAAAATAAATAAAATAAAAATGAGCATTTATTTAAATGGTGCTTTTAACCCCTTGAATATTAAAGATGTCTCCAACGCTTTGTTAAGCAAAGCATTAGAAACCTCTAGCACTGAAAGCTTTAACCCTTCAAGTGCCAGAGAGGTACCTCTCTGGCACTCAAAGAGTTAAAAGTCCCTTTAAAAAAAAAAAAAAAAATCAATGAGAATTTGGAGAAATTGTATTTTACCTTTATAGTACAATTGGTTTGTCCTAGAATTGCTCACGTCATTACAACTTCAACATTACCCTTATTTGAGGAGGTTTGGTCATGCTGGACCTCCCATCCTGCCTCTGTACACCAGCCTCTAATATCGGAACTATAACTATGAACTTACACGGTTTTGAGATCTCTGTCACTGATTTGGTCGTATCGCACCCTTCTTGCTGGTTCACATCCTACTCGGTTTTCATGTTATAAGCTGAATCTGTCGGTTCTGTACTTTTTGTATTCTCAGTATGGGCTTTATTGGCTGATGAAGCAGTCTAGAACTGCGAAACGCTTTTCATTACCATTTGGCCTGTTTGCTCTTAATAAATTTATATTTTCTTAATACACGCTTTTTTATTTAATTTTTATGGTATTTATATATACTTTTGCCTCAACTGGAATCACCTATTAACAATGGACAGAAGAACTCTGGGAAGAAAGGAGGATTGATACCCAAGCAGGGACGGGTAAAGGACCTGCAAGCTTTTGAAGTTGACTGCTAACGTATGCTTGACAGTCAGCAATATTATACAGAATGTATATTGGATAACACACTATAGGTGCTCCCCCATTTTTTCTGTTTCCTCTGCGTCTGTACTGGAAAGATTCCTCCTACTCCCTCTTTGTTTCCCCTCCTTATCCAAACCCTTCATACTCCTCACCCACACTCCTCTCCCAGCTGTTGTACCCCCTAGATTCTCCTCTCATGTCTATCTCTCCTCTTTACACTAGCCTTCCTCCGTCCGCAACTACTCCATTTGCTGAATCGCATACATTGTTGAACAGTATATGTCTTCCTCACATGCTACTCATTTATTCCTGAGATTACTGATGCTGTATATCATTAGCTACTTATTAATGATTTTTTATATTGTTTAACACCTTAAGGACCATTGCCATGCCAGGACCGTCAAGGAGGTCCGGCACTTAAGGACCAGTGATGGTCCTGGCACGGCATGGAGTTCAGGGCTCCCTGCGCGGCTGTACGCTGTTCTGGAAGCCCTGAACCGGAAGCGAAAAAAAAAAAAGTCCTGTGGTCCTCAAGTGCCGGTTGCATGTGTGTGCGCCGGTCCTTAAGGGGTTAAATAGGTTAAAATTCAATGTGTCCCACTGTAAACATTGAAATTATCTGACTGTCACGTAATGATTTCTGTGTTTTTCTTAATTTGATTGTATTAGCACCATTTTGTCAGAAAGTGGAGTTAAGAAACATTCTTTATACAGACATGTGGGGCCTTATGTGCAAGAAAAGTAAAGCAGATCTGGAACAAACCAACTTCATTATAGATGAGAAATTAAAATCATCATTTGATTTAATCAGGGATTCTAACCATTTGAATGCTGGAGAGGCCTCCAATGCATTGCAAAGCAAAAACAACATACCTTTGGTTACGGGTTTAGATCTTTTAATCTTATGTTTATTCAGTATTTCTGGGTTTATAGTATCTTTACCCATTTGTTGTGTCATTTACCGGTGGTTAGGTTTACCTTGACTGTTATCTTTTCTCAGATCTCATTTGTAGTTCTGCAGTCACATCTATAGAAGCCACTACCACAACCGCAAGCTCTGTCCTGGATATGTGCACGAATTACATTACAGGCATGAATGATCTTGTTTTGTTTTTTTAATTTAACCCCTTAAAGACCAAGGTCCTGGGGGTGGGTTGTCCTTTATGGACCACGATGACGACGTTCATTGCGCTGGTAAACGTGACATCATGTGTACCGGTGCGCAGAACGGGAGTCAGAGAGAGACCGATCCAGTTTTGGAGCAGTCAATTTCAGACCCCGCTAGAGCTTACAGTGCTCCCACAAGAACGCTGTAATCTCAGAATAAGTGATGTGCCAGGACTCACCGGTCCTTTAGGCAAGGGAACTGGTGAAGGTCCTGACACGTCACTGGTCCTTAAGTGGTTAAAGGCTAGTATCTCCGGTTTTAGTGATCCAATTTGCTAGCTTAAAAACAAGCACGCCATACTCATCAGAGACCTCTCCCTGACAATACGTTTACCTTTTGAGTGCCAGAGAGGTATCTAATGCATTGTAGTGCATGTACGGCTGTGAGTCAGATTTTTTTGTTAATGCGGAACTTTCACCCTATATCAGGTCCCCCCACAATCTTTATGCATATTACGATAAGCTTCCTAACAGTGATATTATCCTGCGCAAGTACCACCATCTGAAGTAATCCTACTTTTTTCTCAGACTGATGGCCATACCTGGGAACTTGTCGGGTTTCACCCGGACACTCCGGATTTAGGGCACGGTCTCCGGATGAAACATTACGTTCTCCGGGTAAAAAAATGCATTAGCTGCTCCTGCGCAGCTTTTAAGTTATTATCATTGGCTCCCGTACTTCTGTGTCAAGCTCATATACTGATGGTTCCTGCACTAGCATACATCCGCAGGCAGGTGGCCTCAGCGAGCCCAAACAATGTGCTAATAACAAATATACAGTGGCACAGGGCAGCGTCATTAGGTCAGCTTCACAGGAGGATCGGAGGAGTGGAGCAGAGAATCTGGGCACCTCTCTAGTCCAGCCAGTGTTGGCTGGTAAGTGTATTCTTTTTTAATTTAACCCTTTGTGTGCCAGATGAGTAGGCAACACATTGCAAAGCAATGCATTGTGTACCCTTCTGACAGTCAAATGGTTAAGAAATTCGACCTGTTTCTAAGCATTAAAGGTTAATAAAACAGAGATCTCCTGGTGACCCTATTGCTATGCTGATGGCCAGGCTTCTTCCTTGAGAGCCGTCTGCACGCCTTCATCATCAGTCCCTTCCTCCGCCTTAAGGTACCATGCAGCGCCTCCTAGAGGACACCGGGACCGGAAGTGCAGAAGCACAGACGTCTCTAAGACAAGATGTCTGCGTTCATGCCTGGCTGTCAGTCTCTGAAGATTGTGGTACTTTTCTACCCGATATTATCACTGTTAAGAAGCTACTCACATGTCTAATGATTGTGGGGGGACGTGATATAAGGTGAAAGTTTCGCTATAAGTAGTTTGATACTCGGAAATTACACAACCCATTTTTATGAAACACACACGGAGTTTGAAGGGACTGCCAACCAGACCAGGAATCCAGACTTTTCAGCCAATTTAGATGCTGCAATCAAAATTTACAGGCAAAATAAAAAATGTCAAATAACAGATATTATCAGGCTTCTACATTACATATTGCACTATGAACCCTGTAACCCTTCAAGTGCCAAAGATGTATCCAACTCAATGCATTGAAATGAGTTGAATACCTCTCTGGCGTTCAAAGGGTCGAGGTACTAGAGCGATGTACAGCTCATTGCTTTGCAATGCATTGCATACCACTCTGGTACCAAAAGTGTTAATCCCGTTACATAAATCTCATGCAGCGGTGTTTTCTTTCTTTGTTAAATAAAGTGAAATAACGTAGAGGAAACATTTTTCATTTCAAGACGAAAGCAACTTACCATAAACCACTTGTGCTGGATGCATTCTGCTGCGCTTGGCCGAGATCTGACAACAGGAAAAGAGTGAAACAGAACATTGAGCCAACAGAGAAAGGAATAGGACTCTGTGTGCCATGCTTAGTGACGTCCTCTGTCAACAGCAGACTTCCACACTACAGTGTCATCTGTTCTGCACCTTTCACAGGCGTTATTGTTTACAGGAGAAGTAAACTTTTTTTAGGAAAACCTATATGTTATGGAGATTTTCCTGCTGAGTAAAACAAGGTCACTCCCACCGCTGTCAGTTGCTTTATTCAGAAGTTATAACTGCTCAAATAATCAGGTCGTGAATTTACTGTGTTTACTTCCTGATAGTTCTAACTGACAGGAAGTGAATTTACTGTGTTTACTTCCTGATAGTTCTAACGGACAGGAAGTGACTCAGCAGTTTCTTTCACATTCTGTGGAGAACTGTATATCTCTGACTTTCCTCTCCATTAGAATGTAACAGAATACCTAATTGGAATTTGACCACTAGAGGGCACTGCTGATTTAAAAAAACAACAACACAGGTTTAAACAGTAATAACTCTGGAAGTATGCATCTCTCAGCAGTGGGAGTACCCTTATTTTACTCAACAGGAAAAGTCCTAAAATATATCTGTTTTCATCAAAATAAGTTTACTGCTTCTTTAACAAGGCCCTTAACCCTTTAAGGACCAGCTCCACAATGCGTTCTGCACCACGCTGATCCTTAACACTTTGAGTGCCAGAGAGGTATTGGATACCTCTTTTGCACTCAGAGGGTTAAAGGGTTATTTAACCCCCTGGAAGCTGGAGGCATCTCTAACGAGGACTTTTCTAGTATTCAAGGAAAGAGACATCCATTTATTGAATGATTATGTGTCTTTCGGACATATTTATCAAGCTTTACCACTGAGGGAAATGAAAATTCCCATTGATAGAAACTGGACTTTTAACCCTGTGAGTACTACAATATGTGTTGGAGACGTCTTTTGCACTCAAAAGTTTAGAATTAAAAATAACGATATTCCGTTTTTTACACATTATTCTCCGCGTGGATATCCCGTCCCTCTATTATTGTTTACATAACCGTGAGTAAAATTTTTTTTGTATCATTTGTGTTACAAACTTATATGTTTTTCCCATTCGGTTCATTTTCTCTAGCGCTTGCCTATTTAGACTTCACATAACAACACTCCGGTTTAGACAGAGGCTAAGAGATGCGCTTGCATTCATCTTCTCTAGTGCTTGCCTATTTAGACTTCACATAACAACACTCCAGTTTAGACAGAGGCTAAGAGATGCGCTTGCATTCATCTTCTCTAGCGCTTGCCTATTTAGACTTCACATAACAACACTCCGGTTTAGACAGAGGCTAAGAGATACGCTTGCATTCATCTTCTCTAGTGCTTGCCTATTTAGACTGCACATAACAACACTCCAGTTTAGACAGAGGCTAAGAGATACGCTTGCATTCATCTTCTCTAGCGCTTGCCTATTTAGACTGCACATAACAACACTCCAGTTTAGACAGAGGCTAAGAGATACGCTTGCATTCATCTTCTCTAGCGCTTGCCTATTTAGACTTCACATAACAACACTCCAGTTTAGACAGAGGCTAAGAGATACGCTTGCATTCATTTTCTCTTCTTTAAATTCACTTCATCCATATTTATCTTATATAGAACTCACCTATTAATTATTCCCAAAATTAAAAATAAACATTTTTAAGAATTTTATTTGCCCCCTTTGGTGCTGTTGGTTCGCTGCTGTATTACTCCAATTCATCTTAATACCCCTTAAGGACCGGTGCGCGCACACATGCGGCCGGCACTTGAGGACCACAGGGCTTTTTTTTCTTTTTTGCAATTCAGGTTCAGGGCTTCCGGAGTGGTGTGCAGCCGCGCCGGGAGCCCTGAACTCCATGACGTACCAGGACCGTCACTGGTCTTAAGTGCCGGACCGCCATGATGGTCCTGGTACAGCAGTGGTCCTTAAGGGGTTATGGACCACGGCACATTTTTTTATTCCCCTGCATTGAATTCTAGGATCGCCATGCGTTGTGTAGCCACGAGGCGATCCCTAAATTCCTTGACTTGCCGTGACCGCCACTAGTCCTTAACTGTCAGACCGCAGTGACGGTCCTGGCACTTCATTAGTCCTTAAGGTGTTAAATGGGACTTTTTAACCTTGTGAATGCTTTACAGTGCGTTGGGGATCTTCCTAGCCTTCACGGGTATAAAACTCCCTTTAACTTTAATGGGAATGTTGGGAATTTTAACCCTTTAATACCAGTAGGATGTGAAATGAATTGCTTTTTCAATGCATTCCTCACCCCTTGTCCTTAAAGGGATAGTAATGTTGTTTTGTAAATAACTGCTATATTGTAGATATTAACCCCTTAAGGACCAGCACGCGAATGCACGGCTGGCACTTGAGGACCACAGGGCTTTTTTTTTTTGTATCGTTTCCGGTTCAGGGCGTCCGGAGCGGCGTGCAGCTGCGCCGGGAGCCCTGAACTCCATGCCGTGCCAGGACCGTCACTGGTCCTTAAATGTCAGACCGCCGTGACGGTCCTGGCACGGCAATGGTCCTTAAGGTGTTAAAAAAAGAGATTATTTGAGGTTAGTCAAATCTCTCAAACCTTTATGGTTTGAGAGATGTACAATGTTAAACTTCCCTCCTCCTTCCCCTTTGTCAGATGTAGATGTATAGCTGTCAGTATGAGATCCTGGTTATGAGACCAGACGGCGGCTCTTCAGCAGAGCCAAAAAGAGTGCTATTTAAAAATAAGTGTTTAATTGGAATGGTCTACAAAGTGTGGTTGGTTGCAAGCACACTTTGTAGACCGTTCCAATGAAGTATTCTTTCTAGATAGAGCTCTTTCCGCTCTGCTGAAGAGCCGCTGGCCGGTCCTGGGACCAAGATCTCATGCTGTCACGTCTGAGAAAGGGGAGAGAGTTAGCACATGAGCCTAAATTAAAGGTAAAGTTATCCAGAATTATGTGTGAATTGCTTTTCAGAATTAGGCACAATTGATGATCATCTCACAAAACGGTGGACATATTAACCACATCCAGTCTTTAAAATCAATTTTAAAAAACTTTGAACGTTCTCTAATTCTGAAAAAGCATGGGTAATTCTGTATCATTTTAGTGCTAACGATTTTGCCATCAGAAGTGCACGTTACATAGAGATTGTGCACATTTCGTGCCTTCTGTCCCAAATCCCCTATCAAAGTCAGGTTGCCAATGGTTGACTGGGTTGATGGTAATTGTAGC